>JANAVB010018999.1:269268-591262 GCA_029216955.1 Iris pallida
TTGGAGTGGGTATGTCCACCCGGCTATCTCTTTACTACATTATTTATTTGGACACTTATATCTTCTATGTTGAGCTGTGATGAGATTAGATTATTATTATTATATTCTGGCCTGTGATTATTTTATATATAAAGCTTATGTACGTATACGAGGATTCCATATATTAGAGTATTCTTTGTATATGTGCAGCTGGCATGCCTACGTACTCGGTCATAAGTATTTTCGGACTGGGGCGTTATATGTTTTTATAGTGGCCCATGCAGGTCGAGAAATATTGTTGGGTTACATGATTGTGCCCAACAAGACTGTATATAGGAATAGGAATAGTATCTCATCTAGAACTACTACCTCCTTTGACCTCCAAGCTTTTCAAATTTCCTCTGACTACTTAAATTACCTCATATCTAACCCTTTCTAATATCATCCTACATTCTTCGTGCCAATAGTATGAATCTAAGAAGCGGATGCACTTCTGCCTTGGCCCTCACATCTGGTGAAGAGGCTACCCCGGAGGGGACAGAATCCTCCGATGATTCCAGTGATACCGTACCAGCCCGGACAGTCGCAGCCTACTACGACTCCGACGATAGTGCACCTAGAGATCGAAGCACCCCCAGACATCCAGGCTGGGTAGACCACTATTGTGCCACCAGAAGGGAATGTACCACTACCTCCACCACCACTATTCCCTCAGTAGTTTCCACCACAGTCAGGCCCTCAGATGCCTCCACTACCGACTGATGGGAGCCCTACTACCCAGTTCATGTATGCCATGATGCAGTCTCAGTGGCAGCAGACTGAGTTGATGAGACAGACTATGATGGAAGCATTGGCTAGACCTCCACCTCCATCCCTGATACCAGCACCAGCACCGGCTCTGCATCCTTATGAAGGCTCTATCAAGAACTTCACAGACATGAGCCCCAATCCCTTCAGAGGAACGAAGAAGCCACTAGAGGTGTCTCAATGCCTTATTAGTACGGAGAAGCTACTAAAGGCATCCCAGTTGCCAGCTCGAGATTAGATGACAGCAGTAGACCAACTATTAGAGAATAATGCCCACCACTGGTAGAAGGCAGAAAAAAGGCGATTAGGCAATGGGATCACCTGGAAGCAGTTTTATGATCTATTCTATGAGAGATTCTTCTCCATCCATATTCGAGACGGTCTATACGACCATTTCCTTCGTCTAAAGGAAAGAAATATGACAGTCGATAAGTACGACTCATAGTTTAATCGCCTGAGTAGATTTGGTGCGGGACTGATCCCGACAGAGTTAGAGAAGGTGAGGAGATTCCATCAGGGGCTTACAATCTCCTCAGGGGCTTACACCAGAGCTCAAGTCTTATACGACTACACAGTCTCGATTCTTCTACTCAGTTGTCTTAGAGGAAGCTCATGCTCTGGAGATTCTTCACAAGGAACAACAACAAACAACAAGACGTCATACACCAGCAGTTGCACTGGCTAGAGCTACCCAGGGTGGACCTATCAGGAGGCCCACTGGACAACACTAGCAGACGACTACACCCTACCAGAAGCCCACTTACAACTTTTATGGAAAGATAGGTCATATAAGGAATGACTGTCGACTTCGCCTGGGATTATGTATGAGATATGGATCAGGATAGCACATGGCCAGAGATTAGCCCAAACAGCAGGCACTAGTACACGTACATCAGGCCTTGAGGCCTATGGCCCCAGCACTTCCAGCACCACGGCCTACAGTAGGAGCACCTCGCCCACCATTGCCTTCTCAAGGGGTACAGTGCAACAAGGCCAGAGCTCAGGACCCGGGACAGAATTATGGACAGGCATTCTTGCTTGTCATTGAGGATATAGAGACAGAGGTAGAGGTCATAACAGGTATAGTTTTAGTTGCTTCATTTCCAGCCATTACTTTTTTGACACTGAAGCCACTCACTCATTCATAGTCACTAATTTTGCCACTAGACATCATTTCCATCACACCCTTATCTAAGAACATTAGAATCCTCACTAGATAAAGAGTTGTACCTACTAGTGGTGTTTGTAGGCTTTATCCTGTAGTAATATATGGTTGAGAGATGAGAGCACGACTCCTTGTATTCTCTATGCCTACGTTCGATGTGGTTCTCGGAATGGACTGGTTGAGCCAGCATTTTGCTCTGATAATGTGCCATATGGGCAGTATCATCTTTAGACCACTGAATGAGACGAAGTTCGAGTTCACCAAAGAAGAAGGAGAGAGTTGTGATGCACCCACATTGGGGACTCACATGATGATGCAGGACACCCCTCAGCACCCTTTCATCTCTGAATTCATCGACGTATTTCTCGAGGATTTGTCGGGACTGCCACCCGATCGGGACATCGAGTTTTCTATTGAGCTTATTTTGGAAGCCGAACCTATTTCATCTCGAGTATATCGACTAGCACCGAAGGAGTTTGTAGAGATAAAGACACAGATAGGCGACTTATTGGAGAAATGCTTTATTTGTACCAGCGTGTCGGCATGGGGAGCACCCATTCTTTTTGTACCAAAGAAAGATGGGACGGTGTGCTGTGTATCGACTACATAGCCTTGAATGCAGTGACGGTAAAGAAAAAGTACCCATTGCTGCGTATAGACGATCTATTCGATCAATTGAGTGGAGCAAAGGTATTCTCCAAGATAGACTTACGATCGAGCTATCACCAACTGAAGGTTCGGAAGGAAGATATTTCAAAGACAGCATTTTGATTGAGGTATGGACACTACGAGTTCTTGGTTATGTCTTTCGGTTTCACCAATGCTCCCGCAGTCTTCATGAACTTAATGAACAAGATCTTTCATCAGTATTTGGACAAATTTGTAGTCGTCTTTATAGATGATATCTTGATTTACTCCAAGAGTCAAAAGAAGCTTGAGCAGCATCTACGGATTGTTTTAGGGACATTGAGGAATGAGGGACTTTTTGCGAAGCTTAGCAAGTGTGATTTCTTTCTCAATGAGGTATCATTTCTTGGGCATATTATTACTGTAGATGGTATATCGATAGATCCTGAGAACATCACAGCAGTCAAGGCATGGCTCACTCCCACATTAGCTTCTGAGGGGAGAAGTTTTCTTGGACTTGCGGGTTATTACCAAAGGTTCCTAGAAGATTTTTCTCGAATAGCGGGGCCTATGACTCGATTAACTTGCAAGGACCAAGAGTTTGTATGGACAGACGAGTGTCAAGCCACTTTTGATGAGTTGAAGAAGTGCTTGACCACGACACCTATCTTGACACTACCATCGGGCCCGAGCGAATTTGTGATATACAGTGATGCATCCGCGAAGGGATTAGGATGCGTATTGATGCAGCATGGTCATGTAGTAGCATATGCATCAAGACAGTTGAGGGTGCACGAGAAGAATTATCCAACCCATGATCTAGAGCTCACCGCGGTTATCTTTGCTTTGAAGCTATGGAGACACTACTTGTACTGCGAGAAGATAGATATCTACACTGATCATAAGAGCCTCAAGTACGTGTTCGCACAAAAAGAGTTGAATATGCGACAACGACGTTGGTTGGAGTTGATGAAAGATTACGAGATCGAGCTACATTATCATCTGGGCAAGGCTAATATTGTGGCAGACGCATTAAGCCGTAAGCCCATGGCTCACTTCGTGACCACACAGCGGGAGTTGATTGGAGACTTTCAGCAGCTTGCTATAGAAGTAGTATTGCCTGGAACGGATGGCATATTAGCCAATCTCCAAGTGCAATCATCGCTAGTAGAGAGGATCAAAGCAACATTAACTACGGATGCTAGATTTTAACGACTTTGAGAGAGGACTGAAGCAGGAGAGCAGACGGGATTGAGGATTCATCCCGATGGGATATTACGATGTGGTGATCGTACTTATGTTCCAAATGGAGAGTTACAGCAGGAGTTGATGATAGAAGCACACAGTTCGACTTACTCTATACATCCCGGAGGAACTAAGATGTACCAGGACTTACAATAGTATTATTGGTGGCACGGAATGAAGCGGAAGATAGCTCGTTTCATGGCCAAGTGTTTGGTATGCTAATAAGTGAAGGCAGAGCACCAGAGGACGGACGAATTATTACAACCGCTACCCTTTCCCGAGTGGAAGTGGGAGCACATTACTATGGACTTCGTTACGGGATTTCCTCGGAGTCCTAGTGGACATGATGCGGTATGGGTGATTGTTGATAGGCTTACCAAGTCAGCCAATTTTTTACCTTTTAGAGTGTGACAGTCCACAAAATTTTTGACAGATATGTATTTAAAGTAAATAGTGAAGCTACACGGTGTACCATTTAGCATAGTGTCGGATCGTGACTCGAGATTCACCTCGCATTTTTTGAGAAGTATGTAAGACAGTTTGGGTACGCTTAGCATGACATACCATCCGCAGACAGACGATCAGTCAGAGCATACTATTCATACACTAGAGGATATGTTGAGAGTGTGTATGCTTGATTTTGGCGGATCATGAGAAGACCACCTTCATCTTGTAGAGTTTTCCTACAATAATAGCTATCAAGCGAGCATTCAGACGGTTCCGTTTGAGGCTTGTATGAAATGAAGTGTCGATCTCCTGGTTTTTGGAACGACATCGAAGAGCGACATATATTGGGTCCCGAGTTGGTTTTGAGCACAGTGGATCGACAGAAGCAGTGGGCAGATTACCGTCGTCGACCCTTGAAGTTCGAGAAAGGCGACCATGTTTTCTTGAAGATATCTCCCGCTAGAGGCACGAATCGATTCGGAGGACGTGGCAAGTTGAGTCCAAGATACATCGGTCCTTTAGATGTCTTGGAACGTGTTGGAGAGTTTGCCTACAGATTGGCATTGCCACCGTCGTTAGAGGGAGTACATGACATTTTCACTTGTCTCAGCTGAGGAGGTATGTGGCAGACAGCAGTCATGTGCTCGATCACTCAGAGATCACTGTTGGACCGAGCTTGTCATACCAAGAGCAACCGGTTGGCATCCTTGATCGCCGAGTGAAGGTGTTGCAAAATCAGTCTATACCATGGGTTCACGTGGCATGGAAGCATCACTCACGAGGAGAGTCTACTTGGGTGCACGAGGACGACATTCGGGATTGCTACCCGCATTTATTCGAAAACCAAGGTACGACTTTCATACGTTAGTCACCATTAAAATTTCGTACTATATTGCATACCCTCCGACGTTAGATTTTAATTTCAAGGACGAAATTTCTTTTATGTTGGGTAGGATGCAAACCCCCATATTTTATTTTAGTATTTTTATATATTAATAATTATGTTATATCCATTACTATATCCATAAACTAGTTTTCTAGTTAAATGTATATATATATAAATATATATATACCTATATATATGTATATATGTACAAATATAAAAATACAATATATAAATATTCTTCATTGGTTATTAAGGAAATTTTTATTTAATTGGCCTAAAAATTTGGTGAAGTAAATTAGCCTTATATATATATATATATATATATATATATATATATATATATATATATATATATATTTTAATATATATATATATTTTAATATATATATATATATATATATATATATATATATATATATATATATATATATATATATAAAGTGATATACACTAATGTATATGTGAATATATATATTTATATATAAAGTGACATATACTAATGTATATAGGTAAATACATATGTGTGTATATAGTTTATATATAATTGGTAAATATATTCATATATAAAGTGATATATATATATTAATGTATTTGGTTATAAAAAACAAACAAAAAGATTTCTCATCACTGTTCACGTGAACAGTGATGATACAAACCCAACCACCCCCTTGTGATAACCTAGCCCGTAAGAAAGGAAAACTCCTTCAATGTGTAACTAAATCCGAATTGAACAAGATTTAAATCCTAGTCTATCAACTCAGAATTTAGATTGGATTAGAACTAAAGAAATATAAAATCCAAACCGAAATCGAGCAGTGAGTATTTATATGCAAATCGAAGCAGACCTCAAACCGGACCCTAAATTCCTCCTCGAATCTACGCCGCAACCAAAACCCATCGACCCCCGACCTCACAAGCACTAGGCGTATACCTCTGACCGCTTGCAGCCGACGTCGCAACACCACAGGGTCGCCACCAGCAGCCCCGACCTGACCACGAACAGAGCAGCCGCTCTAATCAAGCAGACAGGCACTCAATTTTCCACATGCACATCTTTTACTCCGCTTGATCGTTATCGATTCTTTGAAGTCCTATGTAAAGCCTATATGAACCCCTTCAATTAGAATCTGGCAAAACCCAGGGATTTGCTCGAAAGATTGAAGCAAAGTTGCCTAAAAAATTATTGAAAAATAGAGCATAGAGGCACCCCCAAACCGCAACTTGGAAGGCCACCCATGGCCGACCTGATGTCAGCTTTTGAATTCTAATTTCTAACAGTCGAAGACAACATCTACGAGAGGAAAATCCAACTTGTAGATTATGATTTTTTTAAATATATAAAAAGTTATTCCTTGTTGAAAATCACGAAAAACTGTGTTTAATACTGTAAAATTTTAGAGTTTTCTTCCTATACGACGTACGCCCCGACAAACTGGGCTACATGGCCGCGAACCGTACTCATCTAAAGGCGCATATGGATTTTGCCGACGTATGGGAACTGACAGAACTCGATTTTGTTGCGTAGGCGCGACGAAATCAGTGTGTATCCGTCGAGATACCCCCGTATCGACCTTTTGCAAACTTGGCCATAACTTCGTGTACGTTTGTCGTATCGAGACAAAACTTGTGCCAGCAGGATCATATCAAAAATTTGGTCTTGTGTGCCAAGTTTGGTCCGATTCTGAGAAGGTCGACCGGAACGCCTATTTGGCGGGCCCGTGACCCGATCCAACGGACGAAATTATACACGGCCTGCCGGAATCCAAATTTGGATATACGGTTGGGTTCATCTCCTCAAAACAAACCTGTAGAGATGTAGTTTGACGACTTTAGAGACCATAAATATTGGCACATATTTTGGTGTAAAACGAGTCCATCGGCGGATATCGTTTTGATCCGAAAATACGATTTTGTCC
This sequence comes from Iris pallida, assembly GCA_029216955.1. NCBI lineage: Eukaryota > Viridiplantae > Streptophyta > Magnoliopsida > Asparagales > Iridaceae > Iris > Iris pallida. Next base: position 276,341 of record JANAVB010018999.1, read on the forward strand.
TGTTCCAGAATCAAACTTTTGGACAGGCATTTCCTAGATATATCTTTTATATCGAGAATGTTCTTGATGTTTGTTTCAACATTCGGAGTCGTTCGTGGATTTTGAGATTTTATTGCTGACGTACTTGATCGTTGGATTGCCATTCCGGTATCGCCAGGCAAGATACCTTGCCAGATTACTCTTTGATTTACTTATTCTTATTTTTATTTATTTATATTCAGCATTTCTTATCTGTTGTTAGTATTATATCATTGTGCGTCCAAGTCACACTTGGGTGCAAGCGACCCTATCGGTCGTTTTTACTTATTTTTGTTATTTTTCTTGCATTGACTTAGCCTAGTGACCAGCCATTGATGATGAGGTATTGGTATATCTCATACGGCCTTGACATTTGTTTTATCACGTGTTGTAAGTCATATATAGGACACATACTCGCGTAGTCGGCTGGCCACCGATACGTCTGAGGCGTGCGACGGATATGAGTAACTGCCAATAGAATTGTATATTAGTAGACTTGGCAGTTACTTAAGGTTCATAATAGTCATGGAGATGACGATACTAGACATTGGATGGGAAGAACAATACCTGACGTATGGGCTTCTATTACACTTTTCTTTGTAACCCGGAAGCACCACGGAGATACGAATATGATTATTCACTCAGGTTGGCCACTGATGTCCTTGAACTTTATGCGCTTGGTCACTGATGCCCAAGAGGGGACTATACCGGATCCTATTATTAGCAAGGGCTCATACGTCGAAGGATTGTATCTCAACTGTATATTCACAGTAGAATGGTTAGGAACCCTATTGTATGTATTCCCTTTTACTCTCTATTATATATCACAGTTTATATGGCATGGTATTTTTTTGTATCTTATTATGTCGCTCTGAGGATCTGGTTATCTCTCCAGGGTTAGACGATTTTCCGCAGGAGTATAGAGCAGCATTGGATCCTTCATATATTGATGATGAGGCATCTCCTGCTGAGTTCTAGTAAGACGTTTAGTAGACATCTTTTATATATCTTTTCTTTCTATTTTGCAGAGGTTGGACTCCGATCATTTGAGACTATTTTCATAGCTGTTTGGAGTGGCTATGTCCACCCGGCTATCTCTTTGCTATATTATTTATTTGGACTCTTATATCTTCTATGTTGAGCTACGATGAGATTAGATTATTATTATATTCTGGCCTGTCATTATTTTATATATACAGCTTATGTGTGTATATAAAGATTCCATATATTGGAGTATTCTTCGTATATGTGCAGCTGGCGTGCATACGTACTCGGTCCTAAGTATTTTGGGACTGGGGCGTTACATTAATGCCTTGTTAACATAAACCATATCTCTTGTAGAAGGAACAACTGATCATCTTTGGGTCTTGACCCCGATACTGATGCTGCACCTGCTGAACTCTAGCTGGTGCCTGCATCTGCTGCGGCTGGTGTGCTACCTTCTGCACAAAAGGGCGCTTCCTACTCCCACTAGCCCCTCCTGAATTATCTTAGCCCCTCTTGGACTTGAGCACCAAGTCACCCTCTCCTGCCATGGCTGCTGCTAAGATCTGCTCGAAGGTGGCATCTCTGTCGCTCATGGTCAAAGACTTGACTTCCTTAACCATCCCTTCCGGAATCTCCTAGCCTTTGCCGACTCGCTATGGCCCTCTACAAATCTGCCAAGACGGCAAAACTCTCCAGCATACTCCTCGACAGTCCGGTTCCCCTGAACCAGAATCTCGAACTATGTCTCCAGTGCGCCAACTGCTATATTGGAGAAGAACTTCTCCTTGAAGAGCTTCTTGAAAGCTTTCCACGTCTGTCCCTCCGTACCAACTCTAGGGTCGGTCTGGTACCATATTCGGGCAAGGTCCTACATCTAGCTTCCCGTTGCCTCTATCTGGATCCCAAATGGTATCAGTGCTAGACGAAAGATCTCCTCTATATGCTCAATCCAGTCGTTAGCATATAGGATACCATATGTACCTCGGAAGTCCCTCGGCCGCATCTTCTAAAAGTTCTGAATGTTCGGGATCCTCGGCTGGTAATGCACATGTATCTGACCTTCCTGCGGCTGGGCTGTCACCCCCTCTACTATTGTCATGGCCAGATGATGGGCATTGACGATGCCCTGCCTCATATCTGCCGACTGGCTCTGCTGAGCCTCCATCATCTCTCGAAAGAAGGCAAAGAACTGCACGATGTCAACTGTCCCCTGAGGTGGTGGCGGAAGCACGTCCTAAATCACCGGGGTAGGCCTCTGAACAGGTGGAGGAGTACCCCCAAAAGCTGCTGACGCTCCTACATGAGCTGAAATAGGAGGTGTTGCAGCTCCAACATCTGTCTGGATTGGACAAGAGGTGGCAGACCTCTCACCAACATCTGCTGGACCAGAGCGATACGATCGTGTCTCCACCATCCTGAAGACATATCAAATAAGGAAATCAATACTGAGTAGGAATCGATATCATCAAAGGAGGACATTTTATTTCAAAGAAAGCAATTATTAGCAAAAATATATAGATGACTGGAATTAGATCAGAATTTTTTCCTAACTGTGATTGAGTACCTCTCCGCTAAAGCATATTTCTTAATTCCTCTTGCAGGCTCGCAGCAGTACAACTAAGTCATCGTACTACCACGATATCGTACTAATGCGACTCTCGACCTGCATAGGCTACCACTAAAAATGTGTCACGATCTGCACCCAATTTAAGGGTACAAGTGCGTAACAGCGCCCAGCCTATGTTGCAGAATCGGTGGTAGAATGATGTACTAGGTCTCTATCTAAACAACAACTCACGCAATTATAGAATGTACTTGTTATAATCTCAACTTCGAAGGGAGGACAAGTATAGATATAATGAAGTTTAATCACAGTCTAAGCACGATAAGATAACACAGTAGTTTATAACTAAGACTAAACAACAACAAATAAAACTACAAAATAATAATATATCAAACAAATTCAAATACAAACTCAATATCTCAAGTTATTACAATTCAAGTTCTAAACATAAAATTTAAACAAGTCTACTAGCTAGTCTCCCGATCACTCATGAGAATTGGGGCCAAAGGTAGCTAATCCATCTCCGGATCCATAGTAAGTAGGGCAAATGTTCTCGAGGCAATCATCTGTAATATTTTTTCAACGTATCTAGTCAGAATTAGAACGAGCACAACTCATCTAGAAATCCCAAGTAAATAAAAAAGAATATAAAGCAGTTATATTGATGAACATGGAAGTTTTATACAAGTAATGATGTAGAGCAACAGTTAAAGTATAAGAGAAATAATGTAACGAAACAGAAGATCATGGCAATCAAGACTGTAAATAAAAGTCAGCTAAACTAGAGTAACATAATATAAGTCTAAACAGTACAATATAAGTCAAGTGTGATCCCAGTGTAAGTCAAGTACAAGATCAATAATTCTAGGGTGAGTCCTAAACATGACACTAACAAGTGTGTTTTAAAATACTGAGATCGACATGTAAACGGCTATAGGTAAATTCGGCACATCGCACACTGATCAAGTGAGGGATGGCTATTCTTCTAGTTCATTCCAGCAAAAGGGCGCTTCCAACATTTGAGAAATGTCTACATGTCTTACTCAAATATTTTCCTATCCGACAAGTACAAGTGAATCCATAAACCAACTCGAAAGTAAATACAAGTCCAGCCAGAACATGATGATGCCAATAGATGTTTCCAAGGTGATTCCAATGGTAATTAAGAAATAGAGGCCAGACAGTAAGATATGTGTCGCATATATGAATTTAGAAATACCAATATGTGTTTGTAACAAGAATCAAATATAACTAACTAGAACTGAAATACAGTAATCAACAAGTAAATAAAAGAACTATCAAAGAATGTACTCGCCTGATACCCTGAAAGATTGATGAAATACAGATGTCCGAACCAGAGTCACAATGTCCTAATTAGAGCAATACAGGTTATAATATATTCAATATGAAATAATTGAAGTTTACAATACAATCTACATGATTCTAGTTCAATCTAGGTCAAAGTCAACTATTGGTCAACTCTGGTCAACCTTCTTAGTCAACTAAGTCAAACTAAGAGCCAAGTCAACTATCTATGGTCAACTAGGTTAATTCAAGGTCAAGAAGTTAATTGGTCAACCATTGGTCAATATGGTCCAATCTATGCCTAGTTAACCTATATCAACCCACATCCAACCTATACACCTTGTAGCCCACCATATGTCACCCTATACAAGTAGACACCTATGTATATACTATACCAATCTACCCTTGGTAACACGACCTTAGACTCTAGAGTGGTAAAACTCTAACCTTAGGCTACTAGGTAAATCCATCTACCTAGAATCTGATGTATTAGCCTATACCTTAGCTAGTAGGATGCTATACATGCTCTCATACCCTAACATATACTAAAACAAATGACACTAACTCATCATCAATATATGAACTAATCTAGGATTCTAACCAACACTACACTCTTCTAACATTTCAAATAATACCTATATATGGAACCCCAAGTGGTCAGAACCACTCATGCATGCAGTGCACATGCCAAGGCCAACAGGCCAAGTATGGCCTACCAAACCCCCACTCCTTACTGAACCTGAACCTCCTCTCCTATACCTGTACTACTGTTACTACTGCTCTAATTACTTGAACATGTTTTTCTCTTATTTCTGGACCTTACTCACATAGAAACACACCCATAACATCACTCTACTGAAGTTGCCTAACAAAAATTCCCCTATATTAAACCTAGGTCAATAAATGCATAAGACCTAGGTCAGTAAATTACCTTGCATCACTTGAACATCCAAAACCATATAAATGAGTCCCAACTCCAAAACCCAGGTAAATGCATCAAGGTATCAGACATTCCCCTTTCGAAAACCCAAACCAATACAAACTGGAAACTGAGAAAAGTTTCTGCAACCAAGTATGTCGAATATGTGTCAACCCATTGTCCACCCAAGTGTCCCAAAATGTATCCAAGTCGTGTCAAACACAAGTGTCAGAGAACTGTGCAGCAGTATATGCGTGTGGGGTGTGTCGAGTGGTGTAAGGCAAGACACGTGCAGTGTCGTGTCTCGTGGTCGTGTCCTTAGGTAGGTGGGGTATAGTGCTTCGTGTCAAACACCCTGACATGTGTCCAAGCTGTGTGTAGTGTCGTGTTGAACCATGTATAAGTGGCTCATCTGTACACGTGTGTGTGTGTGTGCTGTATGACCCATCTGAGAGGAATAACTCCTCGAATACTCTACTATATCCTTCAAATTTTGGGAGCACAGTGTCAGACCTTGCCCTAACCCTCGTGCCATAAATCTCGTGTTCTTTGCAGTGAGCACGAGGTATCGGGTAGTAGGGAATGCACCACAGACCTCGTGTTGTATCTCCGTGTCCAATTTGGACACGAAAGCAGTGTCAAATCATGCTCATAGTTTAAGACACGTGACCTACAAATAATTTGCTATAAAATCATGTAATTAGTTTTGAAAAACATTAACATTCATTTCTATGTGACATTTCACTAAATACTTTACACTATAATTCGACATGCCTACGATACTCATCAAATAGGCATGAAATTCTACCAAATTTGACCTATATTTAGGGGGACCCTAAATGAATGCATCTATGAAGAGAAATCAGAATATTAATAGGTTTAGAAGCCATTACCTATTAAGAGTTAGAATCTCAATAAAATTGCACTTGAGAGCCAAATCCCTCTACTTCCTATGGTCAACTTGCTCCAAATCCTTGCTACCTATACACCAATGGCATCTTCTATAGTAGTGGAGTGTGTTGCAAAAGATTGGGATCAATTTGGAGTTGATTGGAGAAAGGGATAATTTTGGGAAAGAACACAAATTAGGGTTTAAGGAGGCAACGAAAAGAGGCAAAGGGAGGCTAACATGTGTTTATATAGGGGGAGAGGCTTCTCATGGCAGCCAAGGGGTTTGTCTCTAGGGTTAGGATTTAGTTCTAAGTGATTTAGAGGCCTCATATATAATTCAAGGCCTTCTAGGTAAAGGCCCACGCTAAATATCTAACCTTAACAAATATCCTACTTTTAACATAATATCTAGATATTCCTAACATTGTCATGTGATGGAAGCTTCTAATCTAATATCTAGGCTTGTGACTAAAATCTAGGTTAGGACAATTTAAGGTTAAGACCTAATATAACACTTAGCACATTATCAATTAATCAAAGTTCAAAATAATAATAATAATAAATCACAAATGACCAAAATACCCTTAGCCTAAAATATGGTAATTAACTAATCTAATCATATGGTTAGGTCCCCATGGTCATGGTTAGTCTCTAGGCTAAGTGGTTCTAGGGTTACACTAGTAGAACACCAAAAGCAAGATATAACATAGTCGAGATATGCAAGCGTCCTTATCTAAACTTGATACAAAGGAGAGCTGGTGGACAATTAACAAAGCTGATAGCACAATACACATTAAGCAAGGAAGATAGATTAATAATCTGCAAGTGGATATCTACTTTAAAATTTTTTGACGGCTATGTGTCAAATTTGTCTAGATGCGTTGATCTCAATGAACGCAAGCTAATGGGAATGAAGAGTCACGACAGCCACGTGTTTATCGAAAGATTACTGTCCATTGCTTTGAGAGAGTTGTTGCCTTCTACTGTATGGGTTCCGTTGGCCGAGCTATCTACATTCTTCAGGGATATTTGTTCAACTAAGTTGACGATGCAACATATGCTTGAACTTGAAGAGAAGATTGTCTTAATAATTTGCAAGTTAGAAAAAATATTTCTATCGGATTTCTTCGACAGCATGGACCATCTACCGCTTCATCTAGCATACGAAGCCCATGTCGGTACATCTGTTCATTATCGATGGATGTACCCATTTGAAAGGTAAATAAAAATTAATAAAATTTAAGTAGAATTTAAGTAGATTTTATAATTCATTGTTAATTCTCAAGATAATTTTGTTGGCCCACTGGTCATGTTCAAACCTGATTTTAATAATTGATCAAACTCTGTCTCGATATACGGATTCAGATGTTTACTCAAGACGTTTTGGATTATTCGACACAGATCAAGATTGGATATCTACTCAGTTCAAGACCAAAGCTATGTTTATCACTCGAGACTGTATTTCTTTATGCAATATAATTTTTATTTTTATTGAGTCTCGGAATACATTGTACACCGGGTCGTACTGGCAAATAGGCTATCCGAAATCGTTTTCAAAATTGACCTATGTTTTGAAAAAATCTCTTATTTACAAAAGCTTCTGAAGGATTTCAAAAAGCCCCAAAAATATTTTCTTAAAATATTCCTGACCAACCCTGACAGAACTCGGCCAGAGTTCGGCCAAGGTGAACGTTATATGAACGTTGGTTTTTGAACTTTGTCTCCCTTCAGTTGCGGTTTGTTACATTAAATTCTGTCCGAATTTTGCCTGAATTCTGCCAGAGTTCTGTCTTTGGAAAAACTATAAATAGAGAGAAATTCTGATCATTTTAAATCACTCATTCACTTTCATCTCTTCTCTTCTAAAGCTTACGTTTCTTCCAAAGAGTTTTCTAAAAAGCTTATATTTTTAAATCTCAAGCCAGTTACAATTCTCTAGTCAATTTGCCGGTACGGTGCAGTCTAGAAGATTTCAGAGAAATTGTAATCAGAGGCTTGATTGAAGAAATACTCTTCAAAACTGAAGTTGGTCAAGTTCTTCGTATCAAAGCTAGCGTCTGTAGAAGTTGCAAGGACTTCGTATGTAAACTTGCAGAATTTTTCAATAGTGGATTCAATTGGAAGCTAGAGTTCTTCCAACTGGACTAGTCCTCACAAGAGAGAAACCAGTATAAATCTCTGTGTTTGCGTTTGCCTTCTGATCTCTTTTCTTTACAGTTATTACTTTGTGATTATTGATATTATTTTTGTGATCTTACTGCTAACAAGTTCTTAATTAGCAATATTTCGATGCCTACTCTATTCACCCCCCTCTAAAGTATTCTGCTTTACGGCTTCGTTCCTACAATTGGTATCAGAGCAAATTATACAGGTAAAGCAAGGTAAAACTGTAGTTATATTTAATTATTCTATAGATCACAGTATTACATATAGCAACTGTGAAATTCACAAGTGAAGGCCAAGCCACAAACAGACCTCCATTGTTTGACGGCACAAACTACACTTATTGGAAAACACGGATGAGTTTCTTCTTAAAATTTCTTGATTTTGACTTATGGTCTATAGTTGTTGATGGCTACAAAAAGCCTTCTCGTATTACTGTTGAGGGAGTTTTAGTTGAAAACCCCCATGATAAATATACTGAGGATGAAAAAAAGGCCAGTCTTGACGCATATGCTATTAACGCTTTATTTTATACTTTTGACAGAACTGAATTTAATAGGGTGTCGACATACACAACATCGAATGAAGTGTGGAAACTTCTTGAAGTAACCCACGAAGGAACAACACAAGTCAATGAGTCAAAGATCAGCAGACTTACTCAAGAATACGAGGCGTTCAAGATGAAGCCAAATGAATCAGTCACTTAGTTGTTTACGAGATTTCTGGATATTATAAATCTTTTATCTTCATTAGGCAAGAAAGACAGTAACCGTGAGAAGATTTGCAAACTTATATGAGCTCTCACAAAGAACTGGATTCTAAAGGCTACAGCAATCATTGAAGGAAACGACCTCTCAATAATGTCTCTGGAAACACTCATGGGTAAGCTACTCACTCACGAGTTGGAACTTCAAGACTTTGAAGATACTACGCCAAAGAAAAAGTCAGAGAAGTCGATCACTTTCAAGGCTCAACATAAAAGAACTGTCGAAGATGATTCTGACGACAGCAACTCTGACTCTGATGATCAAGTTCTTCTGGTAAGAAAATTCAAGAAGTTCATGAGATTCAACAGAAAAACAAAAGACAGCAATAGCAACAACAACAACAACGAGAAAGATCCTATTTGCTGCGGATGTAAGAAGAAAGGACATATGAAGAAAGATTATCCAACAGCATTATTATCAACAAGAAAAAGCAGCAAATATGATAAAGGCTACCTGAAGAGATCTACATCAAGAAAATACGCTAATACAAGCATATGGCATGAGAGCGAAGCCAGCGACTCAGAAGACGAATAATCGGATGATGCTGCAAATGTATGCTTGATGGCTTGCGATCAGGTAACCATTAATCCTCTGTTTGACCCTTATGACGATTTTACCTTTGAGCAATTAGGAGAGGCTTTCAGTGACCTGTTAAATGACTACAGAAAACTGCGTAGTAAATATGAAACCTCTAAGAGGGTACTTAAAGAGTACAAAGGTGAGATAGGAAGACTTACCGACCAGCTAGCTGATGTTAGAAATAATGATTCCTCTATTGAGTCTGGTGAGCTTTCCTCTATTAAGCTGTTATTACACGAGACTACCAAGTCATCCGAAGAAAAAGACCAAACTATCATTCAGCTAAAGGAAGACCTATCTAAGAAAAGAAAGAATCTCCAGTATACACAAGTCAGAATGGAAACACTTACATTTGACTATACTAGATTATATGACATCTCCAAAAAGTTGGAAATTAGTTTAGGAAAACGGCCTGAAGTTGCTGCTTCCTATTCTAACACGTGTCAATTACTGAATCATCGGAACACACCCAAACCAAATACTGTCAGACCAAACCATACCAAACCTATGCCCAAGAAGACTAATAGGCATGCATTTTTCTAGACTATAAAACCAAAACCTACCAATCATGCACCTCACACAACTTTCAACACTCAACATGCAAAATATCATTATTGTGGCCTCATTTGTCATATATCCTCTGCATATAGAATCAGAAAGTTAGTAGATCTAAATATTTATGCATGGATACCAAAAACTAATATGTCAGGACCCTACAAGAAATAGGTACCAAAAGTTTCATCTACAAACTGTTTTGTAGGTGGAACGCCCTTCACATGCTAGAAGTAAATGGATCCTCGACAGCGATTGCTCACGGCACATGACCGGTGATGCATCATTATTTGCAACACTGTCGAAGAAGAATAAAGTAGGATACGTCTCCTTCGGTAATAATTTAAGAGGATACATAATCGGTATCGGTGACATTAGTAAGGCTTCCTATTCTGTGATTAAAGATGTCTGTCTAGTTACCGAGTTAAAATATAATCTGCTCAGCATAAGCCATTTAGCTGATCACGATTATGGCATTAACTTCGTCAAAGACAAATGTACTATAGTTGATAGCTCAACTGGTAGTACTATCTTTGAAGGTATCAGGGAAGACAACATATATGTTTTCTATCTGTTAGAAGATGCTAACAAAGCAGGTAGATGCTTGATAACCAAGAGCATTAAGAGTCAACTATGGCATATGAGACTCGGTCATGCAAATATGGACACAATTTCAAAACTATCCACAAAGAAGTTGGTACGCGGCTTTCCGAACATATCTTTCAAGAAGGATATGGTATGTAGTGAATGTAAAAAGAACAAAGCTACCCGATCCGTATTTAAATCCAAGAACGCTGTAAGTACCACTAGACCTCTACAATTGTTGCATATGGACTTATTTGGACCTAGTAGAATTGCTAGTCTAGGTGGTAAGTTATATGCATTTGTCATTGTAGATGATTTCTCTAGATACACATGGGTATATTTTCTTGCACGCAAGAATGATGCTTTATCAGAATTTGTCACCTTTTACAAGAAAGTACATAATGAAAAATGTTTCATGATTACTCGTATTCGTAGTGATCATGGCGGCGAATTTGAGAATACAGAGTTCAAGTAATTCTGTGACATACGATTATTTGCATGAGTTTTTCTGTCCTAGGACTCCATAACAAAATGGAGTTGTGGAACGTAAGAACAGGATTCTATCTGAAATGACTAGAGTAATATTGAACCAGTTTAGTCTTCCTAAATACTTTTGGACTGAAGCTGTCAATACAGCGTGGTATATTCTCAATAGGGTTCTGATTCGACCTATATCGAAGAAGGCTCCCTATGAGTTATGGTTTGATAGAACACCCACTGTTTCATACTTCATGATATTTGGTTGTAAATGCTTTATTCTTAATAATAAAGACAACCTGAGTAAATTTGATGAAAAAGCCGATGAAGGTATCTTTTTAGGTTATGCGGCAAAGAGCAAAGTATACAGAGTCTTCAACAAGAGAACCATGATCATCGAAGAATCAATTAATGTCAAGTTTGATGAACTAAATCAACATTTAGATGTTGACGATAATGAAGACGTGATTACACCAAGTACAGCTACTGCAAAACCTTTACACAAAGATGCAGAACCTTCACACCAAGCACCAGCTGAGTCTTTAAACAAAGAAGCCGGAACCAGTAATCCTGAGGATATGCCAAAAGAGATGAGATTCTTGGCAGATCATCCAAAGGACTTGGTAATTGGTGAGATTACCAAGGGTGTAAGTACTCGTTCCTCTAATAAAGATATAGCTTCTTGTGTTGCTTTTGTTTTACAGCTTGAAGCCAAAAATATTGAAAAAGCATGTAGTGATAATTTTTGGTTAGAGGCTTTGTAAGAGAAATTAAACCAATTCGAACGGAATCAAGTTTGAGAACTTGTTCCCAAGCCCATTGATCATCCAGTCATTGGCACCCATTGGGTATTCCGAAACAAACTGAATGAGAATGGTTTAGCGACTCATAATAAGGCTCGACTCGTAGCTCAAGGATACAATCAAAAAGAAGGTATCGACTACGATGAGACTTATGCCCCAGTTACGAGATTAGAATCCATTCGTATGTTATGTGCATTTGCATGTTCTCATAATTTCAAGTTATTTCAAATGGATGTTAAAAACGCATTTTTGAATGTTTTATAAAAGAAGAAGTTTATGTAGCTCAACCTCCAGGTTTTACTAATTTCAAAAATCTTGATTATATTTTCAAGTTGAAGAAAGTCTTAGACGGTTTGAAACAAGCCCCTTGTGCTTGGTACGATCGTCTAAGCTCTTTTCTACTTGACAACGGTTTTTCAAAAAAAGGTTGACACTACACTGTTTATAAAATCTTTGAATAACAATCTTCTTTTGATTCAAATCTATATAGATGATATTATTTTTGGATCCACTGATATTCTTTGTCAATAATTTTCAAAGTGTATGCAGAATGAGTTTAAGATGAGCATGATAGGAGAGCTGGAATTCTTTCTCGGACTGTAAATCAAACAAACCAACAATGGGACGTTCATAAATCAAGCAAAGTACACAAAAGATCTATTAAAGAAGTTCGACCTGGAAGCAGTCAAACCACTTACCACTCTAATGGGGACTTCAACCAAGCTTGATATTGATGAACAAGACAAACCTGTCGATATACGTAAGTATCGAGGTATGATCGGTAGCTTACTATACTTAACTACTAGTCGACCAGACATTATGTTTAGTGTTTGCTTGTGTGCACATTTTCAAGCCAATCCTAAGGAATCACATATGTGCGCATTTAAGCGTATCTTCCGATACCTTAAAGGCACTTCTGCTGTCGGCTTATGGTATCGTAAAACCACGTTATTTGACCTAACCGATTATTCTGATGCTGATTTTGCCGGATGTAAAGTAGATAGAAAAAGAACTAGCGGCACATGTCATTTTCTAGGAAAAGTCCGAGTCTTTTGGTTTAGCAAGAAGCAAATTTCTGTCGCATTGTCAACAACTAAGACTGAGTATATCGCCGTAGGATGTTGTTGTGCACAAATTTTGTGGATGAAGTAAACTTTAGAAGACTTTGGATTATATTACACACACATACCCATTTTCTGTGATAACATTAGTTCTATTAATTTGACTAAGAATCCAGTATGTCACTGTCGTACTAAGCATATCGAGATTCGACATCATTTTCTTAGAGATCATCAATAAAATGGAGATATAGACCTTGTATACATAGACACACAGAATCAATTGGCTGACATATTCAGAAAACCTCTAGCGGAAGATCGTTTTAATTATTTACGTCGAAAATTAGAAATTTTAGAAATCAATAATATTAATTAATTTTGTTTTATTAATTAATTTATTCAATACTCAATAACTGTTTTTGAGATAAGCCTACAAAGTGTCTGTCAGTCACCATGACTACGGTCGAAGCGAAGCGGTACTTAATTGTTCCTCAGTGAACTCCCGTAAGTTGGGACAGTACTCCTACAGCTAATCTAAAACAGATGCTGAGTAAAGAAAATTAATTTATAAAATAATATTAATTATATTATTTGAAGTTTAAAATTACTAAACTTTGAATTAAATATTTGAAATGAGTTGATGAAAAGAATATGGCCCACATTTTTTTTAAAAAACTAGGAGAACCCTAGGCGAATTCGGCCCGAGTTCGGTCCGAATTCAGCTAGAGTTATGTTGGTGCTGTACATTTTTAAGTTAGAACCCGTGGCCTTCTCCTCTTCATCTCTCTTCCAAACCACTTCATCACAGCAGCAGCAGCAGCCGAAGAAACCCCAAGCCCTAGCTTTTCTCCACTCCCTTTCTTCCAATCTATGTGGAGATTTCCATCTAAAATTTGGACTCGTACGTAGAATCGCGTCCTCTACAATATACTTGATTCTCGAAAGGTATAACTCCTTCTCTCCTCCACTTTCAAATTCTTAGGGTTACTTAGTTTTGAAAAGAATGCCTAAGGGATTCAATCCTTTCAAGAGGAAGAAGACCAATGCCAGAGAAGAGGCATCGTCTTCTGATCTGAACAAGGATTCCCTCTTTTCCCGGTCCAATCGGATGACGGCGTGTCGGATGAGTTTTACTTCAAAACTCATGACCATGCATTACTTTGGTATGCCGACTATGTTATGCGTACTATATGCACATGCGCTCCGATTAAATGGACTATATTTCCAGATCACCATCCTTTCTTTGAGGCATTAGGGTTACACCATCTCGCTACCCAACAATTCTCTATAGCCACTAATGTCCTTAGACTATTCTATTGTAACTTTGTGTTAGACACTTTTACCGTAAGAACTCATGTTGGCGGGATCGATATCAAGTTCGATGATGTATTGCTAGCAAAAATCCTTAGTATTCCAAACGAAGGTGCCCCACTCGATGACATCATCGACTTCGACTTTCCCGAGGGTACGACTCTTGTTAGTTTCAAGAATGAGCTTTGTGCGCCAGTACGTGCTCGTCCTGGAAAGTTCAAGGCCAATAACTTGAACTTATTTAACTACGAGTTACATCGCATCATCTATTTCACTATTCTTCCCAACTCTACTTCAAAAGATAATGTTACTGCACTAGAACTCTCTGCCCTCTATCACATTCTTAAGGGGATTCTTTTTTCTGCCCCTAAGACTATCATCCAGATGATGGGTAGATGTCGTGGAAGAGAATGCAATCTCTCTTATGCGATGCTTATCCCTCGTATTTTTCAGCATTTTAATATAGACTTATCCACTTGCGCTCTGGACCCTGAGCCCAAGTTTTTTAAGCTTTCTCGTCGTAGCATTACCACTACTCCTCCTCCTCCCGCACCTGCTCTTACTGCGCCTGTTCCTCCTCAGACCTACCCTATGACTTTTGAGGGTATTCATCAGCACCTATCGGATCTGCAGACTTTCTTTGTTGACACTTCCAAGGAACATGAGTTCCATGATGTGACTCGGTTCCAGGCTATTGCCAACTCATTTGCCGATCTCAGATTTGCTCAGACGGGTCATTCTGCTAGCTCTCTTTCTAGAGACCCTTCTGTATCTGGTTACCGCATTGATGATGAGACGGTCCACTCTCTGTTCCAACCAGGAAACGCTTACGATTAATATCGTACTTCTGTTGCTACTCCACATACCTCTTGAGCTGGCACATCTGGAGCTGGTCCTTCCAGACACGGTGGACATGCTGGCATTGCAGATGATGATAATGACGATGAGAATGATATATGATTTGTCGTACTATTGAGACTGATGTTATTGTCTATGTTTACTTGGAAATGCTTCGACATTCCAAGCTAGTATCAGTACTCTTATTTGGTTATGATTTCTATTGTAACTTTTTTTTTTCTGATGGACGTGTGATATGTTTCCTTTAGCATATTTTATTCAGTTTACCATTTTTCTCATAGCATTATCTTTTATTATGCTTCCATTTAAACTGCCTGTGAAATATTTTCTGCTTATCACACTTCTTTACTATCTGTGACACATTTATACCATGCATGTGATACATTTTTTTACTGTTTATATTTTGTGTTTCTCCACTGATTGTTACTTATGCATATATTGCGGGGGAGCTTTCTCTTTTGTAATTATTTTTCTAAGTGTCAACGAGGGAGAAATAAGATCTAACATCTTCGATCTTAAGAATACAGGATATGAACAATCTACATGAACATTTTTTTAGTATATTATATCGGTACAATTTGTTTTGATAAAGACCAACGATGTTATATCGGTCAAGGTTTGTCAATTATCAAAATGGGAGAGATTGTGGGCCCATTGGTCATGATCAAACCTAATTTTAATAATTGATCAAACTCTGTCTCGATATACGGACTCAGATGTTTACTCAAGATGTTTTGGACTCTTGGACACTAATCAAGATTGGATATCTACTCAGTTCAAGACCGAAGCTATGTTTGCCACTCGAGACTGTATTTCTTTATGCAATATAATTTTTATTTTTATTGAGTCTAGGAATACATTGTATACCGAGTCGTACTGGCAAATAGGCTATCCGAAATCGTTTTCAAAATTGACCTATGTTTTGAAAATTATCTCTTATTTACAAAAGCTTCTGAAGGATTTCAAAAAGCCCCAAAAATATTTTCTTAAAATATTCCTGACCGACCCTGACAGAACTCGGCCAGAGTTCGGCCAAGGTGAACGTTATGTGAACGTTGGTTTTTGAACTTGATCTCCTTTCAGTTGCGGTTTGTTACATAGAATTCTGTCCGAATTCTGCCCGAATTCTGCCAGAGTTCTGTCTTTGGAAAAACTATAAATAGAGAAATTCTGATCATTTCAAATCACTCATTCACTTTCATCTCTTCTCTTCTAAAGCTTACATTTCTTCCAAAGAGTTTTCTAAAAAGCTTTTATTTTTAAATCCCAAGCTAGTTACAATTCTTTAGTCAATTTGTCGGAACGGTGAGGTCTAGAAGATTTTAGAGAAATTGTAATCAGAGGCTTGATTGAAGAAAGACTCTTCAAAACTGAAGTTGGTCGAGTTCTTCGTATCAAAGCTCGCGTCTGTAGAAGTTGCAAGGACTTCGTATGAAAACTTGCGAGATTTTCTAATAGTGGATTCAACTGGAAGCTAGAGTTCTTCCGACTGGACTAGTCCTCACAAGAAAGAAACCAGTATAAATCTCTGTGTTTGCGTTTGCCTTATGATTTCTTTTCTTTACAGTTATTACTTTATGATTATTGATATTATTTCTTTGATCTAACTGCTAACAAATTTTTAATCAGTAATATTCTGCTGCCTACTCTATTCACCCTCCCTCTAGAGTATTCTGCTTTACGACTTCGTTCCTACAAATTTGTCTCTCTAGGTACCTATACCATCTAAAGAAGAAAGTTGGCAACAAGATTTATATAGAGGCTTCGATATGCGAAGAATATCTTATCGAGGAGGTATCAAACGTCTGCTCCATTTATTTTGATACTCGTGTCCAGACAAATTGAAATAGACCTCAAAGGAATGACGAAGACGTTGAGGATGGAGGTATATTCAATGTAAGGGACAAGCTTATTGGGGCTAGTAAGAAACGGTAGTTGACTGACGATGAGTATGATGCCGCTAACCGATATGTCTTGTTAAATTGTGACATACAAAAAGTGAGAGATTTGGAGAAGTAAGTTACTACACTTACACTCGTTATAATCTCTAATTTGGTGAAGTAAGTGACTACACTTATTTTTATTCTCTCTAACAGTGAATTTAGAGATGAAGTCAAAATGAGGGCACCCGATATTACTGATGAGGGACTTCAAAGAGAGGTTGATTGTACCTTTCCGTCCTGGTTTTACAAATACGTAAGTAACTGAGATAATATGTTATGCAGCTGCCATTAAAATATATACAGCTAAAACATTTAAATTATCAATATTTGTTTACAGGTTTTCTGGTCTGAAACAACACTCACAAATGAGAGCATTCATTATTTGGCATTGGAACCGAAGAAGCATGCAAGGACTTGGCCAGGCTATGTCGTTAATGGCTTCAAGTTTAAGGCAACTCAGAATGCTATAAATGCCGAATTTCTCAATGACGGCTTCAGTACCAAGGATTCTGGTGTTTGCATAAGAGGCACCATCTATGACGACGAGCCGGACTTTGACTACTATGGAGTACTTTGGGATATTGTAGATTTACAATATACTGTCCCATACGATATGCATATTGTGATGTTCAAATGTGAGTGGTTCGATATGAGACCAAATATCGGTTGAAGAATCGATAAATAATTTGGATTCGTCGATATAAATCATCGCATGAGGTATAGAGGGTCCGACACATTTGTGATAGCAATTCAGACTGTTCAAGTCTACTATACAAGCTGCCCAAGGCATCGTAGAGATCGATTTGACTGGTTGACAGTATACAAGATTAAATCTAGAAGTACATTCAACGTTGGAGACCCAGCATACCAAGAGGACCAGATCGAAAAGCCCCAATTCTTGGGACAACAATCGGATACCATAGATGTTGAAGATATTATTGAGGAAAATAGAGGAGAGAAAGAGGTTGATACACAATACTTAGCTGTCAAACAGGGAATAAAGATGTGTCTTGTCCCAAGTATTGAGGCTGAAGAAGAAGAAGAAGAAGAAGAAGAAGAAGAAGAAGAAGAAGAAGAAGAAGAAGAACTTGATGAGGATGAGGATACAGATGAAGTCGACGATGAGGATGAGGATGAAGACGAGGCCAAGGACGAAGACGATGACGATAATTAGATTAAATATCGTTATATATTAAAAACAGGACATGGTGGTATATATATATTGTATGATTTTTTACTTATTGTATGATTTTCTTTTTGCAGATGGCACTCCTAATCCTTTTTGTCGTGGCGGCACTTGTTGTCCTGCTGGTAGTGTATATATTTTACTTTAGGTTGATATTCATTTATACTTCTATATTATTAATTATGTTTATGTGTTCTATTTACAGGTCATGGTGGCTAGTACTCGTCGTAGTGGTGGTGCTGGTCGTGGTGCTGATGGTGGTGCTGATGGTGGTGCTGGTGGTCCTGGTCGTGGACGTGGTCGTGGTCATGGTGCTGGTAGTAGTGGTCGTGGTCGCCTTCAGCATTCCCGGGATCTGACCCCATCTAGCGATCCCGACCCGAAGAGTACCCAGGGCATAGACTCATCCTGCCGTCGATCTACCCCGGGGCTATCGTCACCTTCGTCGAGGTATGCGACTGCATCCCCTGACGGATCCGTTCCGCCAACGGATCCACCAGCGGATCCACCAGTTACTGTATGGTGGGCTCTTGAGTACCCTCTGACTCAGTTACATCCGATTATTGGTGAGTACATGCGCAGAGCCGCGGATCCTCCGATGCCACCAGAGAGGTCGATGGGCGAGTTCCGATGAGAGCTATGGCCCGCGGGTGAATCGTAAGTAAATTTAAGTTAATTTATGAAATTTGTTTCATTTATTCAAGTTAATAATCCAGTCGTTGCTTCTTTGTAGGTTTTTTTCGTGGGATGCTGCCAGGATTCTGGGCACATTATCCGAAATAACTACCATAGCCCCTACCTCAATTTTTTTGAGGTTACCCTGGACTTGCAGTATGCATGGCTCGACGAGATAAGGGTATATATATCTTGTGGTTAATTATTAATTACTCTATAATCCACCATTTTTTTAATTACGTGATAATTGAATTTGTATGTCAGAGGACGTTCTGGTGGCCCCTCTGTCGCGAGAAGGCGATCCGTAGGACCTACAGAAGCGCCTGTAACGATCATGGTTCGTATTACGTATTTTGGTTTACGTATACGTATATTGCATGTTTCCTGACATGGTTTATCTTAGTATTTCTCTTGGTTGGTTCGGCTTGGTTGGCTTGGTTCGGTTTGGATTGGTTTTTCTTCATGTGGACCAAACCCCCACCTACCCCCACTCTTCTCCTTTATAGCCGCCTACTCCTTCTCTCTTCATTTACTTCTCCTTCTTCACCATTACTCTCTTCACCTACCAGAGAGAGAGAGCCTAGGTAAGTGCAGCTTGCTTCATGGAGGAACTCAGTTTTTATTGTTTCATTCTCTTTCTCACGAGATTCTAACATACTTTAATACTTAGCATTTCTAATTTCCATGGTTCAATATGTATAGATCTAAGTTTATTGTATTTTTGGATTTTTTGGGTTTTGATCTATTTAACCTTGTTATTATCTAGTTTTAATGGTTCCATGTTGTAGAGAATTTGATTCTGCCCCATTTTGACCTATGGAAGTCTGGATTCTGACCTCGAATGAAGATTTAGGAAACTTTGAAGCCATGGATTTCATGGCTCTTCTTCTTCTCGGACAAGTGGGAAAGAAGCACAGTACTTGACCGCATGGATTTTCATGCGACAAGTTTTCCTTAGCCGTATGGCAGTCCTAGCCGCATAGGCCATAGGCTCCTTGCCTTAGCCGCATGAACTTCTGCCCTTCAGTCGCATGAATTCATCCCCTAGCTGCATGGCAAATCCAGCCGCATGAACTCAATCATTCGCTGCCGCATATGACCCGTCTCCCCGCAGCCGCATAAGGCCTTGGCATGACTCAGCCGTATGGCCTTATTGGTCCTTAGCCGTATGGATGCCTTGTCTTTATTTGTTGCATGAACATATGCTTTCCAACCGCATAGACTCAAGTTTCCTTAGCCGCATGAACTCTGCTCGACTTCTAGCCGCATGCGCCTTGTTGCCCCGCAGCCGCATGAGCGCCATGTTCTCTTGCCGCATGAGACCCGCACTCTACAGCCGCATAAGCTCGCAGTCTTTTCAGCCGCATGCGCTTAGTTCTCCCTAGCCGCATGAGCTTGTTCTTCTCCAGCCGCATATGCTTGCGTCTTCCCAGCCGCATGCGCCCTGTGCTATTTGTCGCATAAGCCCGCATCTCTTTCCTAGCCGTAGGAGCTTAATTCCCTTAGCCGCATGGCCCTTCCCTTATCCCTTATCCTCTTTGAATATTATATTATTATTATTATTATTATATTGAAATGCTACATTGATTTACACATATTCCCTGAACACGACAGTGGCCCGCCGTGGCGCACTCTTGACAAGTAAACCTGACATGACATCCCCCGATATGCTGTTAAGACAGCTAGCCTGGCATGACGAGAGTAATTGACCTGGACACCGTGGACGATTGTGTTTGTACAAATAAACCAGTATTATCTTGTATCATGTCTAGGACAGGGAACCCTGAATACCACGGTCAGGGGTACCTACTAAAATTTACTAAGGCTAATAACTAGAAAATCCAGTAGTCATGAAGAGACTTCCCAGCTACAGGCAATCCCGTTATCTGGGCGCCCCGTCATGGAATTTGTAGCCTACCGTCGAGTATGGTACATTTCCAGCACACTGACATGTGTTGCAACCACCAAACTACTTAAGGGTACATGCGTTTCCTGGACAATGTACCCACATGAATTCAATCTCCTAATTGCGTATGGATAACCTGGATGGTCTGTAGGGCTTGTGGCTGTTGCGATAATCTCATTGCATTTGCTATTAAATAGACCTGTGATAACCCTAGTTAGTTAAAGTATCCAGCCGTACTCATTGCTTGGCTGTGATTGATTGGATGGAGTTTAGTCCAGCTTAGTCTTGTCCTGATCCTGTACAAGATTGTGACGTGACGGGATTATTTATGCTTGCCTTAACAATAATGATCAGGGGACCAGTTCTGTTCAGGCAAAAGGTTACAATCCCGGTCCTTGTTTGGTTTAAGGGCTGTAACCTGGCTCCCGGAGCAGTTCTGTGTCCTCTCTTCATTTATTGTCTTATTGAGTCCCATGCCATGCTCGTCATGTTTTACCTTACTTCAATAGCATGATTATTTATACTGGCCTTAATAATAAAGATCCGGGGTCCAGTTCTGTTCAGGCAAAGGGTTACAACCCTGGTCCTTGTTTGGTTTAAGGATTGTAACCTGGCTCCCGAAGCAGTTCTGTGTTCTCTCTTCATTTATTGTCTTATTACTTTATCAATAGTATTTGAGACGGGTTCCTATTCAGGTGAAGGGTTACAATCCCGGTCCTTGTTTGGTTTAAGGGTTGCAATATGGCTACTTGAATGGTTTTCTCGTACTCAATTTATTATTGTTGTCTCTGTTATTATCAGTTTCGTTTATAATTATCTTTAATATTAAATTGTTATATGCTGGTTTTAGTTCCTAATTGAAGCCTCATTTGTGGCACTTGCTCTTTCTGGGGTCTGACCCAGCTGGTTTTGTATGGCCAGATATCGGAGCAGCTCCAGAGGTTCTACCTACCTTCTAACCAGATGATGACCACCTGGCGTAACCCTGGCAACGAGTGGGTTTATTTTTGGCTCTCCCACTCTATTGTAAAATTATTCTTTTGAGACGTTTAGCCGGTGAGCACGTGTTTAGTTCGATTGCACCTTTAATTACTATCTGCCTACGGGCTGTAACATGATTGACAAATCCTAGGGTTGATCATGTATGACTAAAACTCTTGCTAGTCTTGACATTTTGTACGACCAGCTTCATGAGCATCCGAATATGTAATGTATGGGATGCCTTACTATTGTATATTTGGTGCTCTGACATCTTGTAACTATTCTTGCTTGCTTGAGATTGAGACTATAGGCTTGTTCATGACCGTAGGAGACTGATGGCTTGTAGTTAAACCCTTACGTATCTAGACATCCGTGACCGTATAGAGAGGTAGGTTGCACTTCAATATACGTAGCTGGCTATGTACGCGCCCGCTCTCCAGTATTCTGGTTCTGGGGCATTACGTGGTTTAAGTAGTGGGCGTTACATGATTTAAGTGGTGGCCCATGCAGGTCTTGTAAATCAAGATATGTGAGGGTTTACCGAATAGATGTCTCAATCAGTACTCGTCCTTGATCTCTGTTCGTATCCTTTTAATCCCTGAAATCTTGACCTGATCACATGCTTGTATCGTTGATCTGTCCTGGTCCTTCCTTATTATTCCCTATGTCGTCTTCTTCAGCGGCATTGTTCCTGGTCCTACCGATCAGCAGGACGGAGCACCTCCCATGGACCGACAGCAACCTGGATCAAGCCCAGCATTCAGGAGTAGCCTCCAGAGTCATATCTACTGGAGGAGAGCCACCAGTTCAGCCCGTCCAGCCTGCAGAGCCTGATGATGGCACCTTGGTGGATCTTATCAGGACATTGTTAGCTTCTCAAGATCGGCGAGGAGATGCCTTGTACCAAGCAGTGGCAGATGCTCTGACCAGATGAGGTCATCAGGGTAACAGCGCGGCCAACAGCTTCAAGCGCTTGAATCCTCCCTTCTTCGATGGTAGTGAAGATGCTATTGTCGCAGATGCTTGGCTTCAGGACACAGAAGTGATTCTAGAAGCAGCCAGGACTCTAGAAGATGAGAAGATAGCTGTGGTGCGTATGCAGTTTTTGGATCTTGCCCGCAGCTGATGGACGGTGCAGGCCATTGGATTATTGGCACCTATCGCCTGGGCTGTATTCCGAGAGAGATTCTAGACCAAGTATTTCGATGCTGTAGCTCGATACGATCTATAGACGAGGTTCACCAATCTGAAGCAGATAGGCAGGACGGTCGACGGATATGCGACCGAGTTTTCGAGACTTAGTCGGTTTGCTCCCACCATGGTAGCGATCGAGTTCGATAGAGCCCAGCGGTTCCAGCAGGGGCTCCATCTCGAGATCTTATTTGCAGTGGAGCAGTTTGAGCATCAGACTTTTGATGCGGTATTGAGAGCAGCCAGGAGGCATGAGTATACCTCCCATAGGATCGTGGATAGGACCGGAGGTCGGAAGCGATCCCACAGCCAGATGAATCAGTCTTCAGCACTAGCCCCGGCAGCTAGGGCTTTGACCATTGGAGCTCCGAGACGGGCGGCCTCAGTGACGTCGGTTCAACATTCAACCCCGACGAACCCTCAGAAGCAGAAGCACTCTTCCTCAATGGGTTGTTCACACTGCGGGAAGCCAGGACATGTGGTATCCGAGTGTCGCAGAGCACAGGGATTGTGCTTGGTTTGTAGTGCCCCGGACCATATGGTTGGGAACTGCCTGAACAGGGGGAGTTCATCTTCATCAGCCTTCTCTAGTCCTTCACTTAGAGGACCAGCTCCAGTCCAGCAGCAGCAGTACCCGTTCCCGAGGCCATTGTCGTCGCAGGCCCAGGCATTCCAGCAGCAGAGACCGCAGCAGTATGCCCAAGCCCAAGCCCTGATCCAAAGCAGACAGAGAAGTTTTTAGCAGAGGAGACCCGCACCCAGAGGACATGGTCAAGTGCTGACTTTGACCATGGAAGAAGAAGGATTAGCACCAGGTGAGGTGGTGTCAGGTACTATTCTCGTCAACACCTTTTCAGCTTTAGTATTATTTGACTCTGGTGCCTCGCATTCATTTATGTCTGCACGATTCGCGACACGGATAGGACTGGAGCCCGAGTCATTATCAGTAAGGCTCAATATACTTACTGGTAACAGACTTGTGTTAGTAGATAGGGTGTTTTTCTCGTGTCGGATCATAGTTAGCGGTAGAGAGTTTCCTGCTAGGTTGATAGAATTTCCGATGGCCGACTATAATGTGGTCTTAGGGATGGATTGGTTGAGGGACCAGTATGCTAGGATAGACTGCCACATTGGCAGGGTTGTTTTTAGCATTCCAGGCGAGCCATAGTTTTTCTTTTCCCGAGGCGAAGTTGAACCTTCTCCTCCAGTATTGCGGATGGCAGTAGCAGTAGTGCAGTTACCCCGGATAGTCGAGGAGTTTCCAGATGTTTTCCCAGAAGAGCTTCCAGGAATGCCGCCAGAGCGGGAGATCGAGTTCACCATCGACTTGATTCTCGGATCAGCCCAGTGTCAGAGAGGGTCTACAGGATGGCGCCATCAGAGTTAGAGATATTGTACAAGATGATTGAAGAACTCAGAACCAAAGGATTCATTTGTGCTAGTGGATCGCCTTGGGGAGCCCCGATGCTTCTTGTAAAAAAGAAGGATGGTACATCCAGATTATGTGTTGATTATCGTACCTTGAACTCAGTGACAATCAAGAACAGATTCCCTCTCCGAGGATAGATGATTTGTTTGATCAACTCAAGGGGCAGCAGTATTCTCGAAGATCGACTTGCGATCAGGATATCATCAGATCAGAGTCAGAAAGCAGGACATCCCGAAGATAGCTTTCAGATCTAGATATGGTCATTGGGAGTTTCTTGTGATGCCATTTTGGGCAACCAATGTGCCGGCCGTATTCATGGACCTCATGAATCGTATCTTCATGCCTTATTTGGATCAGTTTATGATTGTGTTCATAGACGACATCCTGGTCTACAGCAAAAGTGAGGCGGAGCGTGAGCAGCATCTTCGTGTGGTTCTTCAGACTCTCAGGGAGCACCAGTTGTATGCCAAGTTTAGTAAATGCGAGTTCTGGCTCGATCGCATATCATACTTGGGTCATATCATCACCAAAGGAGGAGTAGAAGTGGACCCCCATAAGATCGTGGCTATTGAGACATGGCCATTACCCAGCACAGTTGTAGAGGTTCGCAGTTTTCTTGGTTTGGCCGGCTACTACCGGCGATTTGTTTCAGACTTTGCTCGAATTTCAGCACCATTGACCCAGTTGACCAGCAAGGATGTGCAGTTTGCTTGGACAGCAGAATGTCAGGATTCTTTTGAGAAGTTGAACGAGGCTTGATGACGGCATCCATTCTCACGCTTCCAGATGAAATCGGAGGATTCTCAGTGTATTGTGATGCTTCAGGCAGATGTTTGGGATGTGTTCTGATGCAGCATGGGAAGGTAATAGCTTATGTGTCACGTCAACTTGGTGATCATTAGAGGAATTACCCAATCCATGACTTGGAGCTGGCAGCTGTAGTGTTTGTACTTAAGTTGTGGAGGCACTACTTGTACAGAGATAGGGTGGAGATTTTTACCGACCACAAGAGCCTGAAGTACATTTTCACTCAGAAGAATCTCAACATATATCAGAAAATGTGGCTTGAGCTACTTGTGGACTATGATGTCAACCTGCAGTATCATCCTGGGAAGGCCAACATTGTTGCAGATGCATTGAACAGGAGAGCCGGCATTTATTTCCTTACAGCACAACCAGAGCTGTTAGCAGATCTTTAGAAGATGGGTATATAAGTTGTCCTTCCTACCAGTATGGCATTGATGGCCAGTATGCGAGTTCAGTCTAGTATAGTCGAGAGGATCCGGATGGTACAGTCAGCAGATGCTAAGCTTCAGCGGCTTAGAGCAGAGTGTAAGGCAGGACGAAGGCCAGAGTTATACATTCATGAAGACGATATACTTCGACATGGAAGGCGTCTTTGTGTACCCAGTGGAGATATCATACAGGAGATCATGGCGGAGCCTCACAGTTCTCAGTATTCCATTCATCCCGGTGGCACAAAGATGTACCGTGATATTCGTCAGCACTTTTGGTGGAATGGCATGAAGAGGAAGATAGCCAGGTTTGTCTCTCGGTGTTTGGTTTACCAACAAGTTAAAGCTGAACATCAGAGGCCAGCTGGACTTCTTCAGCCCTTGCCGATTCCAGAATAGAAGTGGGAGCATATAACCATAGATTTCGTGAATGGATTACCTAGGTCCCCGGCCGGTAGAGATGCTATTTGGGTCATTATAGACAGGCTCACGAAGGTAGCTCACTTTCTCCCATTCAGAGTTGTTCAGTCGACAGCTCAGCTAGAGAAGATGTACCTCCGATAGATAGTTAGGTTGCACGGTGTACCAGTCAGTATCACCTCGGACAGAGACTCCAGATTTATGTCGCACTTTTGGCGTAGTCTGCAGGAGAGTTTGGGAACTCACCTCCAGTTCAGCTCAGCTTATCATCCGTAAACAGATGGTCGGTCAGAGCGTACCATACGAACCTTGGAAGATATGTTGAGATCTTGTACGCTCGACTTCGGTAGTTCGTGGGAAGATCACTTGCACCTGGTAGAGTTCTCGTACAACAACAGTTTTCAGGCTAGTATCCAGATGGCACCATTCGAGGCACTGTATAGTAGGAAGTGCAGATCTCCGCTAGCATGGGACGATGTTGGAGAGAGGCAGATGCTAGGTCCGAAAATGATTGCTCAGACGATTGAGGTGGTCAGAAGAGTCAGAGATTATCTTCGAGTTGCCCAAGATCGCCAGCGTCATTGGACCGATTCCCATCGGTGTCCCCTTGAATTCTCGGTTGGCGACCACGTATTCCTGAGGATTTTGCCTAACCATGGCGTCATTCGTTTTGGCGTACGGGAAAAGCTTAGTCCTAGGTATATAGGACCGTTCGATATTTTGGAGCGAGTAGGTGATGTATCCTATCGTCTCGCTCTTCCGCCGTCGCTACGTGAGGTGCATGATGTGTTCCATGTATCCCAACGACGACGGTATATCCCAGACCCGAGCCACATCCTGGATTATTCAGAATTGGTTGTTGGTACCAACCTTTCGTATGAGGAGAGGCCCGTGTCTATATTGGACCAGAGAGAGAAGATACTCAAGAACAAGACTATTAGTTTAGTCCGTGTTGCTTGGGGTCATCACTCTTTGGGTGAGTCAACATGGGAGCGTGAGGATGATATCCGATCGCGATATCCCGACCTGTTTGACTCGTAAGGTATAGTGTCTTCCTTATGCCTTATGCTCTCAATTCCTTGTTTGAATGAATGATTGCTTGATTGATTGCCTTGCTATAGCTTGCTTGTGATTTGTATAGCTTGTCCTTGCTTCTCTAGCATCTTCATTAAATTCCGAGGACGGAATTCTTTTAAGGTGGGTAGAGTTGTAACGATCGTGGTTTATATTACGTATTTTGGTATACGTATACGTATATTGCATGTTTCCTAGCATGGTTTATCTTGGTACTTCTCTTGCTTGGTTCGGCCTGGTTGGCTTGGTTCGGTTTGGATTGGTTTTTCTTCATGTGGACCAAACCTCCACCTACCTCCATTCTTCTCCTTTATAGCCGCCCACTCCTTCTCTCTCTTCATTTACTTCTTCTTCTTCACCATTACTCTCTTCACGTACCAGATAGAGAGAGAGCCTAGGCAAGTACAGCTTGCTTCATGGAGGAACTCAGTTTTTATTGTTCCATTCTCTTCCTCACGAGATTCTAACACACTTTCATACTTAGCATTTCTAATTTCCATGGTTCAATTTGTGTAGATCGAAGTTTATTGTATTTTTGGATTTCTTGGGTTTTGATCTATTTAACCTTGTTACTATCGAGATTTGATGGTTCCATGTTGTAGAGAATTTGATTCTGCCCCATTTTGTGGAAGTCTGGATTCTGACCTCGAATGAAGATTTAGGAAACTTTGAAGCCATGGATTTCATGGCTCTTCTTCTCGGACAAGTGGGGAAGAAGCACAGTACTTGACCGCATGGATTTTCATGCGGCAAGTTTTTCTTAGCCGTATGGCAGTCCTAGCCGCATAGGCCATAGGCTCTTTGCCTTAGTCGCATGAACTTCTGCCTTTCAGCCGCATGAATTCAGCCCCTGGTCGCATGGCAAATCCAGCCGCATGAACTCAATCAATCGATACAGCATATGACCCGTCTCCCCGCAGTCGCATAAGGCCTTGGCATGACTCAGCCGCATGGCCTTATTGGTCCCTAGCCGTATGGATGCCTTGTCTTTATTTGTCGCATGAACTTCTGCTTTTCAACCGCATAGACTCAAGTTTCCTTAGCCGAATGAACTCTGCTCGACTTCTAGTCGCATGCGCCTTGTTCCCCCGCAGCCGCATAAGCGCCATGTTCTCTTGCCGCATGAGACCCGCACTCCACAGCCGCATAAGCTCGCAGTCTTTTCAGCCGCATGTGCTTAGTCCTCCCCAGCCGCATGAGCTTGTTCCTCTCCAGCCGCATATGCTTGCGTCTTTCCAGCCGTATGCGCCCTGTGCGCTTTGCCGCATAAACCCGTATCTCTCTCCTAGCCGCAGGAGCTTAATTCCCCTAGCCGCATGGCCCTTCCCTTAATCCTTGTCCTCTTTGAGTATTATATTATTATATTATTATTATATTGAAATGCTACTAAGATTTGTACATATTTCCTGAACACGACAGTGGCCTGCCGTGGCGCACTCTTGACAAGTAAACCTGACATGACATCCCCCGATATGCTGTTAAGAAGGCTAGCCTGGCATGACGAGAATGATTGACCTGGACACCGTGGACGATTGTTTTTGTACAAATAAACCAGTATTGTCTTGCATCATATCTAGGACAGGGAACCCTGAATACCACGGTCAGGGGTATCTACTGAAATTTACTAAGGCTAATAACTAGAAAATCCAGTAGTCATGAAGAGACTTCCCAGCTACAAGCAATCACGTTATCTGGGTGCCCCATCATGGGATTTGTAGCCTACCGTCGAGTAGGGCGCATTTTCAGCACACTGACATATGTTGCAACCACCAAACTACTTAAGGGTACTTGCGTTTCCTGGACAATGTACCCACATGAATTCAATCCCCTAATTGTGTCTGGATAACATGGATGGTCTGTAGGGCTTATGGCTATTGGGATAATCTCATTGCATTTGCTAGTAACTAGACCTGTGATAACCCTAGTTAGTTAAAGTATCCAGCCGTACTCATTGCTTGGCCGTGATTGATTGGATGGAGTTTAGCCCAGCTTAGTCTTGTCCTGATCCGGTACAAGATTGTGACGTGACGGGATTATTTATGCTTGCCTTAACAATAATGAACAGGGGACCAGTTCTGTTCAGGCGAAGGGTTACAACCCCGGTCCTTGTTTGGTTTAAGGGTTGTAACCTGGCTCCCAGAGTAGTTATGTGTCCTCTCTTCATTTATTGTCTTATTGAGTCCCATGTCATGCTCGTCATGTTTTACCTTACTTCAATAGCATGATTATTTATACGGGCCTTAACAATAGTGTCACGACCCGCACCCACTGTGAGGGTACGAGTACGCAATAGCGCCCAGCCTAAGCCACAGTGTCGACGGTAGAACGCTGTCCTAGGTCAATCATCTAACAATATCTAAGGTACCTGTACAATGTATACACTCCGAATGGAGGTGACATAGCAATACAGTCTCAATCACATCTAAGGTGGAATACGATAAAGATAGATAGATATGAACAGAAGAAAATCCACAGAGGTACAATCCAGATAAAAACTAAGTGTCTATGATACATCTCCACAAACATCCAAAAGAAATAACTCCCAATATATACAATAATGTATCAATGAGAAAGACAAGTTAGAGTCTAAGCTATCTATACTAAGCAAGGGGTATTATCCTCAGCAGCTGCCTGAACCTCCCCAAGGGTCCAGGTCGCGAGTGTCATCTAGGCAAGCTCCATGGTAAGGGGTGCAGGGTTCCTCATCATCCTTTGTAAAAATTTTAACAGGTCCAGTCAGGACGGGAGCAAGCACAATACATCTCACGCAGAACATAACAGGTTAGAGAATATAAACATGCAAGAGAGTACGATACATGAAACTGAAAGAAAGTACATGATGTAAACAGAGAGGAAACTGTAATAGAAAT
The DNA here is from genome assembly GCA_029216955.1 of Iris pallida. Taxonomy (NCBI): domain Eukaryota; kingdom Viridiplantae; phylum Streptophyta; class Magnoliopsida; order Asparagales; family Iridaceae; genus Iris; species Iris pallida. The sequence goes on from JANAVB010018999.1 coordinate 306,088, forward strand.
ATCTACTATAAGTAGAGAGCTACCAGTGACTAGTGATTTAGAGTACAAAGTCGACATGTGAACGGCTAGATTTGCACATGACTATACTAAAGAGGCGCACATGGCTATACTACTTTAGAATTGTTCACATGACTATTTATACTCCCCCATACCCCAATCAATGTACAAGGATCCAAACAAGTTATTTTACGTACATGGTTTTCACATGAAAGCCCATAAATGGGTGCACGTGAAGTATACATGAGAGCTCATAAATGAGTGCACATGAAATTCATATGAAGGCCCATAAATGGGTGCACATGAAATTCACATGAGGGCTCATAAATGAGTGCACATGAAGTATAGGTTATACATGGAATACATGAGAAACATGATCGATCATGAGAGCATATAAGAGTACATGAGCATGCATGAACGAGCATGAAGCACATGAGAAACATGAATAGCATGAAAGCGAGGAATACATGATGTACATGAAATACACGACATGATGTATCCGATGCTCCCGAGGGGGATAACATCGCATGAAAAGATCCATATAGTACTAATCCGTGATAATATCGTGACAGCATCAAATAAGGTAAACTAGAGCAGGAATATAATTCTAAGCAAGTTATGAAATGATCAGAGAATGTACTCGCCTAGTATCTGAATGTCTGAAGTAAATATACTGTCTGAGATGAGGTACCTGACTCCTAGTTAGAGCAACACAAGTCAAGATGTATACAGGGGATGATAAATGTAATCTACGATGCGTTTGTATGCTGTCTATGTCAAACTAGACTAAAGTCAACACTTGGTCAACTCTAGTCAACTAGACTGATCAAACTAGGTCAAGCCTAAGCCAAACAATCTAATAAGTCTCACTAGGCCTAACCAAGCCTATTCTTAGCAAGCACACACCATTTCTAGACTATACAAGTCAACTACACGTGTAACTGGCATTCAAACCACAAACCTAGGCTATGAGCCATAGGCTATAGGCTATAGGCCCATAGGCAATGTCATGCCTATAGTCCAACCACATATCTACATATTCACATATATCAATATATATATATCTAAATTAATATAATACACATATTTTAACTATATAGGCCACATGATAATATATGTATCACCTATATATATATATATATATATATATATATATATATATATATATATATATATATATATATATATATACATTGAATATAGGAAACTGGAAATCATGCATTTGTGTTCATGTGTGTGTGTACATGTGAGCAAAGTGTCATAAGAGTATGTATGTGTGAGTGTTATTTGTGAGAGGGGATACATGATGGTGAGGTAGTGTATCATATGAGGGCTAACTGCAAGCTAACAGTGAGTGATATATAAAAATAGTAAACAAACTCAGGTTTCAAAATGACAGTTAAACAACCAACCAATGCGAAACCTATTACCTATCCTAACACAACCAAATGAATCTATCAAAAGTGAACTAGCATGCCTGCAATGACTGAGACATGGCAATTAACATTACAAATCAGTTTAAGAGGGAAAAATCAAGTTCAATTTTTAAAAAGAAATTGAATGACAGTTATGAACAAACTAACAGTTAACCAAGTGTTCCCAATCACCAATTCGAAGCCCCTTTCTCAAGTGAAACGTAAACCAACATAATTCAATTCTAACAGTGAACTAATACAATGCCCTGGAATAAAACATGAAATTTTAAGAATCAAAATCAGTTGAAAATAGTGATTAAATTCAGGATTAATTCCTGAAACATGTATTCACTTAAAACATTCAGTCTAGCCCATTTAACAGCTCATTCCAATGTTCGAATTCCATTTGAAATACAAAAACCAAATCTAAATCTGTAAACAGTCTTGTAATAGACTAATAACATGTCCAGGATCCTATATGATAATTTATCATTAATATAAATCAGTACAACTAGAATTAAACTCAGGAAATTAAGAACATCACATGCGTATCAGTGAGTATCAAAATTTAAGGGAATTCACAAAGTCGAATCCAAATTCTAATAAAAACTCGAAATCAATAATTAAAATAGGAGTACAGAGGTAGGTACTCGTCCCACGTGTCCTCACGAGCCTATACGTGTCCACGAAGTGGACACAATCGTGTCCAAACCAACAAAATGAACTGTGTCTGAAAACAGTGCAACCTGGGCCTCGTGCAGCCGTGTCGAGCATTCGTGCTCTTGACACAAGGCGACACGTGTCTCATGCTTGTGCACAGGGGTTCGCCTAAAGGAGGGCTAAGTGCCTAGGGTCCTGATATGTGTCCAATACGTGTCTACAGAGGACACGAACACAAGTTTGTGCGTGTCTGTGCACGTGTACAGCCGCCTGCGCGCGACAGCGCGTGTCAGTGCGGGCTCGATTACTCTCTGGACACTCGACCAGATGTCCCCAAGCTTTGGGTACATACTGTCAGTAGTTGTCCCCAGGTTCGTGTCAATTATTAGGTGTCCAAGTGTCCTACAAGTGGAGAACTAAGGCTCGAGTAGCAGGGCACTGCCCTAAGGCTGCTGCGAGCGTGTTCGTGTCCATTTTGGACACGGACACAACTCGAATTCGTGCTCAGTCTATACTAAATATAATATACACATATAGATCTGTCATTCTATGCAATTAGTTCCACAAAAATCAGAAATAAAATCCTCACAGACATTTCATCAAACACATGCACACATATCATGATACGTGTCCGATACGGATACCAAACGGACACGAATCGACAAAAAACCAATACCTACGGCTAGGGGACACCTAGGGCTTCCTATCCATACAAAGAAAACAAAATTTGGTAGAGGGAATAGGGATTTACCTATATGTTGAAATTTCAATAAAAAGCTCCAAAGGGAGGTTTCTTCTTGTTAGCCAAAACTCTCCAAATTTGTCCAAACCTGATATTTCTCTCCATGAACAGTAAGGAACCTCAAATTAGAACACCATGGAAGAAGTTTGGATGAAAAAGGATTAATATTGAATAAAATATGAAGAAGTTTCAATGGAGGCTAACCTTGCTCTTAGGAAAATGATAGAATAATGGAAGGGGGCACAAATTTCTAAAAGGATATTATATAGGCAAGGGGGGTCTTGGCTGGCCACTTTAGCTAGGGTTAGGGTTTTTAGAATGCATCTAAGGGCTAGCAATGAATCATGACTATTGAGTGGCCTAGAATCTAGGGCTCTTTCCTAGTTAAGTTGTAACCCAATCACTAAGCTAAACATGACTCAAACCATTTAACCAATACTAACTAATTCTCAAAGTGGTTAACTAGGCTAGCTATGGTTAATCTAGGTTAGGTCCAATCTAGGTTAGGCTAACCAAAATCACATGGAAATTAATTAACTTGTATTTAAATCATACCATTCAATAAATCATTTAAATTCCAAATAATATATATTAATTCAAGTAATTCAAAAATGATAAAATACCCTCAAACTAAAAATGATAAATAAAATACCCTAATCACATGGCTAGGCTCTAGGGCAGACACTCTACGGTTTCACTAGCTGCACATCAAATCACAAGTCTTGATTTAAATAGTTTTAAAATGATTAAAAATCAATAAAAATCATATTAAATTTTAAATACCATAATTAAATAAATTAAAATACAAAATTTCAAAATTACCCTCATTTTAGAAACTGGGTGTTACAAGTCTACCCACCTTAAAAAAATTCGTCCTCGAAATTTAAGATGGTAATAGTCCTTCTAGGTCAAACAACCCACAATCAAGTCTCAAACATACCGTCAGATAATCATATGCGTCTGTCCAAAATCATGATACTCAGAATCTTCGTCGTGCTAGTGAGCAAGGCTACGATAATCACAGAGTCCTTGACTAAGGCACATATCTCTAGAATTATGGTATTTAAAATTTTTGCATTGCCGCATGCTTGGCAGCGAAAACCTTAAATTCCCACACCCGAGAAATACGTCCTAAATTTGACTATATGTCCTCACTATGCCAGCTAACACGACTATCGAATATTCTAGATTCCATAACTGAGGTGACTTAGCCCATATGATTCATCTCGGAAGAAAATCAAACATAACACAAGAACAACAGGACAAAATTGATAAATCAACAAGGAACAGAGGGAATCGAATTTCAAGGCAGTTTTAAGAGGCAATTGCGGAAATAAAATCGAATAGAATGGAACCTGCAACTAGATCTCCAACGGCCTGAGCATCCTCAACTGTCCTGGCGAAAGCTCGCTCCTGCTGGCCTCCCCTGGTCTGCTGTTGATGCTGCATGTACCTCTGCTGCTGAGTCGGTAAGGGTAATCCCCTCTGCTGGCCTACCGGAGCCCTAGCTCCTGCTTCCTGAACTGTCTGTCCCGATGACTCCGGACACTCTCTCAGTCGATGATCGGATCCTCCGCAAAGCAAACATCTGCCCATCCTCTTTCGGCATTCGGCCCAATCGTGCCCTGGTCTCTTACAGAAGGGGCAAATAATGACAAGCTATTGTCCCGGGGCCTGCTGCTGCCTCTGTGGCTGCTGTGCCTGCTGAAAGGGTACACGGTCCTGAAACTTTCGCTGCTGAAAGTAGACCCTCGGCTGCTGATACTGCTGCTAAAACTGTAAGGGTGGCAGCTGCTGCGGATACTGTGGCTGAATCTGCAAGCGGGGCATCTGCTGCGGATACTGCTGCTGAATCTGCAGGTGGGGTCTCTTGGCCGGGCCCGTACTGCCACTAGCTCTTTGAGTGTCTCGCATCCACTTCTCCTTCAGCCTAAGATCGTCCTCCGCTGTCATGGCTCCTCCAGAATCTGCTCGAAAGTGGCATCGCGGCCACTCTTGGTATATGACTTGATCTCTCTGATCAAACCCCTGCGGAACCTCCTCGCCTTCCCGACCTCAGTAAGATCCTCAACGAATCTGCTCAAACGGCTGAACTCTCCAGCATACTCCTCAACGGTCTGGTTTCCCTGAACCAAACTCTCGAACTGTGCCTCCAAAGTATGGAGTGCTATATCGGAAAAGAATTTCTCCTTGAATAGTTTCTTGAACGCTGCCCAAGTCTGACCGACTGTACCAACCCTCGGGTCCGTCTGGTACCAAGTACAGGCCAAATCCTGTATCTGACTGGCCGTTGCCTCGATCTGTAATCCAGCTGGTATCTGTGCCAATCGGAATATCTCCTCAATGTGCTCTATCCAATCATCAGCATATATGATGTCCTCTGTACCCTTGAAGTCTCGGGGTCCCATCTTCTTGAAGGATTGGATGTCTGGAGTCCTGGGCTGATACGGCTGCATCTGACCTCCCTGTGGCTGAGCAGCCACCAGCTCTACTGTCATCCTGACCAACAGGTGAGTATCTTGTATGCTCTGTCGGATATCAGCAGACTGGATCTACTGTATCTGCTGCTGAGACTTCAAGAATTACTGGAAAAGGGTAAACATCTGAGCCGTATCTATTGTCCCTGAAGGTAACTGCTGCTGATACATATCCGGAATGACGGGAAAAGACCTCCGGACAGGTGGAGGTGCACTCCCAAAAGCTGCAGATGCTCCTATATGAGCAGAAAGAGGGGGTGCTGTGGTCCCAGCGTCCACAATCGGGCGAGGGGTGGCAGGCCTCTCGCCAGCGTCTGCTGGGCCAGAGCGATGCGATCGTGTCTCGATCACCATCCTGGAGACAGATCAAACAAGGAATCAATACTGAGATAGAAACGATAATTCAAGGGAGGACAGTTATTCGAGGAAGTATTAGGAATTTAGATGGCAGGAATCCAGTTAAGAGTTTTTTCTAATGTGATTGAGTACGTCAATAAAATCCTAATCCTACTGCAGGCTGCAGTGATACTCTAGTTTGAATATCACTACACAAACTCGACCTGCATGGGCCACCACTAAAAATGTGTCACGACCCGCACCCACTGTGAGGGTACGAGTACGTAACAGCGTCCAGCCTACGCCGCAGTGTCGGCGGTAGAACGTTGTCCTAGGTCAATCATCTAACAATATATAAGGTACCTGTACAATGTATACACTCCGAATGGAGGTGACATAGCAATACAGTCTCAATCATATCTAAGGTAAAATACGATAAAGATAGATAGATATGAACAGAAGAAAATCAACAGAGGTACAATCCAGAAAAAAACTAAGTGTCTATGATACATCTCCACAAACATCCAAAAGAAACAACTCCCAATATATACAATAATGTATCAATGAGAAAGACAAGTAAGAGTCTAAGCTATCTATACTAAGCAAGGGGTATCACCTTAGCAGCTGCCTGAACCTCCCCAGGGGTCCAGGTCGCGAGTGTCATCTAGGCAAGCTCCAAGGTAAGGGGTACAGGGTTCCTAATCATCCTCTGTAAAATTTTCAACAGGTCCAGTCAGGACGGGAGCGAGCACAATACATCTCACGCAGATCATAACAGGTTAGAGAATATAAACATGCAAGAGAGTACGATACATGAAACTGAAAGAAAGTACATAATGTAAACAGAGAGGGAACTGTAATAGAAATATCTACTATAAGTAGAGAGCTACCAGTGACTAGTGATTTAGAGTACAAAGTCGACATGTGAACGGCTGGATTTGCACATGACTATACTAAAGAGGCGCACATGGCTATACTACTTTGGAATTGTTCACATGACTATTTATACTCTCCTATACCCCAATCAATACACAAGGATCCAAACAAGTTATGTTACGTACATGGTTTTCACATGAAATCCCATAAATGGGTGCACGTGAAGTATACATGAGAGCTCATAAATGAGTGCACATGAAATTCATATGAAGGTCCATAAATGGGTGCACATGAAATTCACATGAGGGATCATAAATGAGTGCACATGAAGTATAGGTTATACATGGAATACATGAGAAACATGACCGATCATGAGAGCACATGAGAGTACATGAGCATGCATGAACGAGCATGAAGCACATGAGAAACATGAATAACATGAGAGCGAGGAATACATGATGTACATGAAACACACGACATGATGTATCCGATGCTCCCGAAGGGGATAACATCGCATGAAAAGATCCATATATTACCAATCCGTGATAATATCGTGACAGCATCAAATAAGGTAAACTAGAGTAGGAATATAATTCTAAGCAAGTTATGAAATGATCAGAGAATGTACTCGCCTGGTATCTGAATGTCTGAAGAAAATGTACTATCCGAGATGAGGTAACTGACTCCTAGTTAGAGCAGCACAAGTCAAGATGTATACAGGGGATGATAAATATAATCTACGATGCGTCTGTATGTTGTCTAGGTCAAACAAGACTAAAGTCAACACTTGGTCAACTCTAGTCAACTAGACTGATCAAACTAGGTCAAGCCTAAGCCAAACAAGTCTAATAAGTCTCACTAGGCCTAACCAAGCCTATTCTTAGCAAGCACACACCATTTCTAGACTATACAAGTCAACTACACATGTAACTGGCATTCAAACCACAAACCTAGGCTATGAGCCATAGGCTATAGGCTATAGGCCCATAGGCAATGTCATGCCTATAGTCCAACCACATATCTACATATTCACATATATCAAAATATATATCTAAATTAATATAATACACATATTTTAACTATATAGGCCACATGATAATATATGTATCACCTATATATATATATACATACATTGAATATAGGAACTGAAAATCATGTATTTGTGTTCATGTGTGTGTGTACCTATGAGCAAAGTGTCATAAGAGTGTGTATGTGTGAGTGTTATTTGTGAGAGGGGATACATGATGGTGAGGTAGTGTATCATATGAGAGCTAACTGCAAGCTAACAGTGAGTGATATATAAAAATAGTAAACAAACTCAGGTTTCAAAATGACAGTTAAACAACCAACCAATGCGAAACCTATTACCTATCCCAACACAACCAAATGAATCAATCAAAAGTGAACTAGCATGCCTGCAATGACTGAGACATGGCAATTAACATTTCAAATCAGTTTAAGAGGGAAAAATCAAGTTCAGTTTTTAAAAAGAAATTGAATGACAGTTATGAACAAACTAACAGTTAACCAAGTGTTCCCAATCACAAATTCGAAGCCCCTTTCTCAAGTGAAAGCTAAACCAACATAATTCAATTCCAACAGTGAACTAATACAATTCCCAGGAATAAAACATGAAATTTTAAGAATTAAAATCAGTTGAAAACGGTGATTAAATTTAGGATTAATTCTTGAAACATGTATTCACTTAAAACATTCAGTCTAGCCCATTTAACAACTCATTCCAATGTTCGAATTCCATTTGAAATGCAAAAACCAAATCTAAATCTATAAACAGTCTTGTAATAGACTAATAAACATGTCCAGGATCCTATATGACAATTTATTATTAATATAAATCAGTACAAGTGGAATTAAACTCATGAAATTAAGAACATCACATGTGTATCAGTGAGTATCAGAAATTTAGGGGAATTCACATAGTCGAATCCAAATTCAAATAAAAACTCGAAATCAATAATTGAAATAGGTGTACAGAGGTAGGTACTCGTCCCACGTGTCCTCACGAGCCTATAAGTGTCCACGAAGTGGACACAATCGTGTCCAAACCAACAAAATGAACTGTGTCTGAAAACAGTACAACCTGGGCCTCGTGCAGCCATGTCGAGCATTCGTGCTCTCGACACAAGGCGACATGTGACTCGTGCTTGTGCACAGGGGTTCGCCTAGGGTAGGGCTAAGTGCCTAGGGTCCTGATATGTGTCCAATACATGTCTACAAAGGACACGAACACAAGTTTGTGCGTGTCTGTGCACGTGTACAGCCGCCTGCGCGTGACAACGCGTGTCAGTGCACGCTCGATTACTCTCTGGACACTCGACCAGATGTCCCCAAACTTTGGAGACATGCTGTCAGTGGTTGCCCCCAGGTTCGTGTCAATTATTAGGTGTCCAAGTGTCCTATAAGTGGATAACTAAGGCTCGACTAGCAGGGCACTGCCCTAAGGCTGCTGCGGGCGTGTTCGTGTCCGTTTTGGACACGGACACGACTCGAATTCGTGCTTAGTCTACACGAAATATAATATACACATATAGATCTGTCATTCCATGCAATTAGTTCCACAAAAATCAGAAATAAAATCCTCACAGACATTTCATCAAACACATGCACATATATCATGATACGTGTCCGATACGGACACCAAACGGATACGAATCGACACAAAACTAATACCTACGGCTAGGGGACACCTAGGGCTTTCTATCTATGCAAAGAAAACGAAATTTGGTGGAGGGAATAGGGATTTATCTATATGTTGAAATTTCAATGAAAAGCTCCAAGGGGGGTTTCTCCTTGTTAGCCAAAACTCTCCAAATTTGTCCAAACCTGAGATTTCTCTCCATGAACAGTAAGGAACCTCAAATTAGAACACCATGGAAGAAGTTTGGATGAAAAAGTATTAATATTGAATAAAATATGAAGAAGTTTCAATGGAGGCTAACTTTGCTCTTAGGAAAATGATAGAATAATGGAAGGGGGCACAAATTTCTAAAGGGATATTATATAGGCAAGGGGGGTCTTGGCTGGCCACTTTAGCTAGGGATAGGGTTTTTAGAATGCATCTAAGGGCTAGCAATGAATCATGACTATTGAGTGGCCTAGAATCTAGGGCTCTTTCCTAGTTAAGTTGCAACCCACTCACTAAGCTAAACATGACTCAAACCATTTAACCAATACTAACTAATTCTCAAAGTGGTTAACTAGGCTAGCTATGGTTAATCTAGGTTAGGTCCAATCTAGGTTAGGCTAACCAAAACCACATAAAAATTAATTAACTAGTATTTAAATCACACCATTCAATAAATCATTTAAATTCCAAATAATATATATTAATTTAAATAATTCAAAAATGACAAAATACCCTCAAACTAAAAATGATAAATAAAATACCCTAATCACATGGCTAGGCTTTAGGGCAGACACTCTGCGGTTTCACTAGCTGCGCACCAAATCACAAGTCATGATTTAAATAGTTTTAAAATGATTAAAAATTAATAAAAATCATATTAAATTTTAAATACCATAATTAAATAAATTAAAATAAAAAATTTTAAAATTACTCTCATTTTAGAAACTGGGTGTGATGAGAACGTAAAATGTTATATTTTTATCCCTTAATGTTCATCATTTTATGCTCATTTTATGACTATAGGTACTCATTATATTTATATTTTGCTGTAGGATGAATTTGGAGACACTATGTGTAAAATAGAGCTAAAATACAATTCTGGACAGTTTTGACACCTGTCACCAAAATGGGCATAACTTTCTCATCCGAAAAGTAATGGAGGTGATTCAAAATGTTTTGGAAAGCTAAGACACAGGGCTAAAACTTTTATATTTTGTGTTTTTCGCAAATCAAGCTGCATCATGGACGAAATCAGACTTGAAGTGGGTCAAAGATGTTGTGAACAAAAATAGGAACCAAAACAACCATGTTCCTACTTATTCTATGACTTATTCTATTTGGTTTGAGAAGTTATAACTTTTAGAGGATATGTGGGAAGATATTGTGGGCTTGACACAACTAATTTATGGTGTATAAAAGGGGGTAGAAATCATGAGAAGACCCACAACACAACTCTTCTTCTCTTTCTCCAACTTTTCTTTTCAAGTTTTGAAGAACATGTGCGGCTAGAAGTCTTGTTGGTCGAAGTGTACGAAAGCCTTGGAATCAATAAACTTGTGAGATCTAAATTGCTTTATATATTTGAGTTATACTTTGAATATTGAATGTTTTTCTGTGCCAACTTTTATGATTGTTTTGTTTAATTACTAGGAGGCCTACTAGTTTATTATTCATTTTGATCTACCGCTAAATTAGATATCAAATCCGTAATAGTTTGATGTTTCTAATTTGTGAAGCAACCAAGCTTTAATAAACTGCTTTGTTTTATTAGATCTTAGGAGAAAAAACGTTTGACAAAATTAAATACAACCGCTTGTGCTTGTATTATTTTGCTTTATCGATCTCTTTGTTCTTTAAGAACTTGCTAGATTAAATCTATAGCGCTTGTCTTAGATTATTTAGTAAGTAAAGTTAATTAGGTCGCTTGTATCTGATTAACTAAGCCTAAGAGAGATAGGAAGATACTTCCAACGGTAAATGTTCAAAGTATTATTTAATGTATGCTTGCATCAATGATCAAATTTTATGATTTCCAATGGTGAATGTTCACTGAGACCAATATTTGTCCCTTGATTGATTTTAATACTTTAATTGCTTTAGCTCTTCTTAAATTTTCTTTTCAAAACTCTCTCCCCCAATCCTTGTTCACATAGCATAAAATTTATACTAATTACTCCCCGTGGGATCGATCCTTACTCTCTCTACTACATATAATTTTAAGAATAAGGTTTTATTTTTGGGTGCCTGCGACAGCACACCAAATTTTGGCGCCGTTGTCGGGGAGTAATCTTAGTTAATTTTTGTGCTTTTTGTGATCTTTATTTTTTTATAATTAATTATATTTTCATTCATTTACAAAAAAAAAATCATTAGTTATCATTCTCATTTTTTTTTGAATTGCTTTTCATATTGTTCTTTATTGTTTATGGTTGTGACTCGATCTTCTAATCAAGGTGATTTTCAGACCGATCCAAAAATAGAAAGAACTTTGCGCAGGTTAAGGAAGGAAACTCAAAGAGAATCTAACGAGAACAACCTCGCTCCGGATTTCGTATTCTCTTGCAATTCTAATCCTGAAGAAGGAATCATGGCTGCAAATAGAACTTTGAAAGAACTCGCTGCCCCAGATTTGAATCAACACCCTTTATGCATAACTTTTCCTACTTTAGATGCTACTACTACTTTTGAATTAAAATCTGGACTTATACATTTATTGCCAACTTTTCATGGTCTTGCAGGTGAAGACCCTCACAAGCATCTAAAGGAGCTTCATGTAGTTTGCACAAGTATGAAGCCAACGGGGGTGACTGAAGAACAAATTAAATTAAGAGCCTTTCCATTTTCATTAAAGGATGCGGCTAAGGATTGGCTCTACTACCTACCCTTCGGAAGTATTGTCACATGGAATGAGATGAAAAGATTGTTCCTAGAAAAGTACTTTCCAGCTTCAAGGGCGGCCAATATCCGAAAAGAAATTTGTGGGGTAAGGCAACACAATACAGAATCTCTCCACGAGTACTGGGAACATTTCAAAAAATTATGTGCAAGTTGTCCCCATCATCAAATTAGTGAGCAACTACTTATTCAATACTTCTATGAAGGCCTTCTATCAAATGATAGAAGCGTGATAGATGCTGCTAGTGGAGGAGCTTTGGTAGATAAAACTCCTGAGGCCGCAAGAAATTTAGTTGCAAATATGGCGGCCAATTCTCAACAATTTGGCACTAGGCTAGATCTTCCATCTAAACACGCCAACGAGGTAAATATTTCTTCCCTAGAACAACAAATTGCTAGTTTAACTTCTCTTGTTCGTCAAATGGCTGTAGGTAACATACAAACGGCGAAGGCTTGTGGGATATGTTCAATAACGGGGCATCCAACTGACATGTGTCCAACTCTTCAAGAAGAGCCCAATGAGCAAGTGAACGTGGTAGGTAGTTTTCCTGGACAACCACAAAGGAAGTATGATCCCTACTCAAACACATACAATCCAGGATGGAGAGATCATCCTAATTTCAACTATGGGAATCCACAATCAAATCATCCAGTCAATCAAAATCGGCCAAGTTACCAACAGTACAAGCAACCATATCCCCATGAAAAACAATCGGGCCAAACTTCTAACTCTGGTATGTCTTTAGAAGATATTGTTAAGTCTCTTGCCACTAATAATTTACAATTTCAACAGGAGACAAGGGCCAGTATTCAGGAGACAAGGGCCAGTATTCAAAGCTTGGACAATCAAATGAGCCAAATGGCTACAGCAATTAATAAGCTGGAGGCACGAAGTTCAGGGAAGCTACCATCTCAAGCGATAATAAATCCAAAAGAAAATGCAAGTGCAATCGTTTTGAGAAGTGGTAAAGAGGTTGACATTCAAGTAAAAGAAGCACCTACATCGTCAAAACAAGAGGAAGAGAAAACAACCGTTGCAGACACGAACTTCCCTAACGATGATGAGGTACCCAATTGTAAGTTTCCACCTCTTTCTGATTATAAACCAGTACCTCCTTTTCCTCAAGCTTTAGCAGAATCTAGAAAAATTGAACAAAATAATGAGTTATATGAGACTTTTCGTAAATGTGAGGTAAATATTCCACTTTTAGATGCTATCAAACAAGTACCTCGTTATGCTAAATTTTTAAAACAATTGTGTACAATAAAAAGGAAACAAAAACTTAAAGGATATGAAAAAGTAAAAGTAGGGGAGAGTGTTTCTGCAGTAATTCAAAGAAAACTCCCTATGAAATGCAAAGACCCAGGAATGTTTACTATCCCTTGTAAGATAGGTAACAATAAATATGAGAAAGCCATGCTAGATTTAGGAGCTTCTATCAACGTCATGCCATATTCTATATATGAATCTCTAAATCTTGGACCTCTGAATAAAACTGGTGTTGTAATTCAATTGGCTGATAGATCTAATGCCTATCCCAAGGGATTAATTGAGGATGTTCTTGTACAAATTGATAATTTGGTTTTTCCTGCTGATTTTTATGTGCTTGATATGGAAAATGGTGATCAAACTGCTCCTATTTTGTTAGGAAGACCATTTTTAAAGACATCCAAGACTAAGATAGATGTGCAGAGTGGCATACTTACTTTGGAATTTGATGGTGAAATTATTAAATTTAATATTTATGATGCCATGAAATATCCTGATGATGATAATACTGTTTATTCTATTGATGTGGTTGATTCTTTAGCACAGGATATTTTTGAACTTGATGGCAAAGATGAATTAGAAGTTGCGATTAGTGAGCATCTCGAAAAAAGAGCATAAGGGGTTAGCTCTGAGTACTAATTTGTAGGAAACTATTGCATCATTGAATGATTGTCCAAAAGTACAACCGTCAGGTAACTTTCCTTCTATTTCCTTATCAATTTCTAACAAGAGGCCTTTACCCTCTATTTTGCAGGCCCCTGTTTCAGACTTGAAGCCTCTTCCTATTCACCTCAAGTATGTTTTTCTTAGAGATGGAGGAACATTACCAGTGATTATCTCTAATAAACTTAGTACAACACAAGAAGAAAAGCTTGTACATGTCCTTAAGGAGCACAAGACGGCTATCGGTTGGACAATTGCTGATATAAAAGGAATTAGTTCGTCTACATGCATGCATCGTATCTTACTTGAGGAAGGAGCAAAACCATCCCGACAACCGCAAAGACGATTAAACACACCCATGATGGAGGTAGTAAAAAAGGAGATCCTAAAACTTCTTGAAGTTGGAGTGATCTATCCTATTTCAGATAGCCAGTGGGTTAGTCCGGTGCAAGTGGTCCCTAAAAAGACCGGAATAACTGTCGTAAAGAATCAAAATGATGAACTAGTTCCCACTCGTGTCCAGAATGGGTGGCGGGTTTGTATAGATTATAGAAAATTAAATGCTGAAACTCGCAAGGACCACTTTCCATTACCTTTTATTGATCAAATGCTTGAAAGGTTAGCTGGTCATACTTACTATTGTTTTCTTGATGGTTATTCAGGTTATTTTCAAATTCCAATTGCTCCGGAAGATCAAGAAAAGACAACTTTTACATGTCTGTTTGGAACTTTTGCATATCGCCGCATGTCATTTGGTCTTTGCAATGCCCCGGCCACTTTCCAAAGGTGTATGGTTAGCATTTTTTCAGAATATGTTGAGCATATTATAGAAGTATTTATGGATGATTTCACAGTTTATGGAGACTCTTTTGATAAATGCTTGCATAACCTTACACTTATTCTCCAAAGATGTGTAGAAACTAATCTTTTATTAAACTCAGAAAAATGTCATTTTATGGTTGAACAAGGTATAGCTTTGGGTCATATTGTTTCATCTAAGGGAATTGAGGTAGATAAAGCCAAAATTGATATTATTCAATCTTTACCTTATCCTACTAGTGTGCAGGAAGTTCGTTCTTTTCTTGGACATGCAGATTTTTATCGAAGATTCATCAAGGAATTCTCCAAAATAGCGTTACCCTTGTGCAAGTTGCTACAAAAGGATGTGGCATTTGAATTCGATGAGGCGTGTAAAAAGGCATTTGATACACTAAAGAAACTATTGACTTCTACCCCAGTTATCCAGTCCCCTGACTGGAATGTACCTTTTGAGATAATGTGTGATGCAAGTGATTATGCAGTCGGCGCTGTATTGGGTCAAAGGATGGAAGGAGCATCTCACGCAATTTATTATGCTTCAAGAACATTGAATGATGCTCAGAGAAATTACTCTACTACTGAAAAAGAACTTTTAGCTGTTGTTTTTTGCTTTATAAAAATTTAGATCTTATTTGCTTGGTACTAAAATTATTGTCTATTCTGATCATGCAGCTCTTCGTTATTTGATGACGAAGAAAGAGGCAAAACCAAGGTTAATCCGATGGATACTTCTCTTGAGTGAATTTGATTTAGAGATCAAAGATAAAAGAGGAAAAGAAAATCATGTTGCAGATCATTTAAGTCATTTAGTTCATGTGGAGGATGAACTTCGTCTGCAAGAAATGTTCCCCGATGAGCAATTGTTTGCTGCAATTACGATATTACCCTGGTATGCAAATATTGTAAATTATTTGGTTACTAATATGTTTCCTCATGGTTTGTCAAAGGCTCAAAGAGATAAGCTTAAATGTGATACCAAATACTATGTGTGGGATGACCCATACCTGTGGAAGCATTGTGCAGATCAAATAATAAGAAGGTACGTACATGAAAATGAAATTATTTCAATTCTCACCTTTTGTCATTCTTATGCATGTGGAGGACATTTTGGAGCTAAGAGGACGGCAAAAAAAGTATTAGAATGTGGTTTCTATTGGCCGTCTTTATTTCGTGATTCATATTCTTTCTGTAAAACATGTAATAATTGCCAAAAGACAGGTAATATATCTCAAAGGAATGAAATGCCACAACATCCTATATTATTTTGTGAAACTTTTGATGTTTGGGGCATCGATTTTATGGGACCGTTCCTTGTATCTTTTGGTTATGTTTATATTTTGCTTGCTGTTGATTACGTATCAAAGTGGGTAGAAGCTAAAGCTACCAGGACTAATGATTCTAAAGTTGTTTCAGATTTTATCAAGTCCAACATATTCTCCAGGTTTGGGATTCCGAGAGCCTTAATAAGTGATCGAGGTACTCACTTTTGCAATCGAACCGTCGAGTCTTTGCTGAAAAAGTACCATGTGACCCACAAGGTCTCAACTGCCTACCATCCACAAACGAGTGGGCAAGCGGAGGTATCAAATAGAGAGATTAAGTCCATCATTGAGAAGACGGTCAATCCGAGTAGAAAAGATTGGAGTTTGCGCTTGGATGATGCTTTGTGGGCGTATAGAACTGCTTATAAGACACCTATCGGTATGTCACCATACCGGTTGGTGTTTGGGAAACCATGCCATCTTCCTGTTAAGTTACAACACAAGGCTTATTGGGCTATCAAGAGTCTCAATATGAAGGCATATGAAAATGGAGAACATAGAAAGTTACAACTACAAGAGCTAGAGGAAATTCGCAATGACGCCTATGAGAATGCTCGAATTTACAAAGAGAAAACTAAAGCTTTTCATGACAAGATGATCTCTAGGAAAGAGTTTCAAGTTGGTCAAAAAGTCCTTCTATACCAGTCACGACTTCGTCTGTTTTCGGGTAAATTACATTCTCGTTGGATTGGTCCTTTTGTTGTTACTAATGTTTTTAATCATGGTGCAGTTGAAATTCAAAGTTTAGCAACATCTAAAGTGTTTAAGGTAAATGGAAAAAGGCTCAAGCTTTTCTATGAAGGTTTCAAAGTGGAGAATGTGGATGAATTGAACCTTGAGGATCCAACTGATACCAATTGAAGGACGGCACATCCACGACTATAAACATAAGCAACCCAAGGGGAGTTTGTTCTTATTCTTGCAATTTTTTTGTTGTTGTTTATTTTTGTCTTTTCTTTGCATTTAGCCTTACATTGGGACAATGTCAGTTTAAATGTGGGGGAGGGGATTTAATTACTTTAAGCAGTTTCAGTTTTTTTTATGTTTCAAAAAAAAGGAGTTTTTATTTTTTATGTTTTTGTGGTTTTCAATAAAGTTTTATTTTATTTTATTTTCAAAAAAAAAAGTTTTATTTTTCAATAATTTTTAGTTGTGTATGTCATGAGAAAGATTTAACTAAGTTTAAAAAAAATTCATAACATGATTGAATAAATACTCTTTTCAACTTAGAATTAATTAGTATAGTTATTTTCCTTGAGGATGGTTGTGACTAAATTTGGTAGATAAAAGCCGGTGAGATTTTGAGCCTTTAGACTGACACATCAGTCTTACTATTTTCTTTGATGAGAGTTATTCTTCCATGGACTTGTTTCTCTAGAACTTGCTTAGATTCTCTTCGAGGTCACATCGACACATGCATACATGAATATGATTAAGGCCATCTTTGTTATACGCTACATAAGCCAAATAGCCTACCCTAAAATTATTTTTCCTTTGGTCGAACCCCTTTGAGCCTTATTGCTTCTATTTTTGTGAACCCATATTACAAGCTTTAACCTGAAAAAAAAAATCCTTACCCAGGCCAGAAAACTAGTGGAGCATTATGATATGTATGAGTGTATAAAAATAAGTGTGAGGGTATTTAAATTTTTAGTTTGGCTACATATTTTTATTCTCAAATTCTTGAGTTCCATCATGAAAAAAAAAGCAAAAAAAAAAAGAAGATGAAAATGAAAGAAAAAAATGAAAATGAAAAAAAGATGATGAGAAAAAGAACGAAAGAAAGAAAGAAGTAATGAAAAAAATATGATGGAGGAATTTACTTTTGATATTCATTTTCATAATTCTTCCTCCAATTCCAATAAAGGGGCATGTTGAATGCTTTAAGGTCAATTTGAAGAAGCTAAATGGGGTGATTGGTTTTATATATTTTATATATGCGAGCTTGAGTTAAATCATTTTTGCTCCACTAGTTTTGATGGCTTTTGAGCTACACTCCCAAAATATATCCTACCTTAATCCTAAGCCCCGCTACAACCCATATAAAAAGTCCTTATGATTTATGTTATGCATGTGATCCAAGTGGTGGAGAATGAGAAAATATGCAAGCTTATGGTATATCATTTCTATTGGAATGAATTTGAGCGAAACACATACCCTTCAAATATACGAGAGTTGAGTGTTTATTCCCGTGAGGGTCTACCAATTTAGTTTACTCTACCTTCAAATAAAATTACTTACTAAGTAATTAGAAGTTGTTTAAGAATATGTTTTCATGATATGTTATGAGTTTTGAAGAGCATGGTTATTCTTTATTTATGACATTACAACCTTGATTTTTGTTTTGAAAATAAATAAATTAGAATTTTGTCCGAGGACGAACAAAAGTTAAGTGTGGGGGTATTTGATGAGAACGTAAAATGTTATATTTTTATCCCTTAATGTTCATCATTTTATGCTCATTTTATGACTATAGGTACTCATTATATTTATATTTTGCTGTAGGATGAATTTGGAGACACTATGTGTAAAATGGAGCTAAAATGCAATTATGGACAGTTTTGACACCTGTCACCGAAATAGGCATAACTTTCTCATCCGAAAAGCAATGGAGGTGATTCAAAAAGTTTTGGAAAGCTAAGACACAGGGCTAAAACTTTTATACTTTGTGTTTTGCGCAAATCAAGCTGCATCATGGACGAAATCAGACTTGAAGTTGGGTCAAAGATGCTGTGAACAAAAATAGGAACCAAAACAACCATGTTCCTACTTATTCTATGACTTATTCTATTTGGTTTGAGAAGTTGTAACTTTTAGAGGTTATGTGTGAAGATTTGTGGGCTTGACAACTAATTTATGGTGTATAAAAGGGGGTAGAAATCATGAGAAGACACACAACACAACTCTTCTTCTCTTTCTTCAACTTTTCTTTTCAAGTTTTGAAGAACATGTGCTGCTAGAAGTCTTGTTGGTCGAAGTGTACAAAAGCCTTGGAATCAATAAACTTGTGAGATCTAAATTGCTTTATATATTTGAGTTATACTTTGAATATTGAATGTTTTTCTGTGCCAACTTTTATGATTGTTTTGTTTAATTACTAGAAGGCCTCCTAGTTTATTATTCATTTCGATCTACCGCTAAATTAGATATCAAATCCGTAATAGTTTGATGTTTCTAATTTGTGAAGCAACCAAGCTTTAATAAACTGCTTTGTTTTATTAGATCTTAGGAGAAAAACGTTTGACAAAATTAAATGCAACCGCTTGTGCTTGTATTGTTTTGCTTTATCGATCTCTTTGTTCTTTAAGAACTTGCTAGATTAAATCTATAGCGCTTGTCTTAGATTATTTAGTAAGTAAAGTTAATTAGGTCGCTTGTATCTGATTAACTAAGCCTAAGAGAGATAGGAAGATACTTCCAACGGTAAATGTTCAAAGTACGATTTAATGTATGCTTGCATTAATGATCAAATTTTATGATTTCCAATGGTGAATGTTCACTGAGACCAATATTTGTCCCTTGATGGATTTTAATACTTTAATTGCTTTAGCTCTTCTTAAATTTTCTTTTCAAAACTCTCTCTCCCAATCCTTGTTCACATAGCATAAAATTTATACTAATTGCTCTCCGTGGGATCGATCCTTACTCTCTCTACTACATATAATTTTAAGAGTAAGGTTTTATTTTTGGGTGCCTGCGACAGCACACCAGGGTGTTACAAATAAAGATCAGGGGTCCAGTTCTGTTCAGGCAAAGGGTTACAACCCCGGTCCTTGTTTAGTTTAACGGTTGTAACTGGCTCCCGAAGCAGTTCTGTGTCCTCTCTTCATTTATTGTCTTATTACTTTATCAATAGTATTTGAGATGGGTTCTTATTCTGGTGAAGGGTTGCAACCCCGACCCTTGTTTGGTTTAAGGGTTGCAATCTGTCTACTTGAATGGTTTCTTCGTACTCAATTTATTATTATTGTCCCTGTTATTATCAGTTTCCTTTATAATTATCTTTAATATTAAATTGTTAAATACTGGTTTTAGTTCCTAGGTGAAGCCTCCTTTGTGGTACTTGCTCTTTCTGGGGTCTGACCCAGCTGGTTTTGTATGGCCAGATATCGAAGCAGCTCCAGAGGATCTACCTACCTTCCAGCCAGATGGTGACCACCAGGCGTAACCCTGGCAACGAGTGGGTTTATTTTTGGCTCTCCCACTCTATTGTAAAATTATTCTTTTGAGACGTTTAGCCGGCGAGCTCGTGTTTAGCTCGATTGCACCTTTAATTACTGTCTACCTATGGACTGTAACATGATTGACAAATCCTAGGGTTAATCATGTATGACTAAAACTCTTGCTAGTCTTGATATTTTGTACGACTAGCTTCATGATCATCCGAATATGTAATGTATGGGACGCCTTACTATTATATATTTGGTGCTCTGACATCTTGTAACTATTATTGCTTGCTTGAGATTGAGACTATAGGCTTGTTCATGACCGTAGGAGATTGATGGCTTGTAGTTAAACCCTCATGTATCTAAACAGCCGTGACCGTATAGAGAGGTGGGTTGTACTTCAATATACGTAGCCGCTATGTACACCCCCGCTCTCCAGTATTTTGGTTCTGAGGTGTTACAGCGCCGTCGGAAAAAAGATACGGGATACGGTGTATAACCTTCGCTTGGGGCATTCGAAGAAGGATTGGATCCGATAGGAGTATTATGATCAGATCTTGGAGAAGATGGATACTCCTGCGTACAAGCAAAAATCGGAGAAAGCGAAGGCAAATCGACGGACCGCGGGTCTGCATATGGGGGGATCAAGGCCCCATGCAGCGACGCGTGCAGATTTGGTGAGATATCACAAATTTATTCTACTATCTAATTCGGTACTATTAATAAACGAAGTTAATTAAATTCTACGAATATTTCGTATACAGACCCAACGGCCGGTAAAGGAGGGAAAAGAGGCGGACTCGGTCACCATGCATAATGTATTACAGTATACGCATAAGAGGCAGAAGAACGGGAGCTTCGTCGACGAGAGGGTCAAGGAAATTGATGTAAGTACTTACGTTTATGACATTTATGTTAGAATTATAAGTATTGTTAACTTAATTAGGTAAACTTAGGATTCAGACTATAACTTAGGGAAACATAGGATTTAGATTATAACTTAGGAAAACTTATAGTATAAACACATTCATTGGATAGGCTGTATATCGTGAGGCCCTTAGACGGGTTAAGCCCCTGCTGTCGAGGAAGTCGACGAAACGATGCCCCACCAAGCATCCTCTTCTATGGCCGCTCGCTTCGATGACATGTTCGTAGATACCGTCGGCGGCTTTAGGAAAGGGCGCCTCTACGGATGTGCTCCATGGCGTCGTTGCAGGCGTCGATTCTGAGATTTCCACCGCCCCAGCCTCCTCCTTCCGTGGCCCCGGCAGGCGATGATGTGAGGACACAGCTTGCGATTCTTACCGAGGCGGTGTCGGACTTGCGGGAGCATATGACCACGTACTATCTGCATCCTTCTACTGCTCCCGGTTCTTCTACTCTTGGTCTGTCTGCTCCCGGTTCTTCTGCTCTCGGTCCGTCTACTGCTGCTCCCGGTGCTTCGGATATTCCCGGTCCTTTCGTCGGGGGTTTTTCTTTTGACCATGCTGCCCCTCTGATACTGTCTCCTGCTATGACGACACTCCTTGACATGATGTCGCCAGAGCAGTTACGCCAACTTCCAGGTCATGTCTTTGATACCCTACTGGCACACATGGTGGAGAAGTATCTTCGTCGGGCGCAGCAGGGATTACCATCAGCGGACGATCCACCTCCTCATTCTCATTGATGTTATTGTATTTGAATGTTTGGAAATATTTTTTAAATGTTGAATATTTGTGAATTTCAAATATTGTCACATGGATATTGGTGAATGTTTGGGATAATGGTTGATATTTTGATATTAGTTTGTGATGGATGCTTGGATATTAGTGTGTGATGCATGTTGGTTTGTGTGATGTAAATATTTGTATAATGTATGTGATGTATATTGGTTTGTAGGTTTGTGTGAGGTGTGATGCATATTATGATGTTTCGATGTTTTGGATGTTGTACGAACAGGGAATGCTCTGTTTTATGTAAGAAATTTTTTTAAAACTTTTTCAGTTAGCGTCGGACTTGCGTCTACCAAGCGACGGAAGGCGACGGCAGAGCGACGGAATATCCGTCGCTAACTGGAGAATTTCTAGTTAGCGACGGATGTCGATGGATTAGCGACGGAATATCCGTCGACAATGTTCTGGAACTATGAAGATTTCCAGAACCTATGCGACGGATATTCCGTCGCTACGTCGCCGCATTAGTGACTAATTTATGACAACCTAGCGACGGATTAACCATTGCTAAGGTGCTGGAAACATGAAGATTTCCAGAGCCTAAGCGACGGATATACCGTCGCTAATCCGTCGCC
The DNA here is from genome assembly GCA_029216955.1 of Iris pallida. NCBI lineage: Eukaryota > Viridiplantae > Streptophyta > Magnoliopsida > Asparagales > Iridaceae > Iris > Iris pallida. The sequence continues at coordinate 328,663 of JANAVB010018999.1, forward strand.
CTGCCGTCGAGTATTAGCGACTATTAGCGACGGATTGGCGACTGATTTTGTGTATCAGAAACTCTCTGATACGCAGTTACCGACGTATTAGCAACAGACTCGTCCGTCGCTAAAAAGTAGTATCAGAAACTTTCTGACACTTGATTTGACAAAAATCCGTCATCTAGCTGTCGCTAAATGTACGATTCTTAATGATGGCAATCCGTCGCTAAGCCGTCGAATGGTGTGTAACACCCAATTTTTCAGATGAGGATAATTTTAAAATTTTGTAATTATAATTATTATTTATTGATATTTATTTTAAATTATGATTTTTGGTGATTTTTAATCATTTCTAAACTATTTAAAAACTGTTTTAAGTCATGACTTGTGATTTTGATGTGCTGCTAGTGAAACCCTAGTGACTGAATGACCTAGAGCCTAACCATGTCATTAGGATGATTAATTATCATTTTTAGCCTAAGGGTAATTTGGTCATTTTGACTTATTTGAATTATTTGATGATTTATTGAATTGGTGAATTCTAGTTTGACCTTGACTTGTTGAGACCTAGTGGACTAACCTAGAAGCTAACCCTAGCTATGGTGACCCTAGTCTAACCTAGGTTAACCTACTTTAGTCACTTAGAAACTAATTTTGGATTATGAGGATTAGTTTAAGTGAAATTATTTCATAGTTTATGGTTTAATGAAATGACTAGTGATTTAAGGACTTAATGACTTGTGACATGGCCCATGGCCCATGATTTGACACCCTAACCCTAACTAAACCCTAAATGACCAGCCGCATAGGGATCCCCACCCTATATAAATACTTATTCATTAGGGCTTGCCTCTTTCTTTATTTTATTTCAACACCTAGGAAAAGAAAGGTATTTTCCCCTTCCAAAAATCCCCATAAATCCATTTTAATTCCTTTTTAATCCTAGTCTTTTGCATTAGGTTCTAATTTCTGTGTATTTATTATTTCTGGAGGTAAATCTCAGTTTTGGGTTCATTTGGAGAATTTGGCCATCAAGAGGAACACCCCCCATTTGGAGCTTTTCCATACAATTTTCACCTATAGGTAAAACCCTTTAAATTGCATCATTATTTTGATTTCTTTGCATATTAGGCTAGGTTTAGCAGTCCCCTAGCTGTCCCCAAAATTTGGGTGAATTTCGTGTCCATTTGGTGTCCGTATTGGACACGTATCGGTCTATGTATTCATGTGTTTGTTGAAATGCCTCAAAGGAAATTTTTATGTTGTTTTTGAAAAATATTTGAATGGAAATATTGTTTTATATGTGTTTATTGATTTTGTTTCCTACTGAGCACATTTCTGGACACGTTCGTGTCCATATTTAGACACACAACACGCACGAGGCCCCGGTGCGCTGCCCTGCTGCTCGGGGTCGACACAGGACATGACACGGACTCTCGTGAGCTGATTTTTTGTGGACACGTGTGGGCATTGTCTGCCATTACCCACACAAAATTTTACAAGATTTCGTTCACTGTGCGCGAAGTAATCGCGCTCGTACTGGTTCCTCACTGCACTGCACGAACACAGTTTTGAGCACTGACACGTAATTCGTGTCGACTCTGGACACATTGAGGACACCACGTGTTAACACGAGTATGTAGCCCAATACGTGGGCTACACGTGGACATGACCACGAGGCCCAACGTGGCTCGTGTCGTGTCCACGAGACACGTGAACCACTGCAAGACGCGGTGCTAAACCTGTTGGCCCATTGGTCATATGGTCAACCTGATTTTAATAATTGATCAAACTCTGTCTGGATATACGGGACATATCGGATTCTTGGACATGATCAAGATTGGCTATCCACTAAATTCAAGACCGAAGATCTGTTTGCCTACTCGAGTCTGTAATTCCTTATGCAATGTATTTTTTATTTTATTTGAGTCTAGGAATATGTTGTACACCGAGTCGTACTGGCAAATAGGCTATCCCTTAAATGAGTTCAAAATGTTTTTAAAATGACCTCTTAAAAAGGTTTACAAAAAGGTTTTCAAAAAGGTTTTCAAAGATCACCAAAAGCTTTTTCAAAACCCTAACTAAACCCTGACTTAACCCTGACAGAACTCGGACCGAGTTCGGCCAGAGTTCGGCCAGAGTTCGGTTAGTGGCCGTTGTGATTTTGAATCCTTGGAACTTGGTCCTCCTGCAGTTGCGGATTTGACCGAGATTTGCTCAAAGAGTTCTGTCCGAATTCTGCCCGAATTCTGTCAGAAGTCTGCCTTTGGAACTCCTATAAATAGAGAAGGATTTCGATCATTTCAACTCACTCATTCACTTTCAATCTTCTCTCTATCTAAAGCTTTCAGTCTTCTAAAGAGTTTTCTAGAGCTTTCAATTTCAGATCCCAAGCCAGTTACAATCCTCTAGTCAATTTGCCAGTGCGGTACGGTCTAGAAGTTTCTGAGAGATTGTAATCAGAAGGCTTGATTGAAGAATACCTCTTCACATTTGAAGTTGGACAAGTTCTTCGTATCAAAGCTCGCGTTGTAGAAATTGCAAGGACTTCGTAAAAAAACTTACAGTTTTTCCAATAGTGGATTCAACTGGTAGCAAGAGTTCTACCGACTGGATTAGTCCTCAACAGAGGGATACCAGTATGCATCGCTGTCTTTGCATTTGCTCTCTTAACTCTGTCTTTACATTATTTTAGTTGTGATTAATATTCTGTGTTTGTGCTGCTAACATTTTTAATTAGCATTATTCCGCTGCCAACTCTATTCACCCCCCTCTAGAGTATTACGCTTTACTATTTCGTTCCTACAATTGGTATCAGAGCGGGTGTTACAGGTAAAGCAAAGGTAACAGTGCAATTATTTATTCATTTTAATTAACTGTTATATAGATCACAGCACAACACATGGCAACTGTAAAATTCACAAGTGAAGGCCAGGCCACAAATAGACCCCCACTGTTTGATGGTACGAATTATACATATTGGAAAACACGGATGAGTTTCTTCTTGAAATCTCTTGACTTTGATTTATGGTCCATTGTTCTTGATGGCTATCAAAAGCCACCTCGTATAAATGTTGATGGAGTTTTAGTTGAAAACCCCCATAGCAGATATACAGAGGAAGAAAAAAAAAAGGGCCAGTCTTGACGCACGTGCCATTAATGCTCTTTTTTGTGCTTTAGACAGAACTGAATTTAACAGGGTGTCTATCTGCACAACGGCTAATGATGTGTAGAAGATACTTGAAGTCACACATGAAGGCACGACTCAAGTCAAGGAATCTAAAGTCAGCAGACTTACTCAAGAGTACGAGGCGTTCAAGATGAAGCCCAACGAAACAGTTACACAAATGTTCGAGAGGTTCTTATTGTAAATCTTTTGTCCTCCCTAGGCAAAGATTACAGTAACCATAAAAAGATTCGCAAACTCCTGCGAGCTCTCACCAAGAACTGGATTCCAAAGGCTACTGCAATCATTGAAGGGAACGACCTCACAACTATGTCCTTCGAAGTACTCAGGGGTAAGCTACTCACTCATGAACTGGAGCTACAAGATTTTGAAGAGCCTGCACCAAAGGAGAAGACAATCGCTCTCAAGGCTCAGCACAGAAAAGCTGCTGAAGGTGACTCAGACAGCAGTGGATCTGACGCTGAAGATCAAGGACTCCTAGCAAGGAAGTTCAAAAGATTCATGAGACATAAGAAGAGAGTCAAAGAGAACAACAGCAACAACTGGTATCAAGAAGATGCTGTCTGCTATGGTAGCAAGAAGAAGGGACACATAAAGAAGGATTGTCACACAAACTCATCATCAAGCAAGAAGAGCAACAGGTATGAAAAAGGGAACCTGAAGAGATCAACATCACGGAAATATGCCAACACTAGCATATGGCATGAAAGTGAAGCCAGCGACTCAGAAGACGAACAATCAGAGGACACTGCAAACGTATGCTTTATGGCATCCGATCAGGTACCTACTGAACCTGTAGTTGATACTTATGATGACTTCACCTTTGAGCAATTAGGAGATGCCTTCAGTGACCTGATGACTGATTACAGGAAACTGCGTAGTAAGTATCAGACCGCTAAGAAGGTACTCAAATAGTACAAAGGTGAAATAGGTAGACTTACCGACCTACTAGCTAAGGTTAGAAATAATTTTAGTGAGTCTGGTGAGCTTTCTTCAATAAAGCTCTTATTACACGAGACTACCAAGTCATCTGAAGAGAAAGACAAAATTATTGACCAACTCAAGGAAGAACTTTCTATAGAGAAAAAAAAGTCTTCGATGTGCACAAATCAGAATGGAATCACTTACTTCTGATTATACTAAGTTGTATGACACTTCCAAAAGATTGGAAATTAGGTTAGGAAAACAGCCTGAGCCTGCTGCTTCCTTCCCTAACACGTGTCACTTACCGAAAAATCGGAACATTTCCAAGCCAAACACTGTCAGACCTAACCATATAAAACCTTTACCCCAAAAGGTTAAGCCCAAACAAGATTATAGGTATACTTTCTTCTATACTAGAAAACCTAAACCTACCAACCATGCACACCACTCAGCTTTCAACACTCGACATGCACAATGTCATTATTGTGGCCTCATTGGTCATATATCATCTGCATGTAGAATGAGAAAGCTTGTTGATTTAAATGTTTATGCTTGGATACCTAAAGCTAACAATTCAGGACCCTACAAGAAATGGGTACCAAAAGTTTCATCTGCAAACTGTTTTGTAGGTGGAACACCCTTCACATGCTAGAAGCAAATAGATCCTCGACAGCGGTTGCTCACGGCATATGACCGGTAACGTTACCCTATTTGCAACACTGTCGAAGAAAAAGAAGGAAGGCTATGTCTCCTTCGATAATAACTTGAAAGGGTATATTATTGGTATCGGTGATATTGGTAAGTCTCCCTATCCTGTGATTAAGGATGTCTGTCTGGTTACCGAGTTGAAACATAACCTACTCAGCATAAGTCACCTAGCTGATCATGGTTATGGAATCAACTTTGGCAAAGACAAATGTACTATAGTTGATAGCTCAACTGGTAGTACTATCTTTGAAGGTATCAGGGAAGACAATATATATATTTTCTATTTGTTAGAAGAAACTAACATTTCAGGTAGATGCTTAATGGCCAAGAGTGATGAGAGTCATCTGTGGCATATGAGACTCGGTCACGCTAATATGGATACAATATCAAGATTATCCACAAAGAAGCTAGTACGCGGTTTACCGGACATTACATTCAAGAAGGATTCGGTATGCAGTCAATGTGAAAGGAACAAAGCTACCAGATCCACATTCAAATCAGTAAACGCAGTATGTACTACTAGACCTCTACAATTGCTTCATATGGACTTATTTGGTCCTAGCAGAGTTGCTAGCCTCGGAGGTAAACTTTATGCTTTCGTAATTGTAGATGATTTCTCTAGATACACGTGGGTATATTTCTTGACACGCAAGAATGATGCATTATCCGAATTTGTCGCCTTTTACAAGAAAGTACAGAATGAAAAAGGTTACATGATCACTCGCATAAGAAGCGATCATGGAGGCGAATTCGAGAATGCTGATTTTGAGCAATTTTGTGACACACATGGTTTTATACACGAGTTCTCCTGTCCTAGGACTCCACAACAAAATGGAGTTATGGAACGTAAGAACAGAACTCTAACCGAAATGGCCAGAGTGATGTTAAACCAATTTAGTCTACCCAAATATTTTTGGGCTGAAGCTGTCAATACAGCTTGCTTTGTATTCAATAGAGTTCTAATTCGACCCAAATCGAAGAAGACTCCATTTGAGTTATGGTTTGATAGAATTCCTTCAGTTTCATACTTTAGAATATTTGGCTGTAAATGTTTTATTCTTAATACAAAAGACAATTTGGGAAAATTTGATGAAAAGGCCGATGAAGGTATATTTTTAGGTTATGCGGCCAAAAGCAAAGGATACAGAGTCTTCAACAAACGTACCATGATCATCAATCAATGTCACTTTTGATGAATTGAATCAAATGACTATCGATGACAATGACGAAGATACATCTGTACCAAGCATAACTCCAGCTGATTCTCAACCAAGCTCTGCACTAGCTGAACCTCCTAGAGAAGATCCAGGAACCAGCTACCTTCAGAATCTACCGAAAAGGTTAAAATTTACAGCTGATCATCCAAAAGATTTGGTAATTGGTGATATTACCAAAGGAGTAAGTACTCGTACATCCAGTAGAGATATTGTTTCTAGTGTTACATTTAATACACAGCTAGAACCTAAAACTATTGATGAAGCATGTAGTGATAGTTTTTGGATAGATGCTATGCAAGAGGAATTAAACCAATTTGAACGGAATCAAGTTTGGGAACTTGTTCCCAGGCCTATTGATCATCCGGTCATTGGCACCCGTTGGGTATTCTGAAATAAACTAAATGAGAATGGTTTAGTGACTCGTAATAAGGCTCGACTCGTAGCTCAAGGATACAATCAAGAAGAAGGTATCGACTACGATGAGACTTATGCCCCAATTGCGAGATTAGAATCCATTCACATGTTATGTGCATTTGCATGTTTTCATGATTTTAAACTTTTTCAAATGGATGTTAAGAGTGCTTTTTTAAATGGTTTTATAAAAGAAGAAGTTTTTGTAGCACAACCTCCAGGTTTCACTGATTTCAAAAACCTATATCATGTTTTCAAGTTGAAGAAAGCTTTATACGGTTTAAAACAAGCACCTCGTGCTTGGTATGATCGTCTAAGCTCTTTTCTACTTGACAACGGCTTTTCAAAAGGCAAGGTTGACACTACACTGTTTATTAAGTCTTTTAATGGCAAACTTCTTTTAATTCAAATCTATGTTGATGATATTATATTTAGATCTACTGATGAATCTCTGTGTCAAGAATTTTCTAAGTGTATGCAGAATGAGTTTGAGATGAGCATGATGGAAGAGCTGAAATTCTTTCTCGGACTGCAAATCAAACAAACTGATAATGGGACGTTCATAAATCAAGCCAAGTATACAAAAGACCTGCTAAAGAAGTTTGATCTGGACAATGTCAAACCTATTGGCACTCCAATGGCAACTTCAACCAAGCTTGATTCAGATGAACAAGGCAAGCCAGTCGACATACGTAAGTATCGAGGTATGATTGGTAGTTTACTTTATTTAACTGCTAGTCGTCCAGATATAATATTTAGTGTTTGCCTGTGTGCACGTTTTCAAGCTAACCCAAAGGAATCACATCTGTCCGCAGTTAAGCGTATCTTTCGATACCTTAAGGGCACTTCTTCTATTGGCTTGTGGTATCCCAAAACTAAGTCCTTTGACCTTATTGGTTATTCGGATGCAGATTTTGTTGGATGCAAAGTTGATAGAAAAAGTACCAGTGGCACTTGTCATTTCTTAGGCAAGGCTTTAGTCTCATGGTTTAGTAAAAAGCAAAATTCTGTAGCCCTATCAACAACAGAGGCTGAGTACATCGCCGCAGGACGTTGTTGTGCTCAGATTTTGTGGATGAAACAAACCCTAGGAGACTATGATTTATTTTACACACATATTCCCTTTTTCTGTGATAACACGAGCACTATTAATTTGACTAAGAATCCAGTATGTCACTCTCGTACTAAACATATCAAGATTCGACATCACTTTCTTAGAGATCATCATCAAAATGGAGATATAAACCTTGTGTACATAGATACTGAAAATCAACTAGCTGACATCTTCACTAAACCTCTAGTGGAAGATCGTTTCAATTATTTACGTCGAGAATTAGGAATTTTGGACGTCAATAATATTAATTAATTTTATTTTATGATTATATATCATTACGTAAAAACTGTGTTAGAGACAAGCCAATAAAGAGTCTGTCTGTCACCACAACTACGGTTGAAGCGAAGCGGTACTTAAGAGTTCCCCGGTGAACCTCCGCCAGCTGGGACAGTACTCCTACAGCTAATCTGAGACAGTCGCTGTGTAACGACATTTAATTCATAAAATAATATTAATTATGTTAATTGAAGGCTAAAATAACTAATCTTTGAATTAAATATTTGAAATGAGACAATGAAAAAGAATGGCAAAAATCAACTTTATAGAACCCTAGGCGAATTCGGCCAGAGCTCTGACCGAATTCGGCCCGAGTTCGGTTGAGGGTATCAGGCTATATATCCAGAACCCGAGAGCCCCTCTTCTTCATTGCTTCCAAATTTCTTTCAAACAGCAGTAGCAGCCGAACCGAGCACCAAAACCCTAGTTCTTCACCACCCTATTCCTTCTAATCCAAGTGGTGAAATCTTTCCAAAATTTGGAATCGTGCGGAGATCATCGTCCTCTTCGACATACTTTGATCTCGGGAGATATAACTCCATCTTTCTCCACTTTTCAATTAGTGCATTTTTATTTCAATTTCCACAAATGGCACCCAAATTCAATCCATCTAAGAGGAAGAAGACGACTCCTAGTGAGGAAGGGTCATCTTCGCATCCGCATACGGATTCCCTCTTCTCGCCAGTCCAAACGAGCGACGGTGCGTTCGACGGGTTTTTCTTCCAAACCCTAGACCAAGCCCTACTGTGGTATGGAGACTTCTCCATGAGATCCATATGCACAGGTGCTCCAGTCAAATGGACTGTATTTCCTGACCACCGCCTTTTCTTTGAGGTATTAGGGCTACATATTTTTGTTCAAATATGCTTCCCTATAGCAACTAATGCCATTAGATTATTTTATTGCAATCTCATATTAGACACTTTTGATGTGAGCACTCATGTTGGAGGTATTGATATCAATTTCGATGATAACCTCTTAGCGGAGATCCTTGGTATCCCTAACGAAGGTGAACCGCTAGTCGATATCACTGAATTTGATTTCCCCGAAGGCACGACACTCGCAAGTTTCAAAGCGGAACTCTGTGCACCTGATAGAGTACGCTCTGAAAAGTTCAAGGCTAACAACCTGAACTTGTTTAACTATAAATTGTATCGCATCATCTATTCCACTATCCTTCCAAAATCCACTTCCAAGGATGATGTGACTTCTCTTGAGCTGTCCGCCATGTACCATATTCTTAAGGGGATTCCATTTTCTGCCCCTAAGACCATGATTCAGATGATGGGTCGTTGTCGTGCAAGAGATAGAAATCTCTCTTACGTGATGATTCTCCCACGCATCTTTCAGCGCTTCGATATCGATCTGTCGACTTGTACTCAGGACCCTGAGCCCAAGTTCCTTCAGTTATCTCGTCGTAGCATGACTGCTACAGCTCCACCTACTGCTCCTCCTTCTGCACCTCCTCTACCACCTCATCAGTATGCCATGACATTTGAGGGCATACATCAGCATTTATCTGCTTTGCACGTCTCGATGACGGACATGGCTCGCGAGCGTGAGTTCCGCGACGTCACCCGTTATCAGGCGCTTGCAAATTCCTTAGCTGATCTTCATTTCGCCCAGACTGGTCATTCAGCCGGTTCCATCCCTAGAGATCCAGCTTTCTCTGGTTACCGCTGTGAGGATGAAGCTGTTCATGCCTACTTCCAGCCCGGTAACGCCTATGATTGGTACCGTCCTGACCGTGCTCCACATCGTGATTATGTTGGTGAGTTCTATGCTGGCGCCCCTCCACATCCTTCTGGCGCTGTTACCTCTGGAGCTGGTCCTTCAGGATATGCTGGTCGAGCTGCTGATGATGTTGATGATGATGATGATGAGGAGATGTGACTATCTGATTTTGAGTGATATTTTATTGTACACTTGGAAATGCTCCAATATTCCAAGTTTTTTATCAGTACTTTTTGATTATTATCAGCACTTTGTAGTTTGCTTCAGTACTTATTTATTTGCATGGACATGTTTTATTTTGCCTCAGTTTATGGCATTCCAGTTTATTTCATCACTATGTTTCAGTTTCAGTTTATGCTAGCACTTTCTCTCTATGTTGCTTCATTCTTTCTAACTGTCTGTGAAATTACATGCCTGTGATGATTTTATACATGCCTGCAATATTTCTCTAGTATTATGCCTTATTTTTATTAGTTTTTTCACTATTTGTTACTTATGCATTTGATTGCGGGGGAGCTTTATCTTTTGCAATTATTTTGCTAAGTGACAAAGGGGGAGAAAATTAAAGATCTAACATTTTTTTTGAGAATACAGGATATAAACAATTCTACTTCTACTTTTTGATATTTTTGAACAAGCTTAATGTTATATCATTCATAGTTTGTCAATTATCAAAATGGGGGAGATTGTTGGCCCATTGGTCATATGGTCAACCTAATTTTAATAATTGATCAAACTCTGTCCGGATATACGGGACATCTCGGATTCTTGGACATGATCAAGATTGGCTATCCACTAAATTCAAGACCGAAGATCTGTTTGCCTACTCGAGTCTGTAATTCCTTATGCAATGTATTTTTCATTTTATTTGAGTCTAGGAATATGTTGTACACCGAGTCGTACTGGCAAATAGGCTATCCCTTAAATGAGTTCAAAATGTTTTTAAGATGACCTCTCAAAAAGGTTTACAAAAAGGTTTACAAAAAGGTTTACAAAAAGGTTTTCAAAAAAGTTTTCAAAGATCACCAAAAGCTTTTTCAAAACCCTAACTAAACCCTGACTTAACCCTGACAGAACTCGGACCGAGTTCGGCCAGAGTTCGGCTAGAGTTCGGTTAGTGGCCGTTGTGATTTTGAATCCTTGGAACTTGGTCCTCCTGCAGTTGCGGATTTGACCGAGATTTGCTCAAAGAGTTCTGTCCGAATTCTGTCCGAATTCTGTCAGAAGTCTGCCTTTGGAACTCCTATAAATAGAGAAGAATTTCGATCATTTCAACTCACTCATTCACTTTCAATCTTCTCTCTATCTAAAGCTTTCAGTCTTCCAAAAAGTTTTCTAGAGCTTTCAATTTCAGATCCCAAGCCAGTTACAATCCTCTAGTCAATTTGCCAGTGCGGTACGGTCTAGAAGTTTCTGAGAGATTGTAATCAGAAGGCTTGATTGAAGAATACCTCTTCACATTTGAAGTTGGACGAGTTCTTCGTATCAAAGCTCGCATTGTAGAAGTTGCAAGGACTTCGTAAGAAAACTTGCAGTTTTTCCAATAGTGGATTCAACTGGTAGCAAGAGTTCTACCGACTGGATTAGTCCTCAACAGAGGGATACCAGTATACATCGCTGTCTTTGCGTTTGCTCTCTTAACTCTGTCTTTACATTATTTTAGTTGTGATTAATATTCTGTGTTTGTGCTGCTAACATTTTTAATTAGCATTATTCCGCTGCCAACTCTATTCACCCCCTCTAGAGTATTACGCTTTACTATTTCGTTCCTACAAAACCGTGTGTATCAGTCGAGAAAACTCGACTGATACGGGTCTCGTGTCGACACGTGAGGAGACGTGGACACGAGACACGCTATCCTAACCCTAGACAAACCCTAGGCAAACCTGGACACGTGATCACGAGACTCTTAGACACTTGTGTCGTGTCCTATACATGTTCGAACATGTGTACGACACTGTCACTACACACACTTACCCGAATTGGTATTTTTACTCTTGGACACGTTGTGTCATGTCGTGGTAGGTACCTAGGGACCCCTACGACACGTATACATGTGGGGCTAGGGTTACCAACCATTAGATTGTAGGAACGAAATCGTAAAGCGCAATACTCTAGAGGGGGTGAATAGAGTTGGCAGCGGAATAATGCTAATTAAAAATTATTAGCAGCAAGATCACAGAATAATAATCACAACTAAATAATGTAAAGGCAGAGATAAGAAAATAAACACAAAGACAGCGATGTATACTGGTTTCCCTCTGTTGAGGACTAGTCCAGTCGGTAGAACTCTTGCTACCAGTTGAATCCACTATTTGTAAAATCGCAAGTTTTCTTACGAAGTCCTTGCAACTTCTACAACGCGAGCTTTGATACGAAGAACTCGTCCAACTTCAATTATGAAGAGGTATTCTTCTATCAAGCCTCTGATTACAATCACTCTGAAACTTCTAGACCGTACCGCACTAGAAAATCGACTAGAGGATTGTAACTGGCTTGGGATCTGAAAATTAAAGCTCGAGAAAAACTCTTTGGAAGACAGTATGCTTTAAATAGAGAGAAGATTGAAAGTAAATTGGTATGTTAAAAAGATCGAAATCCTTCTCTACTTATAGGAGTTCCAAAGACAGAATTCTGGCAGAATTTGGACAGAATTCGGGCAGAACTCGATGAGCAAATCTCGGTCAAATCTGCAACTGCATGAGGACCAAGTTCCAAGAAATTCAAAAATCAAAACGGCCACTAACCGAACTCTGGCCGAACTCTGGCCGATTTCTGTCAGGGTTTGGTTAGGATTTTTTAAAATAGATTTTGGGGAATTTTGAAAACCTTTTTGGAGCTTTTGTAAATACGAATATTTTTCAAAACTAAGGACATTTTAAAAACATTTTGAAATCATTTTGGAATAGCTTATTTGCTAGTACGACTCGGTGTATAATATATTTCTAGACTCAATAAAATAAAAGATTACATTGCTCAAAGAAATACAGACTCGAACAGGCAAACAACGCTTCGGTCTTGAACTGAGTAGATAGCCGTTCTTGATCATGTCCAAGAGTCTAAGATATCCTGACTAGCTCCATATATCGAGACAAAGTTTGATCAATTATTAAAATCAGTTTGACCATATGACCAATGGGCCAACAATCTCCTCTATTTTGATAATTGACAAACTATGAATGATATAACATCTTTTGAGATAAGATACCACAAAAATTGTTCAATCCCTGTATTATCCTCAAAACAAAATGTTAGATCCTTTTTCTCCCCCGTTGTCACTTAGCAAAATAATTGTGAAGAAATAGGCTCCCCCGCAATTAATGCATAAGCTACAACAGTGAAGAAACACAAGAAAATAATATCTCATGCAGTGAGAATATACAAGACATAACAGAGAAGTATTTCACAGGCAGTTTATAATATAGAAGCAGATAAAGATGCTATAAAGAATAAATAAACTGATATGAAAGATAAACTATGCATCCCATAAAAATAAAATGATGTTCAAGAGACATCAAGAAATATCCAGTACAAGTCCTAAAAAAAACTGATAATAAAAGCTAAAAAGAAAGAAAGTTGGAATGTCGGAGCATTTTCAAGTGTACAGTAGACAATAACTAAGTCTCAAAATCAGCTAATACATCATCATCACATCTCCTCATCATCCTCATCATCATCATTATCAGCAGCATGACCGGCATGTCCAGAAGGACCTCCTCCAGAAGTGCCAGCTCCAGAAGGGTGTAGAGTAGCACCAGAACTGCGATACCAATCATAAGCGTTACCGGGCTGAAAGTAGCCATGAACAGCCTCATCCTCACAGCGGTAACCAGAAAAGGCTGGATCTTTAGGAATAGAACCGGCAGAATGTCCAGCCAGAGCAAATCGGAGATCAGCTAGAGAATTTGCTATCGCCTGATAACGAGTGACATCGCGGAACTCACGTTCGCGGGCCATATCCGTCATCGAGACGTACAAATCAGAAAGATACTGGTGTATGCCATCAAAGGTCATGGCATACTGCTCAGTAGGTGGAGGAGGTGGAGCAGTAGGAAGAGCAGCAGCAGTCATACTACGACGAGATAGCTTAAGAAACTTGGGCTCAGGGTCTTGAGTACAAGTTGACAGATCAATATCAAAACGCTGGAAGATGCATGGGAGAATCATCGCATAAGAGAGATTTCTATCTTTTGCACAACAACGTCCCTTCATCTGGATAATAGACTTAGGGGCAGAAAAAGGAATCCCCTTAAGAATATGATACATAGCAGACAGCTCAAGTGATGTGACATCATCCTTTGAAGTAGACTTCGGAAGGAGAGTGGAGTAGATGATGCGATACAATTCATAACTAAACAAGTTCAAGTTATTGGCCTTGAACTTTCCAGAGAGAACTCGATCAGGGGCACAGAGTTCAGCTTTGAAACTAGCAAGTATCGTGCCGTCGGGAAAATCAAATTCAGTGATATCATCAAGCGGTGCACCTTCGTTAGAAATACCAAGGATTTCCGCTAAGAGGACATCATTGAACTCGATATCTAGTCCGCCAACATGAGTACTTACGTCAAACGTGTTTAGTACGATATTGCAATAGAAAAGTCTAATGGCATTAGTAGCTACCGGAAAACAAAGTTTAACAAAATATTATAACCCTAATGCCTCAAAATAAGGGCGATGATCTGGAAACATAGTCCATTTGATAGAAGCGCCTGTGCATATGGATCTCATAGAAAAGTCTCCTTACCACAGAAGGGCTTGATCTAGAGTTTGAAAATAAAACCCATCGAACGCGCCATCGCTCTATTCAACTGGCGAAAAGAGGGAATCCGTGTGTGGATTTGAAGATGATCCTTTCTCACTAGGATTGGTCATCCTCTTCCTCTTGAAGGGGTTGAATCCCTTAGGCATTGTGCAAATAAAGTAAATATGCACGAATTTGAAAGGACGAAAAATACGGAGTTATACCTCCCGAGATTCAAGTATGCTGTAGAGGACAACGATCTCCGCACGAATCAAAAATTTGGATGGATGTCACCACGTAGATTGGGAGAAATGAAGTGGTGAAGAACTAGGGTTAGGAGAGCTTCGCGCGACTGCTGTTGCTGTGGAAGAGGTTTTAGAAGCAATGAATAAGAAGAGGCTCTCGGGTTCTGGTTATATAACCAGATACCACTAACCGAACTCTGGCCGAATTCGGTCCGAACTCAGGCCGAATTCGCCTAGGGGTTCTGTTAGTTGGTTTGAGCCACTTTCTTTTTCATTGACTCATTTCAAAAGTTTAATTCAAAGATTAGTAATTTCAACCTTCAATTAATATAATTAATATTATTTTATAGATTAAATTTCGTTACACAGCGACTGTCTCAGATTAGCTGTAAGAGTACTATCCCAGCTGGCAGAGTTTCACCGGGGAACGCTTACATACCGCTTCGCTTCAACCGTAGTTATGGTGACAGACAGACTCTTTATTGGCTTGTCTCTAACACAGTTTTTACGTATTGAAATATAATCATAAAATAAAATTAATTAACATTATTAACGTCCAAAATTCCTAATTCTCGACGTAAATAATTGAAACGATCTTCTGCTAGAGGTTTTGTGAAGATGTCAGCTAATTGATTCTCAGTGTCTATGTATACAAGGTCAATATCTCCATTCTGATGATGATCTCTAAGAAAATGATGTCGGATCTCGATATGCTTAGTACGAGAGTGACATACTGGATTCTTAGTCAAATTAATAGAACTAGTATTATCATAAAAAATGGAAATGTGTGTGAAAAATAAATCATAGTCTTCCAAGGTTTGTTTCATCCACAAAATCTGAGCACAACAACGTCCTGCGACGATATACTCAGCCTCTGTTGTTGATAGGGCTACAGAATTTTGCTTTTTACTAAACCATGAGACTAAAGCCTTGCCTAAGAAATGACATGTACCGCTGGTACTTTTTCTATCAACTTTGCATCCAGCAAAATCTGCATCCGAGTAACCAATAAGGTCAAAGGACTTGGTATTGGGATACCATAAGCCAACAGAAGAAGTGCCCTTAAGGTATCGAAAGATACGCTTAACTGCGCACAGATGTGATTTCTTTGGATTAGCTTGAAAATGTGCACACAGGCAAACACTAAACATAATATCTGGACGACTAGCAGTTAAATAAAGTAAACTACCGATCATACCTCGATACTTACGTGTGTCGACAGGCTTGCCTTGTTCATCAATATCAAGCTTTGTTGATGTTTCCATCGGAGTGCCAATAGGTTTGACATTGTCCAGATCAAACTTCTTTAGCAAATCTTTTGTGTACTTGGCTTGATTTATGAATGTTCCATTGTCAGTTTGTTTGATTTGCAGTCCGAAAAAGAATTTTAGCTCTCCCATCATGCTCATCTCAAACTCATTCTGCATACACTTAGAGAATTCTTGACAAAGAGATTCATCAGTAGATCCAAATATAATATCATCAACATAGACTTGTATTAAGAGAAGCTTGTCATTAAAAGACTTAATAAAAAATGTAGTGTCAACCTTGCCCTTTGAAAAACCGTTGTCAAGTAGGAAAGAGCTTAGACGATCATACCAAGCACGAGGGACTTGTTTTAAACCGTACAAAGCTTTCTTCAACTTGAAAACATGATCAGGATTTTTAAAATCTGTGAAACTTGGAGGTTGTGCTACAAAAACTTCTTCTTTTATAAAATTATTTAAAAATGTACTCTTGACATCCATTTGAAATAATTTGAAATTATGAAAACATGCAAATGCATATAACATGCGAATAGATTCTAATCTCGCAACTGGGGCATAAGTCTCATCGTAGTCGATACCTTCTTCCTGATTGTATCCTTGAGTTACAAGTCGAGCCTTATTGCGAGTCACTAAACCATTCTCGTTCAGTTTATTTCGGAATACCCAACGGGTGTCAATGACCAGATTATCAATAGGTCTGGGAACAAGTTCCCAAACTTGATTCCGTTCAAATTGGTTTAATTCCTCATGCATAGCATCTAACCAAAAATGATCACTACATGCTTCATCAATAGTTTTAGGTTCTAGCCGTGAAATGAATGCAATACTAGAAACAATATCTCTACTGGATGTACGAGTACTTACACCTTTGGTAATATCACCAATTACCAAATCTTTTGGATGATCAGCCGTAAATTTTAATCTTTTCGGCAGACTCCGAAGGTAGCTGCTTCCGGGTTCTTCTCTTGGAGAATCAGCTGGTGTTGAGCTTGGTACAGTTAGATCTTCGTCATTTTTATCGATAGTCATTTGATTCAATTCATCAAAGGTGACGTTGATTGATTCTTCGATGATCATAGTTCGTTTGTTGAAGACTTTGTATCCTTTGCTCTTGGCCGCATAACCTAAAAATATACCTTTATCGGCCTTTTCGTCAAACTTTTCCAAATTATCTTTTGTATTAAGAATAAAGCATTTACAACCAAATATTCTAAAATATGAAACTGATGGAATTCCATCAAACCATAACTCAAATGGAGTCTTCTTCGATTTGGGTCGAATTAGAACTCTATTGAGAACAAAACAAGCTGTATTGACAGCTTCAGCCCAGAAATATTTGGGTAGACTAAACTAGTTTAACATTACTCTGGCCATTTCGGATAGAGTTCTGTTCTTACGTTCCACAACTCCATTTTGTTGTGGAGTCCTAGGGCAAGATAACTTGTGTACAAAACTGTGTGTGTCACAAAATTGCTCAAACTCTGCATTCTCGAATTCGCCACCATGATCGCTTCTAATACGAGTGATCATGTAACCTTTTTTATTCTGTACTTTCTTGCAAAAGGTGACAAATTCGGATAATGCATCATTCTTGCGTGTCAAAAAGTATACCCACGTGTATCTAGAGTAATCATCTACAATTACAAAAGCATATAACTTACCTCCGAGGCTAGCAACTCTGCTAGGACCAAATAAGTCCATATATAGCAATTGTAGAGGTCTAGTAGTACATACTGCATTTACTAACTTGAATGTGGATCTGGTTGCTTTGTTCTTTTCATATTGGCTGCATACCGAATCTTTCTTGAATGTTACATCCGGTAAACCGCGTACTAGCTTCTTCGTGGATAATCTTGAGATTGTGTCCATATTTGCGTGACCGAGTCTCATATGCCACAGATGACTTTCAACACTTTTAGCCATTAAGCATCTACCTGAAATTTTAGTTTCTTCCAACAAATAGAAAACATATATGTTGTCTTCTCTAATACCTTCAAATATAGTATTATCAGTTGAACTATCAATAATAGTACATTTGTCTTTTACGAAGTTAATACCATAATCGTGATCAGCTAAATGGCTTATGCTAAGCAGATTATGTTTTAACTCAGTAACAAGACAAACATCTTTAATCACTGGATAGGGAGCTTTACCAATATCACCAATACCGATTATATACCCTTTTAAATTATTGCCAAAGGAGACGTATTGTAGTACCCCGACCCGCAAGATGCCTTATGATGGATGGTTGGTTCGATGAAGCCTTGTTGGACTTGGAAATATGCGAAGGATCGCTTGGAAGTCTATGCGATCGTGGCAGGAATCGTCCAATGAATGTGAGTAGTGTTGAACCCTTCAAAGATCCTTTAGCTTCACGCTTAAAATAAGGATGAGTATTTTATGTTTCTTATTGCGTTGTTCAATAACACCTTGCATAAAATTTGGAAAGATAATGAAAGATAATAATCACCTGAACGTAAACTGTTGTGGCTAAATGAATTGTATGCTTGTACGCTATTGCGATGAATTGCATGACAGGTGAAGGCAAAGTCCCAAATACTTGGGCGGTGAGTATATCGAGCTTTGGCTTGATGAATAGTTGCTAAACAGATGCTAAGTCCCAGGAACTGGGCGGTGAGTACATTGAGTTGGTTGGAAAGATGTTTGGTATCAAAAATATGGCAAAGAGATTGGGTAACAACATTCTATTATCCTGTGCCGATGTAGAATGTTGATCTCACTAAGACCCTGGATAGGCAGATGATAATGTGAGCATTGGCTCAAGGCAAGATGGCAAGATGGCAATATGAATGAGAATGGTGGCTGAATTACTTAGTCTTCCTTATCATGCATTATATGTTTTCTTCTTAGATAAGTTGCATGGTCATGGACAACTTGTCGACAAGGTGTGGTTTCTCGAACGGTATTTCTGGGCCATGGAACCCGGTTCGTCCTAGGGGGAACAAGGATGGTGTCGATGTACTGACATCGGGATTGCAGGACTTGCAGTGGGGGCTTGCTACCGCCCACTGAAAGGACGCTGAAATCCCATGGTGCTGAAGTAGTAGCACGGTATTTCGGAAACCTCCCATGGATTCGCACCCCATTTGGAGTTAGCCGTTCACCAAAAGATGATCCAAGATGGCGTGTCGCCAGTGACCTTCATATAGATAGGTCCAGTGCTAATGATGTCTTGTGCAGGCAGAGTAAGTTATTACTCAAATACAGGAAAGGATGTCGGCTGTTGGTAAGAATCACCTGAACGGTGATATTTATATTGAATCATGATATTGTTCCTAACAATGTCTTGTGCAGGCAGAGTAAGTATTATAAATTTACAGGGATGGCTATACGACCGTGGGTAAACCAAAGGGTGATAACTGTATGCTTTAAATTAAGTTGGCTATGAGATTTGTATGCTTTACTTCTTGTCGGCTATAACATGAAATTGACCCTAAGGCAACGAGAAAGACCACTGTTAATAATGTGCTATAACATGATTACTTATTGTTGTCTTCTTAGGTGAGTTGGGCCAGCACCGCTCGCCAGTACATTGATGATGTATTGACCCACATTGTGGGCAATATTACAGGTGTTTGCTTGGAGGAAATCCTGTGAATAAGTGCTTGGCATCGATGAATCGGATGGGTGTGCAGAAGCTCTTCTTTCAAGACGATGTCTTCTGCTATACGGGACATAATGTATGAAACAGTGGAACTCAGATGTACCAGTAAGATTGTAGCCAAATTGGCAAGTCATTGTAAAGAAGTCGGTATATTCATTTGTAGCCTAAAGGGCAAGTGTATACATTCAGTTGGCTATTTAAGAGCCTTGTAATCAGTTGTAAACTTTGTATTCTACTGCAAGTCTTGTAATCGATTTTGATTATCAATAAAGAGATACATTTCTTCATAAATTGTGTGACTTCAATTTATCTGCTTGGTTTCGCTGTGTTGTCGATGTTTTCTGAGAATTACCAGGAACTGTAATGGTTTTGCCTTGTATAAGTGAAATCTAGACTTGTACGGCATCACGCCTAGTGGCTAGTTTTCGATCCTCCGGGATCGGGACGTGACATAATGGTATCAGAGCACGGCTTTACGTCCTTGGATTCCTATTCGATTTGTTTCGAATCAATGTTGCTACTAAGATGATTCAAAGCTGCTTCCGCGATGATTCAAAGATTGCTTCCGCGATTATTCAAAGTTGCTTCCGCGGTGAATCAAAGTTGCTTCCGCGAATACTCAAAGTTGCTTCCGCGATGAAATCAAAGTTGCCTCTATGATGACTCATAGTGCTTCTGCGATTATTCCGTGTTGTTTCCAAACTATTCTAAGTTGTTTTCTTGACTGAAAGTCCGTTGATCCTTCTAGTTGCTCACTGGGTGTTCCATACAATAAGTCTAAATATGTGGGCTGTGATATGTGTGCTTTGTTGAATTTCTAAAAGATACCAAAAAGAATAACAATGATGCGATGTGATAATAAGTTTGTGATGTATGCTGGATGTCTTATGTGTGGGATTCATTGAAGTCGATTGTTATGCAACAATCGACCATGGGTGACGGTTTGGTATGTTGGAACAGAATGTGCATGGATTTTCGTGAATGGAAAATCGACAGAATCTTGAGTCGATATTTGTGGTCAGCATAACCACTGCGGGATGGATTGTCCATGTTGGACGTTGGTTTGATGTGAATGAATATTGTGTCGGGAATGGCTTGAGCTCTGAGTGGTATATTGTATATACCCTCGTCGTGATAAGATGTCCCTTGACCCTTGATGTGTTTATGATTTTGTGATTTCTTTACCTATTAAGGTATTGGGTGGTATCGAATCGTAGTTTAGCTTATGATTGATACATGACGGCTAGGAATGTCCCTTGATGATTAAGTTCGGATGACCCGTTGCAAGATTTTGATGTGTTCGGGTGAACCATCGCTAGACCTTGTCGGTTAGCATTATGTTGGATAATAAGAGAATTGAGAATATGAAATGAATGCCTTGGTTGGAAAGAAATAAATTTTAGATTCAGGCGAAGACTTGAATCAGTCGGGTAAGAAGGATGGCAGGCTTAGTAATGATGGTGTAGTGTTGCTATCGAAAGATTTTGCGAGAATAACTATGGACCGAATATTGAACGATGTTGGAATTGAGTGAAAGAAATTACATGTTGGATATCGACAAAATTGATGGTGATGTTAGACGCTTATCGGGATGTTGCAAATGATTTAGAAGATGCAGAGAGTTGCATCAACGACCAAAAAGATTGAGAATGGGATTGAGGAATAGATGATCTTAGCACGTGGTGCAGTGTGCTTGAAAGAAATTGATGTCCCGAATTAACAAGTTATGACCCCTGACTATTTGAGGCATAGAGAATGAGTACTTGTCCCTTGATGCCGGAAAGAATAGATGTTCCGTATGAGAGTCGAATGGCTGGGATACAAATAAGTATCGAGGTGCAGCGATATGTAATGGACCATGTCGGTAGATGATGTTGTCGCATGAATAACAAGTTTGGTGGAGTATAGAATTGTGGGATTATGACATAGCTAATTAAGTTATGTCATATTCAATTGGATGATCGAAGTATGAATGCTAGATGATTGGTGCTATAGAGATTGGATCGGTGCATGAATAATAAATCTTCTTAAGAAATCACAAGGAGGTGATACAAAACGAATATTGATGGTTAACGTGAATTGCAAAGAGATGACTGTGTTGGTACTAGAAAATTTATAAATGATGCCTCGGAAGAAATATGATTATGTAGTTGCCTTATTTTGTTGGTTAAGAGAATACAGATCGTATCGATGATCTAGAATGTGGAAAATGAATATGTCGCGAAGAGACCGTAGGAAGAGATCATAAGTGATAAACTATCGAGGTAAAAATATTGGATTATGATTCAGAATAGTTGACCCGATTGAATAAATAATTTGAGTACGATATGAGGATGCAAGTTGGATCAAATAGATGCTATGTCTATGCAAGTAGAAATTAGAAGTTTGAATATTTGGTTAAGGAGTTTTATATGATAGACTCGGGATTGACCCATAAGGATTGTTGGATAGAATTGTCGGATAGATTTGGTCGGTTGCGGGTAAGTCTAGAATGAGACTTCGTTGGGTATGACCCGAGTATGAGTACGGATAGAAAGACTTGACTCTAGATTGTTGGCTGGTTGCCTAGATTGTCGGTTGGTTGTCTAGAATGTTGGTTGGTTGCCTAGAGTGTCGGTTGGTTGCCTAGAGTGTCGGTTGGTTGCCTAGAATGTTATTGGTTGCTTAAGTTTCAGATTGGTTGGCTATGTTCTTCAGTTGTCCGTATTGGGAATAAGTTCATAAGATTGGGGTGGTATCCCATGTCCCTAAGTTGGTCAGACCATAGAGTTGCCTATGATGAGAATTGGTTGCCTCTAAGATAAGAGATAAGTATATCCCTGATAACTACTCATCTCATATGAGCTAGCTGAATGTTTGGTTTCTTAGATTAGCTGACCATAGAGACTTGACTGAATGCTATGTTGACTGTTGGAAAACCGTAGGATGTCCCTATTGATGTTGTATAGTCGGAATGAGTAAGATATGTCGGAAGGTAGGCTTCGGAATGGAATGGATATTTAAGAAATTTGATGTTATAATGTTGGATGGGATGACGGATCATGTTAGTTTCGGAAATTGAGTTGCCTTGGTTGGAATGCTGGAAATTATTGGAACTGGTTGGAATTGGTTGATTAATATTAAGCTACATAAATTGATGGTAGTGCTTTGAGACAGTTGGAATAATTTTATTGATCGAATCAAAATCGAGGATAATTGTAACAACGGAATTGGATAATACATGTAGCCGAGATCGGCGAGAGCAAAGGTGAATAGAAATGACCCTCGAAAATTGATGTTGCTGGGATATGAGAGTTGCTTATGCGAGAAGATAATACGTTGGCTTGATCAATACGAGAAAATATTGGAGTACAGCGAGAAATGTTACTAGAGTGGAATGGTGTTACAATTTGAAGGATGGTATGATTTGGAAGATGGATTATGATCAGAAAAGTTACGAGTTACAAACAAAGTGTATGGATGCGAACGATGATGAGTACAAGATTTGATCGATGAGAATCGGGGTATCGAAATAAAATATGACTATGGGATTTATCAACCTTGGTGGCATGGATGACAATGAACTTGAAAGGAATACTTGATACATCTAAGTCTGAATGCTTTGAAAAAACGTTGGGATCGATTGTGGAAAATTTATCGAGTTAGAATTGGTAACATCTATTGTGTTATTCGTTGGTGGGATAT
This sequence comes from Iris pallida, assembly GCA_029216955.1. NCBI lineage: Eukaryota > Viridiplantae > Streptophyta > Magnoliopsida > Asparagales > Iridaceae > Iris > Iris pallida. Next base: position 351,779 of record JANAVB010018999.1, read on the forward strand.
TGAATAAACAAGGAAGATTATACGAGATGCTCAAAAGAATTATTGATGTTCGGAAGAGAAATTATACCATAGCTCGTTCGTCTTCCCTATCATTGAACTTGGCTGAAATGTATGTATTTCTGGGACGCCTAAAATATGTGTATGATTCCAACTAAGTGGTATGCTGAATTCAAACAAAGCCACGGGGATTATCATGTACTAAGGATTTGCACGAGTGTTGGAGGAAAGATCAAAGATGGTAAACTATGTTGAATCAATTGGGATGCTGTAACGAGACGGTACATTACTTGAAATCATTCAAGAGATTGCAGAGAAATAGTAAATGGTACAAATTGATTGTTGAGAAGTTTCATGAAAAGTTGGTTGAAGTTTTGGGGATGAGTTTTGTTTTAAGTTTCGAGGACGAAACTTTTTCTGGGTGGTATATATTGTAGTGCCCCGACCCGCAAGATGCCTTATGATGGATGGTTGGTTCGATGAAGCCTTGTTGGACTTGGGAATATGCGAAGGATCGCTTGGAAGTCTATGCGATCGTGGCGGGAATCGTCCTATGAATGTGAGTAGTGTTGAACCCTTCAAAGATCCTTTAGCTTCACGCTTAAAATAAGGATGAGTATGCTATGTTTCTTATTGCGTTGTTCAATAACACATTGCATGGAATTTGGAAAGATAATGAAAGATAATAATCACCTGAACGTAAACTGTTGTGGCTAAATGAATTGTATGCTTGTACGCTGTTGCGATGAATTACATGACAGATGAAGGCAAAGTCCCAAATACTTGGGCGGTGAGTATATCGAGCTTTGGCTTGATGAATAGTTGCTAAACAGATGCTAAGTCCCAGGAACTGGACGGTGAGTACATTGAGTAGGTTGAAAAGATGTTTGGTATCAAAAATGTGGCAAAGAGAGTGGGTAACAACATTCTATTATCCTGTGTCGATGTAGAATGTTGATCTCACTAAGACCCTGGATGGGCAGATGATAATGTGAGCATTGGCTCAAGGCAAGATGGCAAGATGGCAATATGAATGAGAATGGTGGCTGAATTACTTAGTTTTCCTTATCATGCATTATATATTTTCTTCTTAGATAAGTTGCATATAGTTGCATGGTCATGGACAACTTGTCGACAAGGTGTGGTTCCTCGAACGATATTCCTGGGCCATGGAACCCGGTTCGTCCTAGAGGGAACAAGGATGGTGTCGATGTAGTGACATCGGGATTGCAGGACTTGCAGTGGGGGCTTGCTACCGCCCACTGAAAGGACGTTGAAATCCCATGGTGCTGAAGTAGTAGCATGGTGTTTCGAAAGCCTCCCATGGATTCGCACCCCATTTGGAGTTAGTCGTTCACCAGAAGATGATCCAAGATGGCGTGTCGCTAGTGACTTTCATATAGATAGGTCCAATGCTAATGATGTCTTGTGCAGGCAGAGTAAGTTATTACTCAAATATAGGGAAGGATGTCGGCAGTTGGTAAGAATCACCTGAACGGTGATATTTATATTGAATCATGATATTGTTCCTAACAATGTCTTATGTAGGCAGAGTAAGTATTATAAATGTACATGGATGGCTATACGACCGTGGGTAAGAATCACCAAAGGGTGATAACTGTATGCTTTAAATTATGTTGGCTATGAGATTTGCATGCTTTACTTCTTGTCGGCTATAACATGAAATTGACCCTAAGGCAACGAGAAAGACCACTGTTAATAATGTGCTATAACATGATTACTTAGTGTTGTCTTCTTAGGTAAGTTGGGCCAGCACCGCTCGCCAGTACATTGATGATGTACTGACCCACGTTGTGGGCAATATTACAGGTGTTTGCTTGGGAGAAATCCTGTGAATCAGTGCTTGGCATCGATGAATCGGATGGGTGTGCAGAAGCTCTTCTTTCAAGATGATGTCTTCTGCTATACGGGACATAATATATGGAACAGTGGAACTCAGATGTACCAGTAAGATTGTAGCCAAATTGGCAAGTCATTGTAAAGAAGTCGGTATATTTATTTGTAGCCTAAAGGGCAAGTGTATACATTCAGTTGGCTATTTAAGAGCCTTGTAATCAGTTGTAAACTTTGTATTCCGCTGCAAGTCTTGTAATCCATTTTGATTATCAATAAAGAGATACATTTCTTCATAAATTGTTTGACTTCAATTTATCTGCTTGGTTTTGCTGCGTTGTCGATGTTTTCTGAGAATTACCAGGAACTGTAATGGTTTTGCCTTGTATAAGTGAAATCTAGACTTGTACGGCATCACGCCCAGTGGCTAGTTTTCGATCCTCCGGGATCGGGGCGTGACACGTATCCTTCTTTATTCCTCTTCGACAGTGTTGCGAATAATAAAGCATCACCAGTCATATGCCGTGAACAACCGCTGTCGAGGATCTATTTGCTTTTAGCTTGTGTGTTCCACCTACAAAATAATTTGCAGATGAAACTTTTGGTACCCATTTCTTGTTGGGTCCTGACTGGTTAGCTTTCGGTATCCATGCATAAATATTTAAATCAACAAGCTTTCTGATTCTACATGCAGGAGAAATATGACCACTGTGGCCACAATAATGACATTGTGCATGTTGAGTATTGAAAGCTGAGTGGTGTGCATGGTTGGTAGGTTTAGGTTTTCTAGTATAGAAGAAAGCATACCTATAATCCTGTTTGGGCTTAACCTTTTGGGGTAAAGGTTTGATATGGTTAGGTCTGACAGTGTTTGGTTTGGGAATGTTCCGATTATTCGGTAAGTGACACGTGTTAGGATAGGAAGCAGCAGTCTCAGGCTGTTTTCCTAACCTAATTTCCAATCTTTTGGAAGTGTCATACAACTTAGTATAGTCAGAAGTGAGTGCTTCCATTCTGACTTGTGCACTTTGAAGACTTTTCTTCTCTTTAGAAAGTTCTTCTTTCAGTTGGTCAATAACCTTGTCTTTTTCTTCAGATGACTTGGTAGTCTCGTGTAATAAGAGCTTAATAGAAGAAAGCTCACCAGACTCACTAACATTATATTTAACCTCAGCTAGTAGGTTGGTAAGTCTTCCTATTTCACCTTTGTACTCGTTGAGTACCTTCTTAGAGGTCTGATATTTGCTACGCAGTTTCCTGTAATCACTTATCAGTTCACTGAAGGCTTCTCCTAATTGCTCAAAGGTGAAGTCATCATATGTATCAACTATAGGTTCATAGAGTACCTGATCGGATGCCATAAAGCATACATTTGCAGCGTCTTCTGATTGTTCATCTTCTGAGTCGCTGGCTTCACTTTCATGCCATATGCTGGTATTAGCATACTTCCGAGATGTTGATCTCTTCAGGTTCCCTTTCTCGTATCTATTGCTCTTCTTGCTTGTGTTTGTAGGACAGTCCTTCTTCATGTGTTCTTTCTTCTTGCTGTCGTAGCAGACAGCGTCATCTTGATACCAGTTGTTGCTGCCATTGTTCTCTTTTGTCTTCTTTTCATATCTCAAGAATCTTTTGAATTTTCTTGCAAGGAGTGCTTGATCTTCAGTATCAGATTCACTGTTGTCTGAATCATCTTCAGTAGATTTTCTGTGCTGAGCTTTGAAAGCGATCGTCTTCTCCTTTGGTGTAGGCTCTTCAAAGTCTTGCAGCTCTAGTTCATGAGTGAGTAGCTTACCTATGAGTACTTCAAGTGTCATAGTAGTAAGGTCGTTTCCTTCAAAGATTGTAGTAGCCTTCGGAATCCAGTTCTTTGTAAGTGCTCGCAGGAGTTTACGATTCTTTTCATGGTTACTGTAATCTTTGCCTAGGGAGGACAAAGGATTTACAATATCCAAGAATCTTTCGAACATCTGAGTAACTGTTTCGTTGGGCTTCATCTTGAACACCTCATACTCTTGAGTAAGTCTGCTGACCTTTGATTCTTTGACTTGAGTTGTGCCCTCATGTGTGACTTCAAGAAGTTTCCATACTTCATTTGCAGTTGTGCAGATAGACACCCTGTTAAATTCAGTTCTGTCTAAAGCACAAAATAAAGCATTAATAGCACGTGCGTCAAGACTAGCCTTTTTCTTCTTCCTCTATATATCTGTTATGGGGTTTTTCAGTTAAAACTCCATCAACATTTATACGATGTGGCTTTCGATAGCCATCAATAACAATAGACCATAAATCAAAATCAAGAGATTTCAGAAAGAAGCTCATACGTGTTTTCCAATAAGTGTAGTTTGTGCCGTCAAACAGTGGAGGTCTGTTTGTGGCTTAGCCTTCACTTGTGAATTTCACAGTTGCCATGTGTAAAGCTGTGATCTATATAAAATTTAATATAACTGATGTTCTACATTGCTTTACCTGTAACACCCGCTCGGATACCAATTGTAGGAACAAAATCGTAAAGCGCAATACTCTAGAGGGAGTGAATAGAGTTGGCAGCAGAATAATGCTAATTAAAAATTATTAGCAGCAAGATCACAGAATAATAATCACAACTAAATAATGTAAAGGCAGAGATAAGAAAGCAAACGCAAAGACAGCATTGTACACTAGTTTCCCTCTGTTGAGGACTAGTCCAGTCGGTAGAACTCTTGCTACCAGTTGAATCTACTATTTGCAAAACCGCAAGTTTTCTTACGAAGTCCTTGCAACTTCTACAACGCGAGCTTTGATACGAAGAACCCGTCCAACTTCAATTGTGAAGAGGTATTCTTCTATCAAGCCTCTGATTACAATATCTCTGAAACTTCTATACCGCACCGCACTGGCAAATCGACTAGAGGATTGTAACTGGCTTGGGATCTGAAAATTAAAGCTCGAGAAAAACTCTTTGGAAGACAGTAGGCTTTAAATAGAGAGAAGATTGAAAGTGAATTGGTGTGTTAAAAAGATCGAAATCCTTCTCTATTTATAGGAGTTCCAAAGACAGAATTCTGGCAGAATTCGGGCAGAACTCGATGAGCAAATCTCGGTCAAATCCGCAACTGCAGGAGGACCAAGTTCCAAGGAATTCAAAAATCAAAACGGCCACTAACCGAACTCTGGCCGAACTCTGGCCGAGTTCTGTCAGGGTTTGGTTAGGGTTTTTCAAAATAGATTTTGGAGAATTTTGAAAATCTTTTTAGAGCTTTTGTAAATATGAATGTTTTTCAAAACTAAGGACATTTTAAAAACATTTTGAAATTATTTTGGAATAGCCTATTTGCCAGTACGACTCGGTGTACAATGTATTTCTAGACTCAATAAAATAAAAGATTACATTGCTTAAAGAAATACAGACTCGAACAGGCAAACAACGCTTCGATCTTGAACTGAGTAGATAGCCGTTCTTGATCATGTCCAAGAGTTCGAGATATCCTGACTAGCTCCATATATCGAGACAAAGTTTGACCAATTATTAAAATCAGTTTGACCATATGACCAATAGGCCAACATAGATTAGGGTATTAGCTTGATTTTTGGGTTTGATTTAGGTTTTTCCCCAAACCCAGCTAACTGCACAGTAACTTCTAGTATCCTGTATTTTCCAGTTTATAAAATCCAATTTCAAATCGATTTTGATTGATATATATATGTGTATTTATGTGTATATATACTATATATGTATGTATATATGTATATGAGTGTGTGGGTATGTATATGTGTATGTAAATGTATATATGTAGGTATGTATAGGTGGTATATATATATATATATATATATATATATATATATATATATATATATATATATATATATATATATATATATATATATATATATATATATATATATATAGTGTATGTGTGTGTGTTTGTGCCTCCTTTCTCAGTTTTTCTTAGAACAGACCCCTCCTGCTGTCTGCACACACACACACTATTCACACACACACACACCACTGCCTACCCCTTCCCATGACCCCCTCACACACATGTTCACACACACTCTCACCCTCTCATTTCACTCTCTCTCTAAATATATGTTATATATATATATATATATATATATATATATATATATATATATATATATATATATATATATATATATATATATATATATATATATATATAAAATATATATATATATATATATATATATATATAGAAAAAAATAAAATATATATATATATATATATATATATATATATATATATATATATATATTTTATATATTATATATATATATATATATATATATATATATATATATTATAGATGTAAGTTAAGTTTATATTATATAGGTATAGATACCTATATATAGTGCCCTAGGATTACTAGTCTATGGCCCATGGTAAGTAGATTTAGACTTGACCAATAGGTCTAGTAGACCTAGATTGACTAATAGGTTGACCATTCTGTTGACCAAGGTCAACTATAGGTCAACCTTGACCTAGAAATGACTTGGATGGACATAGAAGGGACTAGTTGAATAAGATTTGACTAAACCCTAGACTATTAGCTAGTTGATTTGAGTTTGACCTATATGAGTATTTTGTGACTGGGTTATGTAGATAGCCCTATGAAGATTTAGATATGTATGGGGTTAAGTGGGATACTTAGGAGTTATTTCATGATTCGAGTTAGAGTATGGGTTTAGCTTAATATAGATTTAAGGTTGATATTTATATATATTATGTGTGATATACTAGTATGAATAATTGGTCATACCTTAGCCTTGTAGTATGGTATCTTAGGTATTCTAAGTTATGTTAGCTTATGAATTGTTTTGAGTTAACCCTATAGAGTTGACTTTGATTGTTAATGGTTGACCCTTAACCTAATGACCTTGTTGACTAGTCTATGTTGACCAAAACCTTAGTCAGTCTAAGTTTGACCTAGATTTGACTAACCTTGACTTGTTTGACTTTGTTTGACTTAGTTGACTCCTTATGACCTAGTATAACTTAAGTTGACCTAGTTTGACTGTTAGAGTTGACCAAGTTGACTTTGACCTAGATTGGCTTAGAATTTATGTAGATTGTATCATAAACATCATTTACCTTGTTTTAAACATATTATAACATGTACTGCTCTATTTAGGACATTGTGACTCCGGTGCAGACATCTGACATTATACTACTCTTTTCAGAGTATCAGGCGAGTGCATTCTCTGATAGTTCTTCCATTTACTTGTCGTTTACTGTACTTCAGTTGTAGCTAGTTCTATTTGATTCTATATTACAAACACGATTTGATATTACTGGATCCATTTCATGCGACACTCACCTATTCGTGTCTGACCTCTATTTCTGGAACCACCTACTGGAACCACCCTGGAATCATTTACTGGAACCATTCGTGTATTGGCTGGACTAATACCTATTTTTGTGTCGGATTATGGATTCACTTGTACTTGCTGGGCGGGGAAATATTGGAATAGGCATGTGAACATACCCAAATACTGGAACCACTCCCTTGGAATTATACTGGAACGATAGCCATCCCACACTTGGCCAAGTGTGCGGTGTGCCGTATTACCTACAGCCGTTCACATGTCGATCCCGATATTTTAAAACACACTGTTAGAGTATAGGCTGGACTCACCCTGGAATCATTGATCACATTGACTGGAACCGTCCCGTACTGGATTCATCTTGTATTAGATTCGTCTTGTACTGGACTTACATTGGAGTTAGACATGTCTATATTACGGTCTGGACTTATATCATGCTACTCTAGTTCAGCTAGATTATAATTTACAGTCTTCATTGCCATGCTTCTTTTCTTGTTTAGTACTTTTTCTTTCCTTGTACCTTAACCGTTCTCTATATATCATTACCTGTATAAAACTGCCATGATTCATCAATATAACTGTCTGTAACTGCTTTATAGTTCTCTGTCATTTACTTGAGATTTCTTGATGAGTTGTACTCGTTACTGTCCTGACTAGACCTGTTGAAATTTTACAGATGATTACCCTGAGGATACATGCCCTACATATTATGGACCCGGAGACGGAATGACTACCTTTGGCCCCGACACTCAGGAGTGATCGAGATTTAGTTTAGTAGACTAGCATATGTTTTCATGTTGAATTTGTTATAGAAGATTTGAGACTTGTATAGTATTTGAGATTTGTTGAGAGTTGTTATTATTTTAGTAGTTGTCTTTCTATTCTTAGTTAATTCTTCGGTGATTATCTTATCGTGCTTAGACTGTGATTGAGTTACAATATCTTATACTTATCCTCCGTTCGGAGTTGATCATGATGAGTACATTATAATTGTGTGAGTTGCTGGTTAGATAGTAACCTAGGACAGCACTCTATCGCCGACACTGCGGCGTAGGCTGGGCGTCGTTACGTACTCGTACCCTCACAGTGGGTGCGGGTCGTGACACGTTTTTAGTGGTGGCCCATGCAGGTCGAGAGTCGCATTAGTGCGATATCGCGGTAGTACGACGACTTAGTTGTACTGCTGCGAGCCTGCGATAGGATTGAGAGATAGGCTTTAACGGAGAGGTACTCAATCACAGTTAGGAAAAAATTATGCTTCAATTCATGCCATCTACATATCTTACTGATTGTCTTCTTTGAAATAAACTGTCCTCCTTCGATTTTATCGATTCCTGCTCAGTATTGACTTCCTTTTCGATCTGTCTTCAGGATGGTGGAGACACGATCACATCGTTCTGGTACAGCAGCCGCTGGAGAGGGGTCTGCCACCTCTAGTCCATTGCAGCAGCCGCTGGAGACTGTAGCACCTTCTGTTCCTGATCAGACATAAGCTACTGCAGCCTATGGGGGTATGTCTCCACTTGTTCAGAGGACGACCCCAGTCATTCCTGATGTATTTCAGCAGCAGCACCCGCAGCCACCTGCAGGAATGGTTGATGCTGCCCACCTGTTTTCATTTGTGGAGAGGTTCCTGACGTCTCATCAGCAACAGCAGCAGCGACAGACTGCCGATTTTCGTCAGGGGATTGACGAGGCCCACCAGCTGGTTCGTACTACTGTAGAGATGGTGACTGCTCAGGGGGAGCAACAGCAGCCTTACCGGAAGGAGAAGGATATACATGATTTTCAGAAGATGCATCCCAGAGAGTTCCTGGGCACTGAGGGCATCCATTATGTCGACGACTGGATAGAGCATATCGAGGAGATATTCAGGCTGGCGGAGATACCAGCTCAACTCCATATCGAGGCGGCGGGCAATCAGATGCAGGACTTAGCCCGTGCATGGTATCAGACAGATCCCAGGGTGGGAGTTGAGGGCCAGACTTGGGCCCAGTTTAAGGAGCTGTTTAAAGAACAGTTCTTTCCTGATGTGGCCTTGGGAGGTATCGAGGCACAGTTTGAGGGTCTAGTTCAGGGGAACCAGATGGTAGCTGAGTATGCTGGAGAGTTTTATAGATTGGCCCGGTTCATAGATGACTTGATTGAGAAGACGAAGGCGAGGAAGTTCCGCCGGGGTTTGATTAGGGAGGTTAGATCACTGACCAAGAGTGACCGGAATGCTACCTACGTAGAGATCTTTTCTAGGGCTATAGCAGCGGAGGATGACCTAGGGTTGAAGCTGAAGAGGTGTCGGGACTTCCAGGGTGGTATATAGTGCGATCATTTTAATTTCGAGGACGAAATTTTTCTAAGGGAGGTAGGATTGTAACACCTAGTTTTCCAAATGAGGGTAATTTTGAAATTTTGTTATTATAATTATTATTTATTGATATTTATTTTATATTATAATTTTTGGTAATTTTTAATCATTTCTAAACTATTTAAAAACTGTTTTAAGTCATGACTTGTGATTTTGATGTGCTGCCAGTGAAACCCTAGTGACTGCATGACTTAGAGCCTAACCATGTCATTAGGATGATTAATTATCATTTTTAGCCTAAGGGTAATTTGGTCATTTTGACTTATTTGAATTATTTGATGATTTGTTGAATTGGTGAATTCTAGTTTGACCTTGACTTGTTGAGACCTAGTGGACTAGCCTAGAAGCTAACCCTAGCCATGGTGACCCTAGTCTAACCTAAGTTAACCTACTTTAGTCACTTAGAAACTAATTTTGGATTAGGAGGATTAGTTTAAGTGAAATTATTTTATGGTTTAATGAAATGACTAGTGATTTAAGGACTTAATGACTTGTGACTTGGCCCATGGCCCATGATTTGACACCCTAACCCTAACCAAACCCTAAATGACCAGCCACATAGGAATCCCCACCCTATATAAATACTTATTCATTAGGGCTTGCCTCTTTCTTTATTTCATTTCAATACCTAGGAAAAGAAAGGTATTTTCCCATTCCAAAAATTCCCATAAATCTATTTTAATTCCTTTTTAATCCTAGTCTTTTGCATTAGGTTCTAATTTCTGTGTATTTACTATTTCTGGAGGTAAATCTCAGTTTTGGGTTCATTTGGAGAATTTGGTCATCAAGAGGAACACCCCCCATTTGGAGCTTTTTCATGCAATTTGCACATATAGGTAAAATCCTTTAAATTGCATTATTATTTTGATTTCTTTGCATATTAGGCTAGGTTTAGGAGTCCCCTAGCTGTCTCCGAAATTTGGATGGATTTTGTGTCCGTTTAGTGTCCGTATTGGACACGTATCGGTCTATGTATTCATGTGTTTGTTGAAATACCTCAAAGGAAATTTTTATGTTGTTTTTGAAAAATATTTGAATGGAAATATTGTTTTATATGTGTTTATTGATTTCGTGTCCCACTGAGCACATTTCTGGACACGTTCGTGTCCATATTTACACACACGCACGTACGAGGCCCCGGTGCGCTGTCCTGCTGCTCGGGGTCGACACAGGACACGACACGGACTCACGTGAGCTAATTTTTTGTGGACACGTGTGGGCATTGTCTGCCATCACCCACACAAAATTTTACGAGCTTTCGTTCACTGTGCGTGAAGTAATCGCGCTCTCACTGGTTCCTCACTGTAGTGCACGAACACAGTTTTGAGCACTGACACGTGAGTCGTGTCGACTCTGGACACAATGAGGACACCTCGTGTTGACACGAGTGTGTAGCCCAACACGTGGGCTACACGTGGACATGACCACGAGGCCCCACGTGGCTCGTGTCGTGTCCACGAGACATGTGAACCACTGCACGACGCGGTGCTAAACCGTGTGTATCAGTCGAGAAAACTCGACTGATACTGGTCTCGTTTCGACACGTGAGGAGACGTGGACACGAGACAGGCTATCCAAACCCTAGACAAACCCTAGGCGAACCTGGATACGTGACCACGAGACTCTTAGACACTTGTGTCATGTCCTATACATGTTCGAACATGTGCACGACACTGTCACTGCACACACTTACCCGAATTGGTATTTTCACTCTTGGACACGTTGTGTCATGTCGTGGTGGGTACCTAGGGACCCCTACGACATGTATACATGTGGGGCTAGGGTTACCAACCATTAGATTAGGGTATTAGCGTGATTTATGGGTTTGATTTAGGTTTTTCCCCAAACCCAGCTAACTGCACAGTAACTTCTAGTATCCTGAATTATCCAGTTTATAAAATCCAATTTCAAATCGATTTTGATTGATATATATGTGTAATTATGTGTATATATACTATATATGTATGTATATATGTATATGAGTGTGTGGGTATGTGTATGTAAATGTATATATGTAGGTATGTATAGGTGGTATATATATATATATATATATATATATATATATATATATATATATATATATATATATATATATATATATATATATATATATATATATAGTGTATGTGTGTGTGTGTGTGTGTGTTTGTGCCTCCTTTCTCAGTTTTTCTTAGAACAGAACCCCCCTGCTGTCTGCACACACACACACACTATTCACACACACACACACACCACTGCCTACCCCTTCCCATGACCCCCTCACACACACATGTTCACACACACTCTCACCCACTCATTTCACTCTCTCTCTCTCTAAATATATGTTATGTGTATATATATATATATATATATATATATATATATATATATATATATATATATATATATATATATATATATATATATATATATATGTTTTTGATATATATATAGGTATAGGCCTTGTATATATATTATATAGATGTAAGTTAAGTTTATATTATATAGGTATAGATACCTATATATAGTGCCCTAGGATTACTAGCCTATGGCCCATGGTTAGTAGATTTAGACTTGACCAATAGGTCTAGTAGACCTAGATTGACTAATAGGTTGACCATTATTGACCATTTTTTACCATTGTTGACCAAGGTCAACTATAGGTCAACCTTGACCTAGAAATGGCTTGGATGGACATAAAAGGGACTAGTTGACTACGATTTGACTAAACCCTAGACTATTAGCTAGTTGATTTGAGTTTGACCTATATGAGTATTTTGTGACTGGGGTTATGTAGATAGCCCTATGAAGATTTAGATATGTATGGGGTTAAGTGGGATACTTAGGAGTTATTTCATGATTTGAATTAGAGTATGGGTTTAGCTTAATATAGATTTAAGGTTGGTATTTATATATATTATGTGTGATATACTAGTATGAATAATTGGTTATACCTTAGCCTGGTAGTATGGTATCTTAGGTATTCTAAGTTATGTTAGCTTATGAATTGTTTTGAGTTAGCCCTATAGAGTTGACTTAGATTGTTAATGGTTGACCCTTAACCTAATGACCTTGTTGACTAGTCTATGTTGACCAAAACCTTAGTTAGTCTAAGTTTGACCTAGATTTGACTAACCTTGACTTGTTTAACCTTGTTTGACTTAGTTGACTCCTTATGACCTAGTATGACTTAAGTTGACCTAGTTTGACTGTTAGAGTTGACCATGTTGACTTCGACCTAGATTGGCTTAGAATTCATGTAGATTGTATCATAAACATCATTTACCTTATTTTAAACACATTATAACCTGTACTGCTCTATTTAGGACATTGTGACTCCGGTGCAGACATCTGACATTACACTACTCTTTTCAGAGTATCAGGCGAGTACATTCTCTGATAGTTCTTCCATTTACTTGTCGTTTACTGTACTTCAGTTGTAGCTAGTTCTATTTGATTCTATATTACAAACACGATTTGATATTACTGGATCCATTTCATGCGACACTCACTTATTCGTGTCTGGCCTCTATTTCTGGAATGACCTACTTGAACCACCCTGGAATCATTTACTGGAACCATTCGTGTATTGGCTGGACTTATACCAATTTTCGTATCGTATTATGGATTCACTTGTACTTGCTGGGCGGGGAAATATTGGAATAAGCAAGTGAACATACCCAAATACTGGAACCACTCCCTTGGAATTATACTGGAACGATAGCCATCCCACACTTGGCCGAGTGTGCGGTGTGCCGTATTACCTACAGCCGTTCATATGTCGATCCCGATATTTTAAAACACACTGTTAGAGTATAGGCTGGACTCACCTTGGAATCATTGATCACATTGACTGGAACCGTCCCGTACTGGATTCATCTTGTATTAGATTCGTCTTGTACTTGACTTACATTGGAGTTACACATGTCTATATTACGGTCTGGACTTATATCATGCTACTCTAGTTCAGCTAGATTATATTTTACAGTCTTCATTGCCATGCTTCTCTTCTTGTTTAGTATTTTTTCTTTTCTTGTACCTTAACTGTTCTCTATATATCATTACCTGTATAAAACTACCATGATTCATCAATATAACTGTCTATAACTGCTTTATAGTTCTCTGTCATTTACTTGGGATTTCTTGATGAGTTGTACTCGTTCTTGTCCTGACTGGACCTGTTGAAATTTTACAGATGATTGTCCTGAGGATACATGCCCTACATATTATGGACCCGGAGACGGGATGACTACCTTTGGCCTCGACACTCAGGAGTGATCGGGATTTAGTTTAGTAGACTAGCATATGTTTTCATGTTGAATTTGTTATAGAAGATTTGAGACTTGTGTAGTATTTGAGATTTGTTGAGAGTTGTTATTATTTTAGTAGTTGTCTTTCTATTCTTAGTTAATTCTTCTGTGATTATCTTATGGTGCTTAGACTGTGATTGAGTTACAATATCTTATACTTGTCCTCCGTTCGGAGTTGATCATAATGAGTACATTATAATTGTGTGAGTTGCTGGTTAGATAGTAACCTAGGACAGCGCTCTACCGCCGACACTACGGCGTAGCCTGGGCGTCGTTACGTACTCGTACCCTTACAGTGGGTGCAGGTCGTGACACGTTTTTAGTGGTGGCCCATGCAGGTCGAGAGTCGCATTAGTGCGATATCGCGGTAGTACGGTGACTTAGTTGTACTGCTGCGAGCCTGCGATAGGATTGAGAGATAGGCTTTAACGGAGAGGTACTCAATCATAGTTAGAAAAAATTCTGCTTCAATTCATGCCATCTACATATCTTACTGATTGTCTTTTTGAAATAAACTATCCTCCTTCGATTTTATCGATTCCTGCTCAGTATTGACTTCCTTTTTGATCTGTCTTCAGGATGGTGGAGACACGATCACATCGCTCTGGTACAGCAGCCGCTGGAGAGGGGTCTGCCACCTCTCGTCCATTGCAGCAGCCTGTTGAGACTGTAGCACCTTCTGTTCCTGATCAGACATGAGCTACTGTAGCCTATGGGGGTATGCCTCCACCTGTTCAGAGGACGACCCCAGTTATTCCTGAGGTATTTCAGCAGCAGTACCCGCTGCCACCTGTAGGAATGGTTGATGCTGCCCACCTGTTTTCATTTGTGGAGAGGATCCTGGTGTCTCATCAGCAGCAGCAGCAGCGGTAGACTGCCGATTTCCGTCAGGGGATTGACGAGGCCCACCAGCTGGTTCGTATTACTGTAGAGATGGTGACTGCTTAGGGGGAGCAGCAGCAGCCTTACCGGAAGGAGAAGGATATACATGATTTTCAGAAGATGCATCCCAGAGAGTTCCTGGGCACTGAGGGCATCCACTATGCGACGACTGGATAGAGCATTTCGAGGAGATATTCAGGCTGGCGGAGATACCAGCTCGACTCCATATCGAGGCGGCGGGCAGTCAGAAGTAGGACTTAGCCCGTGCGTGGTATCAGACAGATCTCAGGGTAGAAGTTGAGGGCCAAACTTGGGCCTTGTTCAAGGAGCTGTTTAAGGAGCAGTTCTTTCCTGATGTGGCCTTGGGAGGTATCGAGGCACAGTTTGAGGGTCTGGTTCAGGGGAACCAGACGGTAGCTGAGTATGCTGGAAAGTTTTGTAGATTGGCCCGGTTCATAGATGACTTGACTGAGAAGACTGTCACGACCCGCACCCGATTTTCGGACGCGAGCTCGTGAGCAAGCCAGCTACGTATCGAGCGGACTCCTGCCCGTCTCGAGTACGTATAAGCTGTCAAGGTCATGGTATCATATCTAATCTAAATTGTATCTCAATCCACATGAATATTGTAAAACAAGAATGAACAATTATGGGTCATGGTCTGCAGCCCATTAGCATATTGTTTGATTAGACTCCAAGAATGATATGAGTCTATAAATAAGCAGAGTATATCATAGTACTAAATATAAAACACGAAAAGATAATAAAGAAATATCACAAGCAAATACCTGTATCAAATATCGCAATCATCTACCATCCTGCTATGCTAACTAACTCCATGCAGTCGCTAAACCTGAAGAGATCATCAGGTTCTCAGAGGACTAGCAAGATACATAAAACATGCCTATCTAACAGTTTAATCATGCAATAATATATACTGGATATAAACAGGAACGAGACAGAAGACTGACAAGTGGCTACTGACAGGTAACTATGAACACGGATACGGGATCAAGTACGCATAAATGAACTGCTGGTAGATCAATGGATAACCAACCCTCGCCCCGATTGTGGACTCGCGGGTCAGTTTCAAGACAAGTCACCCTCGTCCCGATTGTGGACTCGCAAGTGCAAAGGCAACCCTCGCCCCGTGTGTGGACTCGCAGGTTGTGGGAAAAACAAAGGAATAGCAGTTCACTCACTCATACTTACAGACACGACTCAGTCAAGACACGGGTGAAGACACGATACGACCTAATCACGATACACAAGAGAACCAATCCAATATGAACTAACAAGGCTAACCATGTACATAGACTATATCTATACTAGCAAGCACGATATACAAATCACAAGTAATAACCAACTAGTAAAACTATATACTAATAGAAATATGCATGTAAATAAACTGTAGAGGGAGGCAAGGTATACTTGCCTGGTGGCAGCGCGAAAGAACCAATAAAATACCGTCAACTGGTAAGCCATACAGTCCAAGTCATCACAACTGTCTCCGAAAGCTGAAATAAACATTACAACGTTCTCAGAATAGTCAAATTAGCTAGGATTGCCTATCCTTAAGTCCAATTCTGGACACAGGAGCAAAACGGTAATTTTGGGCAAAACGATATCCGTCGTTGGACCCGCTTTGTACCGAAAAGCGTGCCAGAGTCAATGGTCTCTAAAGTTGTCAAATTACATGTCTACAGATCCGGTTTTTCGATACGAACCCAACCGTATGTCCAAAGTTGGATTTCGGCAGGCCGTGCACAAAATCGCCCGTTGAGTGGAACCGTGGGACCCGTAAAACGGTGATTTTATCAACTGTCTCAGAATCGGACCAAACTTGGCATACAGGACCAGAAAGACGATATGGTCCTGTTGGCGCAAGTTTTGTCTCGATCTGACGAGCATGCACAAAGTAATTGGAGAATTTGCAAAGTGCACGATACGGTGAATTTCGACGGATACGAATCAAATTCGTCGCGCACACGCGACCAATTTGAATTCCGTCAAAGCCCACACGACCACGAAGCCGTTACGCACCTTTTGATGCCTTCGGTCCGCGACCATGTCGCCCGGAATGGCGGGACGCACGTCGTGTGGAGGGTTTTTGTGATTTTCAAAACAGGTTTTCTTGGTTTTTGAGTCAATTTATCTCAGCACCTACTGATTATAAAATAAATCTAAAAACAGGGTTTGAAAGCTGGTTAGGTTGTCTAAAAACTCCTTCAAATAGATTTTCGAAACTGTCAAAGGGTTCGCTGGAAATAGCCTTCCTATTCGGTATCCTTGCACTCAAACAGGGCATATTCGCTACTGATTTTCGTCGAGTTTCGACTCGATTTCCATTGGGTTTTGATCATCTAGGTTTTAAACAAAATAAAGGGAGTTCAACTCGGATATGTTGTGTGCTTACCAGAATGATTAGATCGAAGAATGGTCGAGCGTGCGTCGCGTACGCGAGGCGCGAAGTGGAGTGTTTGCCCACTGCTACTGCTAGGGCGCTGTTCCTTCCGTATGCGCGCGCGGCCTCTCCGGCGACTCCGCCGCCGGCCGACGGCCGCCCACGGCGGGGCTGGGTGGCGCGCGGGGTTGTGGAGGCGTCGTCCAGGGCTGGGGCGTTGGGAGCGCGGCTAGGGTTTGAGTAGTTTGTCGATCCCTCGCGTGTGCGTGCGTGTGTATAAATATACACAGGGGGAAAAACGTAAAGGGCTCGGGTTGTTAATAGGCTGCCGCTCAGGCCTGGTCGGTTTGCTATTATACCAATAAGCTAATAAGCTGAGTTGTTAGGTGTTCTCGGTTTGGGCCGAGAGCCTGCTGAATCATGCTTATACTCCCTTTTTCCTTTCTTTTCTTTTATCATTTCTATTTCTTATTCCCTATAGCAACATACATATATATATATATATATATATATATATATATATATATATATATATATATATATATATATATATATATATATATCCTACACACATATATTTATATATTTTACATATACATCTATATATACAATATATTCACATATACGTACACATGTACACTATATGTATTTTATATATTTACCTATACATTCACATATACATATACATATATTTATATTTATATATATACACATACACATTATATATTATTTATTTATATACATTCATCCACATGTATACTTTCACACATATATTATATACATATACCTCATATATATATCAATAAATACTCAAATAACCAATAATAATAATATCTAATATTAATAAATATATTTATTTAATCACCAAAGATAATAAATAATACTAAAATAATTCGATGGTGGTTTGGTGCATCTACACTATGCACTCTTGTCAGGGTCTAGAAAATTGCACAGACATTGTAAAACATTATTCAATAATAAAATACCAGTTTTGTACAAATATTCAATTAGTTAAAAATGTACCTCAATACCTAAAATAATTTAGAGAATATTTGTACACACATAAAATATGCCTACATGGTCGTCCTTGGTCTCACTACATCCGTACAAGGCTTGGATTCGGTTCGGGCTCAACTCGGGCTAAATCGACACAAACGGGTCTCCTACAAGTCAATAATATAATAATAATTAATTAAACTTATTTATAATGGACATGCTATAACTTGGCCTGATTTTTTCTAGTTATGACACACTGATGGACAGGTCTTCCTTGGCAGGGCTAATACCCTAATCAAAGCATGCCACTGCACTATCCGTGTCATGATTCCTAGTCACCTTGTACTCTAATTCCTAATAATGACTAGAATCATCTACCGTAATAATTAACTAAATAATTATTTATAAAATCTAAAAAAATCACCCTCTAAATCAAATAAATAAAAAAAATTATTTCAAAAATTTTTCCGGGAAGGGGAGCTATACGTACACATGTACACTATATGTATTTATATATTTACCTATACATTCATATATACATATACATATATTATATTTATATATAAAAAATAAAAAAATATATTTATATATATATATACACATACACATTATATATTATTTATTTATATACATTCATCCACATGTATACTTTCACACATATATTATATACATATACCTCATATATATATATATCAATAAATACTCAATAACCAATAATAATAATATCTAATATTAATAAATATATTTATTTAATCACCAAAGATAATAAAATAATACTAAAATAATTAGATGGTGGTTTGGTGCATCCACACTATGCACTCTTGTCAGGGTCTAGAAAATTGCACAGACATTGTAAAACATTATTCAATAATAAAATACCAGTTTTGTACAAATATTCAATTAGTTAAAAATGTACCTCAATACCTAAAATAATTTAGGAAATATTTGTACACACATAAAATATGCCTACATGGTCGTCCTTGGTCTCACTACATCCGTACAAAGGCTTGGATTCGGTTCGGGCTCAACTCGGGCTAAATCGACACAAACGGGTCTCCTACAAGTCAATAAATATAATAATAATTAATTAAACTTATTTATAATGGTCATGCTATAACTTGGCCTGGTTTTTTCTAGTTAGGACACACTGATGGACAGGTCTTCCTTGGCAGGGCTAATACCCTAGTCAAAGCATGCCACTGCACTATCCGTGTCATGATTCCTAGTCACCTTGTACTCCAATTCCTAATAATGACTAGAATCATCTACCGTAATAATTAACTAAATAATTATTTATAAAATCTAAAAAATCACCCTCTAAATCAAATAAATAAATAAAAAATTATTTCGAAAATTTTTTCGGGAAGGGGAGCTACAAAGACGAAGGCGAGGAAGTTCCGTCGGGGTTTGATTAGGGAGGTTAGGTCACTGACCAAGAGTGACCGGAACGCTACCTGCGCAGAGATCTTTTCTGGGGCTATGGCAGCGGAGGACGACCTAGGGTTGAAGCTGAAGAGGGGTCGGGACTTCCAGGGTGGGTAGCAGCAGCGGAGGTCAGGCCAAGAGGCCTCACGTGCAGATTCAGCAGGCACAGGCACCAGTGAGAGTGCAGCAGGTACAGCATCAGCATAGAGGACAGGACCGCGGGGGTGCCGACTTGTGCCTACTGTAGGAAGGCAGGGCATGTTTGGGAGTCTTGTAGGAGGAGGCTGAAGGTTTGTCTATTTTGTGGGTCTGGTGCTCACAAGATGATAGATTGTCCCACTGTACCTCCTTATGAGGGAGCTAGGCCACCTGTAGCTCAGCACCAGAGGGGTGGAGCTTTTGCGATGGCGGTCGAGGAGACCGACGCTGCAGGTGATGGGTTAGCAGGTTTGTCCTTCTCATTCTTCCTTCCCACTTTCCTGTGTGATTCCCTTAGTACCTGCCAGGATATTGTTTGTGATTGCTAGATAATGTAGCTACCCTGTTCGAGACTGTGGAATCACGACCAATAAGATTTTGTTTGCATGATTATCTCTTGACCTTGATTGTTTGGGTTTGACCTAGAAAGGGTGCGATCATTTTAATTTCGAGGACGAAATTTTTCTAAGGGGGTAGGATTGTAACCCAGTTTTCCAGATGAGGGTAATTTTAAAATTTTGTAATTATAATTATTATTTATTGATATTTATTTACATTATGATTTTTGTTGATTTTTAATTATTTCTAAACTATTTTAAAAACTGTTTTAAGTCATGACTTGTGATTTTGATGTGCTGCCAGTGAAACCCTAGTGACTGCATGACCTAGAGTCTAACCATGTCATTAGGATGATTAATTATCATTTTTAGCCTAAGGGTAATTTGGTCATTTTGACTTATTTGAATTATTTGATGATTTATTGAATTGGTAAATTCTAGTTTGACCTTGACTTGTTGAGACCTAGTGGACTAGCCTAGAAGCTAACCCTAGCCATGATGACCCTAGTCTAACCTAGGTTAACCTACTTTAGTCACTTAGAAACTAATTTTGGATTAGGAGGATTAGTTTAAGTGAAATTATTTCATGGTTTATGGTTTAATGAAATGACTAGTGATTTAAGGACTTAATGACTTGTGACTTGGCCCATGGCCCATGATTTGACACCCTAACCCTAACCAAACCCTAAATGACCAGCTACATAGGGATCCCCACCCTATATAAACACTTATTCATTAGGGCTTGCCTCCTTCTTTATTTCATTTCAACACCTAGGAAAAGAAAGGTATTTCCCCCATCCAAAAATCCCCATAAATCTATTTTAATTCCTTTTTAATCCTAGTCTTTTGCATTAGGTTCTAATTTCTGTGTATTTATTATTTCTGGAGGTAAATCTCAGTTTTGGGTTCATTTGGAGAATTTGGCCATCAAGAGGAACACCCCCCATTTGGAGCTTTTCCATACAATTGTACCTATAGGTAAAACCCTTTAAATTGTATTATTATTTTGATTTCTTTGTATATTAGGCTAGGTTTATGAGTCCCCTAGTTGTCCCCAAAATTTGGGTGGATTTCGTGTCCGTTTGGTGTCCGTATTGGACACGTATCGGTCTATGTATTCATGTGTTTGTTGAAATGCCTCAAAGGAAATTTTTATGTTGTTTTTGAAAAATATTTGAATGGAAATATTTTTATATGTGTTTATTGATTTCGTGTCCCATTGAGCACATTTTTGGACACGTTCTTGTCCATATTTACACACACATGCACGCACGAGGTCCCGGTGCGCTGCCCTGCTGCTCGGGGTCGACACAGGACACGACACGGACTCTCGTGAGCTGATTTTTTGTGGACACATGTGGGCATTGTCTGCCATCACCCACACAAAATTTCACGAGCTTTCGTTCACTGTGCGCGAAGTAATCGCGCTCGCACTGGTTCCTCACTACACTGCACGAACACAGTTTTGAGCACTGACACGTGAGTCGTGTCGACTCTGGACACATTGAGGACACCTCGTGTTGACACGAGTGTGTAGCCTAACACGTGGGCTACACGTGGACATGACCACGAGGCCCCACGTGGCCCGTGACGTGTCCACGAGACACGTGAACCACTGCGCAACACGGTGCTAAACCGTGTGTATCAGTCGAGAAAACTCGACTGATACGGGTCTCGTGTCGACACGTGAGGAGACGTGGACACGAGACAGGCTATCCTAACCCTAGACAAACCCTAGGCGAACCTGGACACGTGACCACGAGACTCTTAGACACTTGTGTCGTGTCCTATACATGTTCGAACATGTGCACGACAATGTCACTGCACACACTTACCCGAATTGGTATTTTCACTCTTGGACACGTTGTTTCATGTCGTGGTGGGTACCTAGGGACCCCTACGACACATATACATGTGGGGCTAGGGTTACCAACAATTAGATTAGGGCATTAGCTTGATTTTTGGGTTTGATTTAGGTTTTTCCCCAAACCCAGCTAACTGCACAGTAACTTCTAGTATCCTGTATTTTCCAGTTAAAAAAATCCAATTTCAAATCGATTTTGATTGATATATATGTGTATTTATGTGTATATATACTATATATGTATATGAGTGTGTGGGTATGTGTATGTAAATGTATATATGTAGGTATGTATAGGTGGTATATATATATATATATATATATATATATATATATATATATATATATATATATATATAAAATCGATGTGGGTGTGGATCCCCTTCCTCAGTATCCCCCCCATCGGCCGGTGGCCGGACGTCCCCGGGGGGGCGTGTCCCCGCTGGTTATATATATATATATATATATATATATATATATATATATTGGTTTATATATATATATATATATATATATATATATATATATATATATATATATATATATGTTTTTGATAATACCATATGAGAAAAATGTACCTAAGGTCGACCTTAGGTAAGTTACCTAAGGTCGACCTCATTTTCCTCACTTTACAACATTTTTTTCTTGAATTTTTTTATGGGATTCATCTACACCTTATTGATTGGCAACATACCAAATTTCAAGTGATTATAATATTGTTTAGCCCCCTATCTATCCCTTGCAAAATCAACGGTCTAAAACTTTGCTGCTACACCGTCGATTTTGCAAGGGATAGATAGGGGGCTAAACAATATTTTTTTTTTCTTGAAATTTGGTATGTTGCCAATCAATAAGGTGTAGATGAATCCCATAAAAAAAATTCAAGAAAAAAATATTGTAAAGTGAGGAAAATGAGGTCGACCTTAGGTAACTTACCTAAGGTCGACCTTAGGTACATAAGTTAAGTTTATATTATATAGGTATAGATACCTATATATAGTGCCCTAGGATTACTAGCCTATGGCCCATGGTTAGTAGATTTAGACTTGACCAATAGGTCTAGTAGACCTAGATTGACTAATAGGTTGACCATTGTTGACCAAGGTCAACTATAGGTCAACCTTGACCTAGAAATGACTTGGATGGACATAGAAGGGACTAGTTGACTAAGATTTGACTAAACCCTAGACTATTAGGTAGTTGATTTGAGTTTGACCTATATGAGTATTTTGTGACTGGGGTTATGTAGATAGCCCTATGTAGAGTTAGATATGTATGGGGTTAAGTGGGATACTTAGGAGTTATTTCATGATTTGAGTTAGAGTATGGGTTTATCTTAATATAGATTTAAGGTTGGTATTTATATATTATGTGTGATATACTAGTATGAATAATTGGTTATACCTTAGCCTTGTAGTATGGTATCTTAGGTATTCTAAGTTAGCTTATGAATTGTTTTGAGTTAGCCCTATAGAGTTGACTTAGATTGTTAATGGTTGACCCTTAACCTAATGACCTTGTTGACTAGTCTATGTTGACCAAAACCTTAGTTAGTCAATGTTTGACCTAGATTTGACTAACCTTGACTTGTTTGACCTTGTTTGACTTTGTTGACTCCTTATGACCTAGTATGACTTAAGTTGACCTAGTTTGACTGTTAGAGCTGACCAAGTTGACTTCGACCTAGATTGGCTTAGAATTTATGTAGATTGCATCATAAACATCATTTACCTGTTTTAAACACATTATAACATGTACTGCTCTATTTAGGACATTGTGACTCCGGTGCAGACATCTGACATTACATACTCTTTTCAGAGTATCAGGCGAGTACATTCTCTGATAGTTCTTCCATTTACTTGTCGTTTACTGTACTTCAGTTGTAGCTAGTTCTATTTGATTCTATATTACAAACACGATTTGATATTACTGGATCCATTTCATGCGACACTCACTTATTCGTGTCTGGCCTCTATTTCTGGAACCTCCTTGGAATCATTTACTGGAACCATTCGTGTATTGGCTGGACTTATACCTATTTTCGTGTCGGGTTATGGATTCACTTGTACTTGCTGGACGGGAAAATATTGGAATAGGCATGTGAACAT
Organism: Iris pallida; assembly: GCA_029216955.1. Taxonomy (NCBI): domain Eukaryota; kingdom Viridiplantae; phylum Streptophyta; class Magnoliopsida; order Asparagales; family Iridaceae; genus Iris; species Iris pallida. Next base: position 375,815 of record JANAVB010018999.1, read on the forward strand.
ACCCAAATACTGGAACCACTCCCTTGAAATTATACTGGAACGATAGCCATCCCACACTTGGCCGAGTGTGCGGTATGCCGTATTACCTACAGCCGTTCACATGTCGATCCCGATATTTTAAAATACACTGTTAGAGTATAGGCTGGACTCACCCTGGAATCATTGATCATATTGACTAGAACCGCCTCGTACTGGATTCATCTTGTATTAGATTCGTCTTGTACTGGACTTACATTGGAGTTACACATGTCTATATTACGGTCTGGACTTATATCATGCTACTCTAGTTCCGCTAGATTATATTTTACAGTCTTCATTGCCATGCTTCTCTTCTTGTTTAGTACTTTTCCTTTCCTTGTACCTTAACTGTTCTCTATATATCATTACCTGTATAAAACTGCCATGATTCATCAATATAACTGTCTATAACTGCTTTATAGTTCTCTGTCATTTACTTGAAATTTCTTGATGAGTTGTACTCGTTCCAGTCCTGACTGGACCTGTTGAAATTTTACAGATGATTGCCCTGAGGATACATGCCCTACATATTATGGATCCGGTGACGGGATGACTACCTTTGGCCCCGACACTCAGGAGTGATCGGGATTTAGTTTAGTAGACTAGCATATGTTTTCATGTTGAATTTGTTATAGAAGATTTGAGACTTGTGTAGTATTTGAGATTTGTTGACAGTTGTTATTATTTTAGTAGTTGTCTTTCTATTCTTAGTTAATTCTTCTGTGATTATCTTATCGTGCTTAGACTGTGATTGAGTTACAATATCTTATACTTGTCCTCCGTTCGGAGTTGATCATGATGAGTACATTATAATTGCGTGAGTTGCTGGTTAGATAGTAACCTAGGACGCGCTCTACCGCCGACACTGCGGCGTAGCCTGGGCGTCGTTACGTACTTGTACCCTCACAGTGGGTGCGGGTCGTGACACGGTGACAGCTTAACGACGGATTTTTTTTAGCGACGGGCTATTTCCCGATGGATTTTTCCAGCAAAATTCCGTCGCTAAGTCGATTTTTCGACGGATTAGCGACGGATATGGTCGTCGCTAATTCGTTGTATTTTAGTAGTGTAATCTAGGATTCTAACTAACACTACACTCTTCTAACATTTCAAATAATACCTATATATAGAACCCCAAGTGGTCAGAACCACTCATGCACGCAGTGCACATGCCAACGCCAACAGGCCAAGCATGGCCTTCCAAACCCCCACTCTTTACTGAACCTGAACCTCCTCTCCTACACCTGTCCTACTGTTACTGCTGCTCTAATTATCTGAACCTGTTTTTCTCTCATTCCTGGACCTTATTCACATGGAAACACACCCATACCATCCCTTTACTGAAGTTGCCTAACACAAATTCCCCTATACTAAACCCATGTCAATAAATGCACAAAACCTAGGTCAGTAAATCAGCTTGCATCACTTGAACATCCAAAACCCACATAAATGAGTCCCAACTCCAAAACCCAGGTAAATGCATCAAGGTATCAGACATTCCCCTTTCGAAAACCCAAACCAATACAAACTGGAAAATGAGAAAAGTGTGTGCAACTAAGTATGTCGAATGTGTGTCAACCCAGTGTCCACCCAAGTGTCCCAAAACGTGTCCAAGTCGTGTCAAACAGGAGTGTCAGAGAACTGTGCAACAGTGTATGCGTGCGGGGTGTGTCGAGTGTTGTAGGGCACGACACGTGCAGTGCCGTGTCTCGTGGTCGTGTCCTAAGCTAGGTGGGGTATAGGGCTTCGTGTCAAACACCCTGACACGTGTCCGAGCTGTGTGTAGTGTCGTGTCGAACCACGTATGAGTGGCTCGACTGTGCCCGTTTGTGTGTGCTGTGTGACCAATGTGAGAAGAATAACCTCTCGAATACTCCACTATAACCTCCCAAAATTTGGAAGCACAGTGTCAGACCTTGCCCCAACCCTCGTGCCAAAAATCTCGTGTCCACGTGTCCTATGCAGTGAGCATGAGGTGTCAGGAAGCAGAGGATGCACCACAGACCGCGTGATGTGTTCCGGTGTCCAATTTGGACACGAAAACAGTGTCAAATCATGCTCAAAGTTTAAGAAATATGATCTACAAGTAATTAGCTACAAAATCATGGAATTAGTTTTGAAAAATATTAACATTCATTTCTATGTGGCATTTCATCAAACATTTTACACTACACTCCGACACGCCTCCGATCCACATATCAAATGGGCACGAAATCCTACCAAACTTGAACTACAGCTAGGGGACCCTAAATGAGTGCATCTATAAAGAGAAATCAGATATTATTGGTTTCGAGGCCATTACCTATTGATAGTTAGAATCTCAACGGAATTGCACTTGAGAGCCAAATCCCTCCACTTTCTATGGTCAATTTGCTCCAAATCCCTCCACTTTCTATGGTCAACTTGCTCCAAATCCTTGCTAGTTATCCATCAATGGTGTCTTCTACAATAGGAGAGTGTGTTGCAAAAGATTGTGATCAATTTGGAGTTGATTTGGAGAAAGGGGGTAATTTTGGGCAAGAACACAAATTAGGGTTTAACGAGGCAATGAAAAGAGGCAAAGAGAGGCTAACATTTGTTTATATAGGGGTAGAGGCTTCTCATGGCAGCCAAGGGGTTTGTCTCTAGGGTTAGGGTTTAGTTCTAAGTGATTTAGAGGCCTCTACCTATATAATTCAAGGCCTTCTAGGTAAGGCCCATGCTAAATATCTAACCTTAACAAATATCCTACTCTTAACTTAATATCTAGATATTCCTAACATTGTCAAGTGATGGAAGCTTCTAATCTAATATCTAGGCTCATGACTAAAATCTACGTTAGGACAATTTTAGGTTAAGGCCTAATATGACCCTTAGCACATTATCAATTAATCAAAGTTCAAAAATAATAATAAATCACAAATGACCAAAATATCCTTAGCCTAAAAAGTTGTAATTAACTAATCTAATCACATGGTTAGGTCCACATGGTCATGGTTAGTCTCTAGGCTAAGTAGTTCTAGAGTTACACTAGTAAAACACCAAAATCACAATTCATCAATTTAAATAGTATTAAATTAATTAAAATTCATCAAAATCACTAACATGATTGAAATCCTATTATTCAATGGACAATTTTACAAAAGTTCAAAATTACTCTCATTTTAGAAAAGTGGTGGTTACAAGATACGTTGATAGATAGTATGTTGGAATAGAGGATAAAGTAGACTTGATAAGGACTGTCCTTCCCGCATAAGAAAAGCATTTATCCTTCCATCCCATAAGTTTGGTCATGCAAGAGTTAATAAAATTAAGATGGGTCGAGGTTCATTTCTTGGATAGAAGAAGGTGATAGCCTAGATTTGTCATTGTGATCAATAATCTTAACATTAAGAATATTCAGGAATATCTGGCATATGAAAATATCAAGATGACGAGAGAAATAGATAGCATATTTTCCAAAATTGACTTGTTGTCTTGTCCAAGATTCAAAGGTGAGAGAATAGAACTTTGGATAATATTGTGATACCAGAGGTATGGGGAGATTGGGCAAAAAATAAATGAGAATAAACTTTAGACTACTGCTAATGGTGATACCAGAATAGAGCGCACTCTTCTGCATGATCCTGATCAGATTAGACAACAGCTCCCCACAAAAAATGAATAGGTATGGGGAGATTGGGCAGCCTTGTCTAACCCCACGAGTAGGAACGAACATCTGGGATGGTGATCCATTGATGAGGATTTCAAAAGATGGAGTTGTGATACATTGCATAATAATGTCATGTGATTTTCCGATGAACCCATAACCAAAAAACCTGGCTTAAGGACTTCCCAGCTGAGTCTATCATATGCCTTCGACATATCAATCTTGAGAGTGGAGTGGATTCTTGTAAATAGTTTGGCAGGATAATTAGTTTAGGTAATTTGCTAATAGCCTTTACCCTAGTAGGGAACTTTCTATAATTAATTATTAGTTAGCCATATGTTTATTTAGCATGTGTTCTTTATTAATTAACATGTGCTCATTATTTAGTTGTAACTAACTAATTATGGAATCTTCCTAGCCCATGTGATTCTTGCGCCTACCAAGCCTATAAATACCCTCTAATTTTCATTAGGATCATTCCTAATCAAAACCCATTATTACCGAATCCCAACCCAATTCCCGTGTCCTGTCCATAGAACTTCGTGTCCAAATTTCATTAACACAGTAGCTTTGTGTCCAGCCTGTTTTGTGTCCATTTCGAGTCCGACCCGGAGAAATGTATCCTCATGACACCATTTCCAATGTCCTCACAAAAATTGTGTCCAACATTCAATCCATCCATGTCCAACCAGCAGACCCGTACCATGTCTTGGATCCGACCCCATGTGTGTCCACATTTCATTTACTATTTCAGAAAAATTTACAACAGAACGTGTCCACGTGACACATGACACAATTCAACAAAATTTCCAACCCTAAACTCTAGACCTCACCTAATTTGCATCGCAGGCCCGACATCGCCATGTCCAGCTTCCACCGTCGGTATCATGATCGCCGCCGCCTCGAGGTCGAAGCCGCTTAGCGCCGATCAAGCCATCAGCAGCTCCTCATCGGTGTTCCGATTGCCTCCTCCTTCAGATCTGGAGCCCGTGCTCCTTCTCCGTCGCCGCTCTGGTCGAATCGACCGGAGTTCATCGACCACCGCGTGTTCATCTCCTCGAAGCATCCCTCGATCCTCGTCGGTAATCGACCGATCTGCCCAGTCACCAGTATTTCTGTCGTTGTCGTCGCCATCATCCTCCAGTCCTTGCCGAGAGGATAGATCCGCCGCCTGGACGCTGGTTGAGTAGATCCACTTGCCGTCGTGACCAGGAACGACCACCACGGCCCTCACCCTCGTCTAGCCGTCGTGTTGAGCACGACCGCCGACAGCCGCTGTCACCTCCTCGAGATTCACCGACCCTTTTCGCCTCCGACCGGCGACCTCCGATTCGACCAAATCTTCTTGTTTGTTGTTCTGTTCGCTATCACCTTCTGTTGAGCGCCGTTGTGGTAAGTTCTTATTCTCCTCATCCTTCTTCTCGTTCTTCTCTCTCTAGGATTTTCATTTAAGGGGGAAATGGCAGCTGTTTAATGAGTGTGGTAAGAGAGAGGGTGGTTAGAAAATTATGGCGGTGGTTGTTTTGTTCGAGTGAGAGAGAGAAGAGATGTTTTAGAAGTTAGGGTTTGGGTTTTATATGTAGTATGGGTCGGGTAGGGTATGAGACATTGGGCCAGTGAAGTAAATCAGAGTAGGAAAGAGAGTAAGCAATACTTTGGGCTGGGTTAGTATTTGAGCGGTCGGGCCAGTTAGCAGGACAGAAGAAAAAGAAATCAAAGAAAGCAGCAGTTGGGCCAGTAGTGTGAAGAAGAAGAAGAATATAGATATTTGTGGAATAGTTTGGCGGGTTTCCAGTTCAGCAAGCCAAGATATTTGGATATTGGGTTTGGGCCCATTAAATGGGGCTCTGTGTGCTTGAGAGATAAGAAATAGTTAAGAGTTTAGTTATGGTTAATTTTGGACGGCCGGGTTGAGTTGAGGATTGAGCTGGTTTGTTGGGCTTCTTTAGGTGGACTTTTGGGTTTTAAAGAAATTATTAGGGATTTTTAGAAACCCCTTCTAGTAAATAGATTTGAGTCATAGTTTAGTTGGGTTTAAAATTAGATCTATTATGTTAAGTTTTCTTATATGTATTTTGAGGATTGGACTTATTCGGACTTACAGAACTTAATAGGAATTTTCTATGGTATTTTTACAGGTCTTGATATAGAAGTAATTAAAGGAATTGGATCCGAGGCAAGTACACTCCATACTTATGTTCCTCAATACATTATAATTGCAAATAATTTTTTGTCACGTCATATTTCATATTGTGACACGATTTTACACGGGATTGTGTTTCTTGTCCGTGTCATGTTCCTTGGTCATGATTCATGTTTATTGTTTAGGGTCATGATCAGGACTTACTTATCGTATATTGATCATGACTCGTGACTTGTTTATCATATATGGATCATAATTATCCTACATTGATCACGATTTATCGTTATTGATTGTTTCGTGTCCTGGGGAGGGAAAATGCCAAGTAGATATGTGGTCACACCCAATTGATATCATACATATCGTAAATAGCACACATACACCTCACATATGTCGTGTCGTACTCCTATCGTCAATAGCCATCTTTGAATGTGCCGGATTATCCCTGCCGACCACTTATTGAACACGATATTTCAATTGCACATGGTTATAGTTGTTTTTTTTCTTGATCATGGTTATTCTCATCGTTGTTCATGTTGCAGGTTGCATAGCATGACATTGTCTTGTGTCACGATCTGGTTCATTTACTTTTCTGTATTATTTTATCGCTTTATTTTATATCGTACGACATTCGTTTGGAGAGTTGTAGTTTGCTCATTTCATAACTGGATGGTTGATATAGGTCAGGGCTTGAGAACATGACTTGGATTGGATGACGACTCGAGGAAGATTCGAAAAGACTCTAGAAGATTAGGAAATATTACTTTTGATGTATCAGATGTACTAGATGTATGAGTTATTTCTTTGAGGATATGGATTGCCGGATATGTCTCCGAGATGGAACTATATATATATATATATATATATATATATATATATATATATATACTCAAAAGTGATAGTGGATGCTGTGATCGTGTGTTGGCTTGGTTTTGGTTTTGTTTCTAAGTGTCATGATTAAGCAAAAGATTGACTTATGATTCATTCGAGATTATCGAGGTCTAGACAGCTAACTACCACCGATCCTGCGGTGTAGGCTGGACACGCTCACAACCCGTACCTAAACATGGGGGCACGGGACGTGACAATAGGTTGCTATAATGTTCTACCAATAGCTTGGAAATCTCTTCATGAGTCAAGGTAATTTCCCCATTTGACTTAGAGAGAGAAGATATAGTGTTTTTCCTTTTTCGATTCATTGCAGTCAAGTGAAAAAACTTAGAGTTTCTGTCCCCATCTTTCAGCCAGGAAATACATGCTCGTTGCTTCCAAAAAATCTCTTATTGATGCATGAGCTTGTTGAGAGTGCAATGAACCCTCTTCTCCTGCATTATTCGTGCTGCATTCAGTGGTAGCTATTGAAGGAAAAGGAGTCAGATTTCCTACTCTTTGATCGCTTCTCTAAAATTGCCCACTCTTTTCTTCCCCATAACTTAAGATAAGGTAATAGTTTCTTATGATTTGAATGAAGATCCATACTGTCCGCAACTTTAATCCATTTACTAATCAACACTGATCCAAAGTCAGGTTATTTGGTCCAAGAAGCTTTAAAGCAGATGGGGTAGTGACGTTTCTTGGATTTGATATCATGTTTAAGAACAATCGGGTTATAGTCGCTGTTGATACAGGGAAGGTAAAGCACACCCGCTTTCAGAAATAATGATCTCCACTTGGTATCAACTATTACCCTGTCCAGACGCTCTGCAATGTTAGCCGGAGATGATTTACGAATGTTAGCCGCGAATGATCTACGATTGTTCCATGTGAAAGTCGGTCTGATATAGCCTAGGTCCGTAGCTGCAGTATTAGTAAACCAGTCTATAAAGTATTTGTTGTGATGATAATTGAAATCATTACACCATGTTCTCCTCTGCTATGAGAATGGAATTGCAATCTCCAATAGTAATCCATGCGTCAGATAGGGAAGAGATAGTTACCTCCATGGATTGCCAAAATTGTTTTATATCCTGGATGTTGGAAGGACAATAGATGCAAAATAGGTTCCATACAGGAGAGGAACCACTCCGATGAATGTACAAATGGACACAGTATAGGGATGTAAATATAACGTCAAGTTTGACTTTACAATCCCATAGTACTAGAAGTCTCCCAGATCGACCGTCAGCAGAAACTGCAACACTACTAGTAAATCCCAATCTGTTAGTAAGAGAGTTGGCGACTGATGCTGAGCACCTCATCTCTGCTAGAAAAGTTATTAACGGCCTCGTCGACCGGAGAAATGATTGAAGGGATCAAATTGTCGGGTCATTTCTCAAACCCCGATAATTCTAGGAAAGAATCATTTCTATTGTGGCTGTTGAAGGCCAGCCGCAGCCGGTTCATTTGTAGTGCATGTTTCTTCTTAGGTTGGTTGTGCTCATCATCATCTTCTCCTACTATGGAAGCTGAATGTATACGTTTTAGGGATGGACAATTTGGGAAGTTGATAAACTGGATGGACAATTTGCGAAGTTGATAAACTAGCATGCAAATGTATGTCAAGTGGGTTTGTTCCTTACTTTCGGGGTTGGTAACAGAGTGGTTATATTAACAAGAGGAGAAGGGGAATGGAATAGAGCGTGTAAGAGAGAGGTAAATATTTGTTACAGATGCCAGTGGAGAATGTATGGAGGACTTTGAAGAATTATTAGGTGTGATGGTATCACTAGCATTGTCGATTATTTTGGTATAGATCAGAGGTATAGGATTCTGCTGTGATTGAGATTTTTTTGAAATGATAGGACAAGGCATGGCAGCTACAGATGAAATTAGGGCAATTATAGCGATTGGTGGTGACACATTTGTTAGAAAAGATAGGAATGAAGGGACTTGTTGTAATGCCCTGCTCCGTACGGTGTATTATGCTAAGTCATTGGCTCAAAGAGTTGTGCTGACCCGATTAAGTATCGATGCGAAATGATACAACAGTACATTGACCCGAGAAATGCAACGAGTAAGATCGATGCAAGTGTTAAGTTCGCCCGAGAGAAAGCATTGAGTCGGTTCAAAGATTCTAAGAAATCGAATCGATGCAATGCACAAGTCTGCTTCGAACGAATATTGATTTAAGTTGGTTTCGTGTGTAGGCTATACGTTCACGTTAAAATATAAGAAGTCGATATTTTGCCTTATTTGCAATGGTGTCCGCAAAACCAAATTATCGCCTTGCCACGGATTGAAGCATAGGCACGGTAGGTCAAACGCTTGGATAATTTAACGCAGCACGAAGTGTTCGAATGGCCAAGTCAGAAAAGTTGGAGATGCAAACAAAGTTATGAAATCTAGCCGCATCGGCTCGGCAAAACGACAAGACGTATCGACTAAGGTGGGAGGACTTTGACTTTTCTTTCCCACTCCTTCATGTATAAGTAAAATACATCGTTGTATGCTAAGTTAACCTATCGAGACCACGGGCGTAGCTTGATCGAGAGATGAACATAGTGCGTGTCGAACACTAGATAGAACAATTGAAATGAAACGTACATTAAATGTACGAGTCGCTATTGAGCATTGAACATCGCAAAGGCGAGCGCCCTGGTGCGCAAGCCATAAGAACATGGAATAACAGTATCAACAAGTGCCTCAGCGCACGAGTCGTTCATGCCTTCACATACGAGTTAGAAGGCTATCACATTGAAAGACTATTGAGACGAGTGCCCTAGTGCACGAGCCATGAACATTGAACACTAAGGCATAGAACATAGAAATACGGTATCGAGGCGTGCATCACATGCACGACTCGAAGAATAGAGAACAATGGTGTCAAAGCGTGCATATAACACGAGAATCATAAAAGATGGCTTCGTTGCAAAGATAACAGTTGTGGCACGAATGTGACAAAACTGTCGAATGTGGCACGGTGCCTTGGAAATGTTCAGGACCTTTGGGTCGTTCGTTTGACGAACATTGAGTTGAGGTATGGTGCCATTAAACATTGAAACAAAAAAATAAAATCGTACAAAGAATGTAAGAACATAGAAAGTAAGAACATTGAAAGAAAGAGAATTACAAGACGACGTGAAGTCTGAGTTTCGGACTCAAGACTATGTTTGGTTGTATGAGTTTGACGCACATTGCATGGTCGAATGGACTTAAGATATTGCCCGTGCACGGGTGGGATATGATTTCCTCGAATAAGTTATAGGCCGGGGCACCGGGACCGTTCGGCCTAGAAGGGATGTTAAACTTTGATGGACACACATCTATAAGACGATTAGCAACCGGTTATTGATGTGAAAGTCACAGTGATTAGTATGCAATGGTAAGTCTCCGGTTATTGGGATAGCAGCCCAATACGGGAGGCATCGGGCTACCTAATTTGAGAAAAAAAAAGAGAAACAAGTTAGCCCATTTTAGCGCGGATACGCCAACGACCTTCATATAGTTAAGGAATAGGGGGCCGAAATTGTAGGAACACAGAGATTCTGCACAGAGAACTTATAACATTACAGGGAAGGAATGAAGCGTATTCACCTTGCGTCGAGCAAGGGCGAGTGCGTCAATGTTGGTAAGAAGTCACGAAATAACACGAGATTGCTATTGGTTGCCTGTTCGCTTATACAAATCAAATAACATGCTTGCCATGATAACATATTTTACTGCTTTCGAATATGCCATGAAACTCACCCTAAGGCAAGGATAGAAAGATCACTAACTTATATGTTGTATGATTCAATATACTACTTAATGTCGATTTAGTAAAGTGGGTCTTTGATCAGTACAGCGAGGACGAAAAGTACTAATCCCCCACTAGTTTGCTAGCAGGTTCAGGAAATGGTCAGCTCGCGGTGGAGCTTCGCTTGAACGTACTGAGACATGGAATGTCGTAGCGTATTAAGGCTTGCGACCGCATTGACACTCGGACTTGCAACAGGATGATGCATCCGAGATATAAAAGACATAATGTATGGAATGGTGAAATCCTTTGTAGGTAAGAGATAACCTAAGTGTTGTATCCAATCTAGCAAATTCAATTGGGCGATTAAAAACCTTTGTAACTTCAGTTCATTTATTGAATAAAGAGAATTGTTTCGTATACTCTGTTTCTTCCGCTACTAAATAACAATATCAAAGATAACCATTTGGGGAACTTGTCATCTTGCCATATACGAGTGCAACTCCAGACTCGTACAACATCATGCCCCAGCGAGGATGATGAATCAGATAAATCGAGGCAAGGACGAGCAATTTGTCGGGTCGGGGCGTGACAAATTGGTATTAGAGCTCTAGGTTCAATTTTCTTAGGAAGCTTGCTTCGTTCAATTCCAAAGAGTTGTCCACCACAATCAAATCACTCTTGACTCTACTCGATGTCGCACTAGATGTTTCTTACAATAAGTCTAATACAAATCGTGTAATTTCGTCACGTGTGTTTTGTAAATTACATGATGTTTACTGAGAAAGTCGAGAAATGTTTGTTGCATCAAGTGCAATGAGCCTAAAATATTTGTTGCAACAAGTCATGAGTGGAGATGTTTGTTGTTTCAATGCAACGGTCGATATGAGAAATATTGGTTGCATCGATATAATAAAAGTCGTAGAATATTGCTTTATCAATTGCAATAAGTTGAATTGTGAATGGTGCGTGTAATGAAAATGAAAGTTGATATTGAATGTGTTGAATGGATTCGAATATTGGCTCCGGATGTCGGGAATAAATCGTTGCATGAGGTGCAACAGATGTCGAAAATGAATCATTGCATAAGGTGCAACGGAAGGAACTAAAAATCATAAATCGATAAACGAATCAGTTTGTTTATATATGCATCGAACTTGTGTTGGCAAAATAATACATTGGCTAAGTTATGTCAGATTTTTATTTAATCAAAAGGTTACGGTTGTGATCGGTATGATCACTGAGAAAATCGTGAATCGGAATAGATTGTTGGTTCATACCAAGTATGATGCTTGGGAAATAACTTGATTTCTGAGTGATATATGCCATACCACCTATGCAATGAATAACTAAAATTTTGAGTGGTATATGCAATACCACTTATGCGATGGATTCTATTAACATTTTGCGCAAATTGCGGAAGGTTTGTCCGCAACAGACGGAAGAGTACCGAGACTCGATTGAAAATTTGTATGACGGCATATTGATACATGCAAGTGTTCTTCGATAATCGATTGGAACGATATGGCGGGGAGTCGTATCAATGAATGATACATTGGACAAAAATTTATAAGTCGGTCAAACGATCGAGACTAACGAAACGATTCTGTCTTGAAGCAATAATCGGATTGACAGAATAGGAAACTTGAACTTATAAACGAGTCGTACGACTTACGATCTCGATAGAAATGTTAGGCGAGGCAAATTGTAATCGAATCGCACGACTTACAATCTTGATAGAAATGTTGGACGATGCAAATTATAATCGGATCGCACGACGTGCGACTTCAGTGAATAGTTAGTTGATGCAGGTAAATAGTGTCTAAGAGATAGTTGGTTACGTTACGACGAAACTCATTTGAGTACGACTAAAACATGCAAAACATAGAGGGCATAAACGTATAGCTTGAGGGTTCGATATTGGATAATCGGTAACTCAGTTACACGATCAAAGTATAGCGGGATGCGGCGAATCGAAAAATGAGTTGATACGTATGAAAAAGTTTGTAGTGAACTTGGATATATGCAATACAAACTGAAGTCAACATTTATGCGATTCAAAGTTGACTCTCATGCTATAACAATTGATATGACCTATCGAAAACGGTACGCATGGAAACGTAAGCACAATATGAGAACACAAAATGGACATGCCGACGATATCAAGATTTTCAAAAAATAGCAGTACGAAAATATTGAACTGGTTGATCGTAAACTTTGCGTTTGATCAGGCGAGACCATAAAGTCATCGATGATTATTTTGATGCGTATAGCATCTCGGATGTCGACCATGGATAAATAGACTCGAACTCGATACGAGTAGATCTTTTGTGAATTTTGGAATCATCGACGAAGTGCATGAATTATCAAAGGATAGTTGCACCTCAATTGCGCTGGTAGAAACGACTATCTACGAATTTCGGTTAGTCCCATAGAAATGGTCGAAACGTGATTTGGCTCCAAAATAATATAGCATGGTTCGTAGTAACTGTCCTCTTTAATAATCCACAATTATCAAGCATAGCTTCGGGGCAGCTAACCCTAGAAGACTTGACCGCCAAATCAAAGAAAATGTTGCAGACCCATAAGATGACCCATACAATGTCGCATATGAATAGCGTGGTGCATGTTGATGATAAATCTAGGTAATTTTGATAATCGTGCTATACACGAGAGCGAACGGTAAGAGAATAACTTACAAGTTATGTCGTTAGATTTGGATTCACCTTGCAATTGGGCTTGCGTGAATCAAACTTATATTCGATGTTGTGAGACGGACAAGTTTAAAATTTTGCTAATAAATTTCTACTCGATAGAAATTAAACGTAAGACGCGTCGTAGAGACCTTGTGTCAAAGGGATTATTGCCTTTGAGTACCGTCGCATCGAGTTAAACTTTAGGTCGGAAAGACCGTAGCCTTTGAACAACGTCAATTTTAAAGTTGCGTTGGGAGACTTTAAGCACAATGTGTAGGAAGTTGCGTTGGAAGACTTTAAGCACGATGTCTAGGTAAGTCACCCAGCGGGCGTAGCCCTAATTGCTGATGCATATTGTAAGTTAACAAAGGGAAATATTAAGATGAGTTGCAATGTGAAACTTCATAATTAGTTGGACAACGACTTCAAACGCAAGGTGTTACGTAGCCTCGTTGTGATCGGATGTACGACGGCTTGACGCGACACATAGAATTGATGGTCCATACAAAATTTATGAAATAGAAAATACGATTTTTGAATTGCATCATGTTATGACTTTTGTTAAATGATCATGTATTCATCGAATATGCATATGCGATAGAATTGCGAGAACAAATACTCGACCCCAAGTCTGATCGAGAGTACGAAATGGCAAGTAATTAAGGATAAAAAGTTACCTGTTAGCTTTGTTCCGATATCCTACAACTGAGCTTGGCTGAAATGCATATATTGGTGGGATACCTAAAATATGTGTATTAATCCAAACTAAGTTGTACGATCCAAACGAATGTGAGACGAGATCGTAAAACAATCTAGATAAACACTTGAATTGAGTGTAGGTTTCGGTTCGAGGACGAACCTTGTTTTGAGTGGTATATTATGTAATGCTTCACTCCGTATGGTGCATTATGCTGATTAGTTAACTCGAAGAGTTTTATTGACCCGATTAAGTATCTATGCAAAATGATAGAAAAGTACGTTGACCCAAGAAATGCAACGAGTAAGATCGATGCAAGTGTTAAGTTGGACCGAAAGAAAGGATTGAGTCGGTTCGAAGATTCTAAAAAAATGAATCGATGCAACACACAAGTTCGCTTCGAACGAATATTGATTTTATTTGGTTTCGTGTGCAGGCATACGTTTATGCTGAAATATAAAAGGTCGATATTTTGCCTTATTTGCAATGGTGTCCACAAAACCAAATCATCGCCTTACCACGGACTGAAGCATAGGCACGGTAGGCCAAATCGTTTGGATAATTCTACATAGCACGAAGTGTTCGAGTGGCTAAGTCAGAAGAGTTTGTCATGCAAACAAAATTATAAAATTGAGCCGCATCGGCTCGACAAAATGACAAGCGTATCGGCTAAGGTGGAAGAACTTTGACTCTTATTTTCTACTCCTTCATGCCTAAGTAAAATACATCATTGTATGCTAAGTTAACCTATCGAGACCAAGGGCATGGCTCGATCGTTTGATGAACATAGTGTGTGTCGAATACTAGATAGAACAATTGAAATAAAACATAAATCAAATGTACGAGTGGCTGTTGAACATTGAATATCGCAAAAGTGAGCGCCCCGATGCGCAAGCCATAAGAACATGGGATAACTGTATCAACAAGTGCCTCAGCACACGAGTCGTTCGTGCCTTCGTACACGAGTTAGAAGGCTAGCACATTGAAAGACTATTGAGGCGAGTGTCCTAGTGCACGAGCCATGAACATTGAACACTAAGGCATAGAACATGGAAATACGGTATCGAGGCGTGCATCGCATGCACGGCTCGAAGAATATAGAACAATAGTGTCAAAGCGTGCATACGTGTACGAAAATCATAAAAGATGGCTTCGTTGTAAAGAGAACAGTTGTGCCATGAATGTGACAGAACTGACGAATATGGCACGTTGCCTTGGAAATGTTAAGAACCTTCGGATCATTCATTTGACGAACATTGAATTAAGGCATGGTTCTATTGAACCATTGAAACGAAGAATGAAATCATACAAAGAATGCAAGAACATATAAAGTATGAACATTGAAAGAAAGAGAATTACATGACGACATGATGTCTGTGTTCCAGACTCAAGACTATGTTTAGTTGTATGAGTTTAATGCGCGTTGCATGGTCGAATGGACTTAAGATATTGTACATGCACGGGTGGGATATGATTCCCTCGAACAAGTTATTGGCTGGGGCACCGGGACCGTTCGGCCTAGGAGGGATCTTATACTTTGATGGGAACACATCTGTAAGACGATTGGTGACCGATATTGATGTGAAAGCTGTAATGATTGGTATACAACGGTAAGTCTCCGATTATTGGGATAGCAACCCAATACGGGAGGTACCGGGCTACCCAATTTGAGAAAGAAAAGAAAAGAAATGAAAAGAGAAACAAGTTAGTCCATTCTGGCACGCATACGCCAACGACCTTCATATAGTTAATGAATGGTAGGTCAAAATTACAGGAACAAAGAGATCCTGCACAGAGCACTTATAACATGACAGGAAAGAAATGAGACATATTTACCTTACGTTGGTGCAAGGGCGAGTCCATTGATGTTGGTAAGAAGTCACGAAACAACACAAGATTGCTATTGGTTGCCTGCTTGCTTATGCGAATTAAATTACATGCTTGCCATGATAACATATTTTACTACTTTTGAATGTGCCATAAAACTCATCCTAAGGCAGGGATAGAAAGATCACTAGCTAACTTGTATGCTGCGTGATTCAATACACTACTTAATGTCAGTTTAGTAAAGTGGGTCCTTGCTCAGTACAGTGAGGACGAAAGTACTAATCCCCTACTAGTTTGCTAGCAGGTTCAAGGAATGGTCTGCTCACGGCGGAGCTTTGCTTGAATACGCTGAGGCATAAAATGACGTGGCGTATTAAGGTGTGCGACCGCATTGACGCTCAAACTTGCAACAGGATGATGCGGCTGAGATATAGAAGACATGATGTATGGAACGGTGAAATCCTTTGTGGACAAGAGAGAACCTGAGTGTTGTCGCTAATCTGGCAAATTCAGTTGGGCTATTGAAAGCCTTTGTAACCTCAGTTCATTTATTGAATAAAGAGAATTGTTTTGTATACTCTGTTTCTTCCGCTGCTAAATCACAATATCAAAGATAATCATTTGAGAACTTGTCATCTTGTCTTGTACGAGTGCAACTCCAGACTCGTACGGGCCTCAGTGAGGTCGATGATTCAAATAAATCGATGCGAGGATGAGCAATTTTTCAGGTCGGGGCGCGACACTTGTCATGGTTGGAGAGCGAAAGGTAGGATCTGTAGTAAGAAACATATCAAGAGATTGTCTGATAGTTGGGTTGGATGATGTGGAAGCAGGCCGGATGACTGATGGATATGTATATCGGTTTGAGGGTTAGGAGCATAAAAAGATGTGGTCTTAATAACGGTTATAGGAGTGGTGGGATGATTAGAGGAAGTGACCGTATATTTCGGTGGAGTGGGTTTATCTGTTGTTGTTTCTAATTAGAGGTGGTTAGAACTGTCGCTGATAACCGTCATTATGGAGCTCCTGGTCATACTGTCACTGGTAGCCATCGTCGTCGTGGAGGGTCGGTATCGACGCTTAAGTTACAATTCAAAACTCCATAACTATAAAAAAGATGGACTTGAAATTTTGTCTAAAAGAAATGTGTGGAAGGAATGCCAAGCTACTACTAATAAGATCATGAAAGAGTGGTTCATCGATAAAGTACAGAGACGACGATCCTCGTTGAACCAGATTTACATCAGTCGTTGCAAAAATTAGTACGACCTAATGACAAGACAATGATGAGACTTTAGAGAAATAATTTCTGAAAATATCTGCAGAGCTAATGCTTCGTAGCAAACAAACTAGTATTTACTTTCGTTTTGAAACTACAATGATAAGAAAGTAGTTCTATTCAATATTCACATTGCCATTGAGTATAAATGTGGCAAGTTTGGAGCGATTAAAATATGTTGTTATTCATAAATTGCTTTTTTGAATCTTTTGGTCAATTTTGAACACATAAAGGTCACTTTAAAAGTATATTTTTGTAGTACAAAACGTAATTTAAACACTTGTATTGTCAGATTTTTTTGAAGTGGTTTCGATGTGTTTTAAAATTGACGAAAGTTACTTCAAAAGAGCAATTTGTAAAATTAGGATGTCAAATTGAGTAGTAGAAATTTAAGATACCAAAAACGCTCGTGTCGATAATTATGTAAGACCATTGTTTATTTTTATTTTCATTCATTTTAACCTATATCTTCTGCTACAAACAAGTTTTTCCTTCACTTGAAAGACGCAAGTCGCTCAATAAACAGATGGAATGTCTCGTCGCGGTCCAGCAAGCTCACTCTATATCGATCGTCCATGCGGAAGAACTTCCAGCTTCGAGTTAAGATCTGCGACTCTTTAGAAATTCCAAGCAATCTTCGATGTCAGTTTTGGCTAATATGTATATAGCATAAAAAAATCGTGCATTGATTACACTTCATTAAATCTACAATGGCAAGAATGGAAGGAATCATCTCTCCGATGAATGTGCAAGATTTCGGTGGGTACTCCAGTAGGTTGAACATACCCGTCACGACAACTGTAGGACCGTTAAGCACCTCTAGAGGAAGGGTGAATAGAGTGTGTGCGTGTACAGCAGAAATAATCACCATTTAAAAATTAAGCAGTTATAAACTATGGTAGGTAATTGATATAAATTAAAATACGGTAAATAAGAGATCGTATAATCAAACTCAGTGACACATCGATGTATATTGTTCTCGCACTGAGAGGACTACTACAGTCTCGAGTACTCTTGTTCGATGTTAATCCACTATGCACAAGCTAAATGAAAGCTTGTAGTCTCTTACAACATCGTGCTTGGTAATGAGCGCACGAACGACTCCACAACTTGTTTTCGAAAACTGGAACATTTTCTGAAAGACTCCTATGATACAACTCTTTAGTACCAAAACTCTAGATCGAACAAAACTGTACTGGCTTTGGCTAAGAGTGGTATAGGCTTGATTTGAAAGCTTTAGATCATTGAAAACACTTAAAGAAATAGAGAAGAGAGAATGAATGAGTGATATGAAATGGTGAGAATTCTTTCCTATTTTTAGTGTTTTTGCTAATCGAACTCGAGCAGAGTTCAGGCAGAGTTCGGATGCATAAATCTTGTGAACGGACGTTCTAGGCAGATATGGTGGAACTGAAAATTTTGAATTACCCTGACCGAACTCGGGCCGAGTTCGCCTAGAGTTCTATCTAGGTCGAAACACATTGGTTTGGGCCAGTATTTTTATAGGCTTTGGGCTTTTGGAATTCTGAATTTTAGGATTTAGGTAGGTAGGCTTATTTGGATATATGGACTGATAAAAATCTAAGCCAGTACCAATCCTGATCAACCTCATAATATATATTCTAGACTGAATAAAATTAAAAAATACATGAGAAAATATAATATCTTTATCTTGATTCCAGTGCGATGACGATGTGATGTCTGAAACTTTTGAAGAAGTAGAATGTAGATGCAGTAGACGTTATTCTTCTTTGAAACCTATTGACCTGTAGCAGTCTTATATTTTGTATATCGACCAAATTGGCGTTGATTATCAAAATCAGGTGTGATCATTAACCAATGGGCCAACAAAAACTACCTCCCTCAGCTTCTCCTACCTATCGACCAACTTGCGTCATCCTTAGTCGAACAACTTCATGGAAGGCTTAGGCTCCGGGAGCTCGTAGCCATCGAAGACCACTCTCAGGTTCTTCGCGGCTCGGAGCTACGAATCCTTCGACACTCCGATTGTCTTGAGCTCGATAAACTTGGTCTATCTTCTTCGCAACTTCTAATGTGGCCCTCCCTAAGCCGAGTACCGGCGTGTCCGGTGATCTTAGATACCGCAAAAGAGCATTATGTCATGGTTGGTCGGTCCGATAATGGCGGTGTATTATGGCCAATAACAGGCC
This sequence comes from Iris pallida, assembly GCA_029216955.1. NCBI lineage: Eukaryota > Viridiplantae > Streptophyta > Magnoliopsida > Asparagales > Iridaceae > Iris > Iris pallida. The sequence goes on from JANAVB010018999.1 coordinate 394,886, forward strand.
AAGTTATGAACCGTCTCCCTAGTCTAGCTCAAGATGGCCTCGTTTTGAACCCAAGTCGTTCGAAGAGCAGACAACTTCAATGTAGGAATAGCCTTCGAAGGAATGCACTTCCTTCGTCATTTTATGAAGAAGTTTACTAGAAATGAGGAGAATTTCTGGTTCCGCGAGAAGTAGAGAATCGGTTTTGATTTACATATTATTATTAGTTTGATTAGTACCTTCTTTAATTAAGATATTAACATATGTTAGTATTGTTTGATTGTCAATCAATTGTAGCATTCCTTAAATAAATACTAATATTATCAATAGTAGATTTACTTTGAACTAAATCGTATGGAAACAATAAATTTGCTCATTTGCTCAACTAGATTATATATATTATATAATATATATATATATATTATATATAATAATATATAGAGAGGAGAGAGAGAGAGAGAGAGAGGAAATCTATATAATATATTATATTATATATTATATATATATATAGAGAGAGAGAGAGAGAGAGAGGAGAGAGAGAGAGAGAGAGAGGAGGAGGAGGAGGAGGGATCCGCATCCCCTTATTTTTTGCATCCCCAAGTATCCCAATGTTCACAACCGCTGGATGTGTTTAAGTCATAATCTTAACCGTAGATTTGAACCATTGAAATCAATGGCTAAGATTAGATGACTTAAACAACATCCAACGGTGGATAACATGGAAATACTTGGGGATATATATATATATATATATATATATATATAATTATATATATATATATAATGTGTGTGTGTGTGTGTGTGTGTGTGTGTGTGAGAGAGAGGAGAGAGAGAGAGATGTATGCAAAATCCGGATTTCATACTTTTGCATTTTTGTAAAAAGTTTTAGTAGAGGGATATTTTAGCAAATATTTCTATTCAAAATATAGAAATTGGTATACGACTCCATTGTTTTTCTAAAAACTAACAAATACCCACATTACTTTGTAAATCAACCAAAATTTTGATTAAATAGTAGGATATATCTTAAAATATTATTTGTTCCATACAAAAAATGTGAACATTTGCTAATTTTTTAAAACAATGGAGATATATGCTATAGTTTCAATATTTTAATTGGGGACATTTGCTAAAATATCCCAAATTTTGTCAGGTGTTTGGAATGACAAATCATGGAGCTCCGTGGAAAGTGAGGGGGAACTAACGGTGGAGGGTATCTCCCGACCAATGTGCAGGCAGGTATAAAAAAAATGGTTATGTTAACATATTATAAGAACATATGTTAATATATTGATATATGTATATTTATATGGATATTTTTACAAATACTATTTATTAATGTGCCTTTTATTTAAAATTTGCATTGATAAATAAAAAACATGTATTGATAAATATGCTGGTATGAATATCCATGTAGAATATATATTATTAATATATTAATTTATGCTCTTAGAACACATGTTAACATTAGTATTTTAAAAATCATATCGGACCGGTCGGTTTAATACGTTGACCCGTGAACCGATAGCTTTGTCGGATCGAAGTCAGTGTTGAACATTGTTTTTTTTTCTTTCCAAAACTGGATGTAAATATATGTATTTTTGAAAAAGTAGTATCCATAAGGAATTAAACCTGGGACACTTAGATTAATCTACTGGTTGAACCAATTTGACCAGACTTGGGGTCCAAATTTTAAAATAATGGTTAACATTACCCGAAAAACAATTTGTACACTTTAATAGTAAACAATAAATGTACAAAATCTTTGATGCGTTCCCTAGAGTGCGTTAGGAATCAATATTGGGGTGGGCAATAAGAAACCAGATCCCGGTAATTTTATTGGGCACACGAGTACCATGCTTAAAATTGGTGTCGACTTCCCATAATGGTCTAAGTCCATATAACACACTTTCTTTCCTGCGGATCAACTTAATTGGCATTTTATTTAAGTTTCAGTTACCATAATTATTGATGTAACATGAGAGAAACAATATGTATATTCTTAGGCTAGCAATCATTAGATTTTATGTTTCTTTTTTGAGATGTTTTTTTTTTTTTTTTTTCCGGAATGGCTAACAACCACACAAAAATTCTAACCGTGTCCATCTCTACGAAACCTTTCGGTGTATCCAACGGACTACACCTCCACGAACTGCTGACAATCAATAATTGGTTGATGTTGAACTCACAAGGAGATATACAATATTTTTCCCCAAAGATTGTTACATTTGTTGCAGTCCCCATGTCATGTTGATAAGTATGGGACTAAAATAACAAGTCATTAATAATCAATTTCGACACAAATTTACCCCATAATTATCTTAAATAATTACTTAGAGGTCGGACACATACTTTACATCAGGAGTTGTTTGGATAGAAATAAATCTTTAAAAGTGTAAAAGTGGCACTTACATTATGTTGAATTGTTGTAGTGCACTTGCAGCAAGTGTCACTTTCCAAAATGTTTGGATAGAGTACTTTTTGTCTCCTGCAAGTGAAAGAAAAAGGAGTTGTTATTTAGATGGTTGTTGAAAGGAAAAAAAAACGAGTTCGATTGTTTGGATGGTTGTTGAAAGTGGATGTTGGAGTTAGAAATATGGTAACCCATAATTAAATTAATTACCATAACATAATTAAATTAATTACCAAAACTTATAAAAATAAAAATTAATTAAAAAAAACTAAATTCGGTTAATATTGTAAAGCAAAGAGATGAACAATAAAAAAATTATTTCTTCATTCACTTGTGCTAATCAACTTGATAAGAGCCTCTTATATAGGCTTACAACGGAGGTTAATATCATGATGATAATTAAAAAGAAGAATGCCAAAAGTCGTAGGTTGTGGATAACCAAAAGGCATAGGTTATAGACACCAAATGATTATGGTGATTTATCCATATTTACAACACTCCCACTTGGATATACACCATTAATTAGTTGGTGGTGTATGCGCATTTGTTGTCTCATTAAAATCTTACTAAGAAAAAAAAATCCAGTGAGAAAAATCTTAGTTAAGAAAAAATAGTACAACACGCAAAACTCAAAAATATTATGTACAAGTCATACTCCCCCTTGATACAATGGATCTGAAACAGCTAGTTTGTCTGATGATTAAGTCACCGCATGCCTATTCAGTGTACCAAACTTCTGAAATGTGGACTTTGGAAGTGCCTTGGTGAACAAATCGTCTAAGTTTTTATTTGATCTTACTTGCTTAACTTCGATCACTTTCGTCCTTTAGAGCTCATGTGCATAAAACAATTTTGGTGGAAGGTGTTTCGTTCGATCTCCTTTGATAAATTCATCTCGGACTTGCGTAATGCAGGCTGCATTGTCTTCGTATATTATTGTAGATTCATCTGTAACTGTCGGTAGTTGATAATTTACTCTTATATGATGAATGATCGATCGCAATCACATACTTTCTCTTGTTGCTTCATGTAATGCAATTAATTCTGCATGGTTAGAGGAAGTTGCTACTAAACCTTGCTTTTTTGATCGCCAAGATATAGTTCATGATTATTAATAAACGCATAACATATTTGGAAACAACCCTTATGAGGGTCAGAAAGATAACCTGAGTCTACATAACCAACTAGATGAGAGTTATTAGTAGAATTACAAGAATAAAATAATCCCATGTCAGTTGTTCCACAAAGATATCTCCTTATGTGTTTAACTCCATTCCAATGTCTAAGTGTAGGTGCAAAACTATATCTAGATAATAAATTAACAGAGAAAGCAATATCTGGTCTTGTGCATTATGCTAGATATAGTAGTGCTCCAATAGCACTTTAAATACGGCATTTCAGGACCAAGAACTTTTTCATCTTCTCCCTTTGGTCAAAATGGATCTTTATCCAAATCCAAACTCCGTACAACCATAGGTGTACTAAGTGGATGTGCTTTGTCCATTCTGAATCGTTTCAAAATCCTTTCAATATATCGAGATTGATGCACTAATATTCCACTAAACTTCGTTCTATTTGCAAGCCGAGACAAAGCTTTGTCTTTCCCAAGACTTTTATTCAAATTTCTTTTTCAAATAGTTTGCAGTTTTCTCCAATTTTGCAGGAGACCTGATCAAGTTTTTATCATCCACATATACTGCTACTATAGAAAATCCATTATCATATTTCTTAATGAAGACACATGGGCAAATTTGACTATTTTTATATCCTTCCTGAGTCAAATATTACTAAGCGATTATACCACATTCTTCTGGATTGTTTCAACCCGTATAATGCTCATCTAAGTTAATTGAACACATGCCCTTTAACTTAGTCTCTGGCATTGTAAATCCTTCTAAATTTTTTGTTTAGATTTCAATATCTAAGTCTCCATACAAATATGCAGTTACAACATCCATAAGTCTTATATCAAGATCTTCAGAAACTGTGAGACTAATTAGATATCTAAAAGTAATGACATCTATAACTAGAGAGGATGTCTCGACATAGTAAATTCTAGGTCTTTGTGAGAAACCTTGTGTTACAAGTCGGACTTTGTATCTTTCAACTTTGTTTCTCTCATTTCGTTTTCTTACGAACATCCATTTAAAACCGACAAGGTTTATGTCCTTTGGTGTTTCCACTATAGGTCCAAATACACCACATTTTTCTAAAGATTTTAATTCTGCTTGAATAACATCTTTTCACATTGGCCAATATTTTTTTGTCGACATTCATTTATACTACATGGTTCATTTTCACAATTATCATTGTCCTTTGATATTTTAGTAGCTACTACATGGCTAAATATGTCATCAATGACAAGTGCTTTTCTATTCCAAAATTTACCTGAACATGTATGGAATATAGAGATCTCTTCATTTTCAGGTACCATGTGCCTCTCTAGAGGCATTCATAGGTTTTTCAGGGAATTTGAAAATGTGCACATCTTTATTATTTATTTTTGAAGCTCCAGCCACTAACAGGCTTTTATCAGGACAAGATGTTTCATTAACTCTCCTCTTTCTAAGAGCACTATCCTTAGAACCTCTAGGCCTACCACACTTTTGACGTATAGTAGTAGATTTATTTGTCGCGTTGTTTAGATTTTGTCAAACATGAACATTAATTTTTGCTGGCACATGGGATCTAGTTACCTTTACGGCATCATTAAATGCATGAGGTAATTGATTTGCAATTTCTAGCAAGTGTATCATTCTCCTTGTCTCAAAATCATGTACATTATGGAGTTCTTGGATTTTGATGAGATAGAGTAGGCGTATTCCATATCAATTCACGCCGTTCATTAGTAATGGATTGTTCTACATGAACAATGTGCTGCTTACCTCCCCCTAATGGCGGGAAGACTCTATCATCAAATTGGCAATATTCAAATCTTGCAGTAAAGACATCACCAGTCATTGGTTCCAAATACCATATTATGGAAGAAGATTCAAAACCAATGTATATTCCCAAATGTCGTTGGGGACCCATCTTAGTTCTTTTGGGAGGTGGAATTGGGAGATAAGCTGCACATCCAAACTTTCTCAAATGTGAAATATTGGGTTGTTTACCACTAACAAGTTGTACGGGAGAAAAAATGGTAGACAGTCGATCTAAATTTAACTAGAGATGCAGCATGTAAAATAGCATGTTCCCAAGCCTCAATTGGCAGACTAGATTGTATTAGTAGAGGTCTAGCTATAAGTTGGAGATGTTTAATAAATGACTCAACTAACCCATTTGGTGTGTGCACATGGGGAACAAGATGCTCTACCTTAATCCCTAATGATGTACAATAATCATCAAAAACTTGTGAGGTAAATTCTGCGGCATTATCAAGTCTAATTGACTTAATCGAGTTATCAGGAAACTGAGATCTAAGTTTAATAATTTGGGCCAAAAGACGAAAAAATACAAGATTTCTAGTAGACAATAAACAAACATGTGACCACGTAGATGCATCTATAAGTACCATAAAATATCTAAAAGGAACACTAGCAGGATGAATAAGACCACAAATGTCTCCTTATATTCTTTGCAAAAAAGTAGGAGACTCATTCTTAAGTTTTAGGAAAGATGGTCTAGTTATAAACTTTTCTTGTGAACAAGGAACACATAGGTGATTCTTTGGTAAGCCAAGATTATAATTTTCAATAAGTGTCCGCAAGAATTACTAATGATCCTCTTAAACATAGTTTGCCCCGAGTGACCGAAATGGTCATGCAAAATGGTACATATGCACGACCCGCACCCAGTTTTTTGGCATGGGCCATGGGTACGTCCAGCCTACGCCGCGAAATCGACGGTAGAAGGTTGTCTAGTCATCTCCATATTTTATCAATACAACTACGCAGTTTATATAATTCCACAACGCAAAGCAAATCCAAGATAGATCCAAATCAGAATGATATGTATAAAAATGACCACAGCGAGAAGTAAGATAATAACTGATCTGAATAGTCTCCAAGAGAGTGATCGAAATATAATAAGTGAAATAGTCTCAGAAGAACCAAAGGTGCTAAGATGATGTCCACTAATCAACTCACAGAAATCTCAAATTAAAATGTAACAACTAAAGGGTTTCCGGAGACAACTCCGTCTTAACTGAATAATGTTCTAACTAATAGTCATCTACAGAGGGTAGCTCCACCTCCAGATCCTCTGGTAGGTCCAAATCAGGGTCGACTCTCTGCTCATAGTAAGTAGTACAAAACTCCTCTAACTAATCACCTAAAAATGTTGGTTATCCAGTCAGGAAAGGAACAAGCACACATATGACACCTATCTGAAACATAACAGAATCAGAACATAAAAATAGCATATAAGAAATGAAAACTAGGAAATAACCAGCATCATGGTAAAACGGAAAGGACATGCAACTCTAAAGATGAGAAATAACATCTAGAAAGTAAATATATAAAGTATGGTGTCTGGGTAGTTGGTGAGAAACAAGTTGAAACGATTGAAACAAAAACTATTTAAGTGTGTTGAAATATACGGTTCGACATGTGAACGGCTAAGGGTAAATCCGGCACCCTACACGTGTCGTGTGCAGCTGCTATCAGTCACGATCAGACATTTTGGGATGGAATGGGTAGTTCACACGTCTACTAAGATATTTTTTCGCCCAGCTAGTACTCATGGAATCAAGTCGCAAGCATGGTTATCTAGTGAATGATAGTCAAGAAGTATAAATAAGTCCATGATACTAATCTCCGTGTGATGAGCGTGTCAGCAAGCAGAAAGACATATGTATAACATGTAAAGGAAACTATTAGAAACGAAAGCAATCAGTATATGCACTTGCCTGTGGTCCTGAGTTGCGGGTACTGGTCGAGTGTTGAGTCAGGGTCCCAGTAACCTATTTTTAGAAATTACTTAGATTAATAAGCAAACTTTGGTAAATAACATCCCACTACCAGAATAAGTCATTTTAGCGGCGCCTAAAGACGTCGCTAAAACGCCTAAAGACGTCGCTAAACCATTTTAGCGACGTATTTAGCGACGTCTTTTCTTGTCGCGGAAACCTTAGTCGCTGTTTGAAAAGACGTCGCTGATCGTCGCCAACACTGACGTTTACCGACTCAAATATACGTCGGTAATATACCGACGTTTACCGTCATTTCGTCGATGAAATAGCGACGTTTATGATGTCGCTATACGTCGGTATTCCCTGGGTAAATTATCGGCATTTTTGATGTCGCTATACGTCGGTATATCCTAGAAAAATGAGGTAAAATTCTGAGAAATTTAGCGATGTCTACCGACGGTTACCGACTCATATCGATGAAACTGACGTCGCTATACGTCGGTAAACTGGCAATATATGCCAGTTTAGCGACGTCTACCGACGCAATGTGCCGTCGGAAAAAGTCAGTAAACGTCGCTAGACGTCGCTAAATTTGAAAAAAATAATAAATTACAGTATGCAGTTTTCTCCACAGAATCATTTTCTCCATGCAGTTTAATCTGAAACACAATACACAAGCACATTTTATCTCTGGGTTCGCCGACCCCTTCGGTGGAACACTCAACACCGGTAAATTAACATCCAAATGAAACGAATAACAACATAAAATAACCAAATCCACACAACATATATAAACCAATATCCAAATTGTCATGGGTCTACACAAGTAATAACCAATGTATCTATGCAACCAACAAACAAGTGTCACAAACAAATAAGTGCAACAAACAAATACAAATACTCAAACACTCAATAGAAACAGTCCTAACTAAGACCACTGGAGATCTAGAGCAGGAGGGGGCGCGCCGCGACGAAGGGCTAAGAAAAGCTCATAGTCCCCCTGTGAAATCGACACCGATGAAGGAGATAGTGACGTCGGTGGAGTCGGTGTCGATGAAGAAAGCAGTAGCACCGACGGAGTCGACGACGATGAAGGCGCACTTGGAGGACGATAACGCTCCAACGCTGCAAGTCGCTGGTGGTATGAATCCATGGTAGATAACATTCTATCACTGCTATCAGCTACCAAATCCTGCACCAATCTCAGCCTCTCGCCAATGGTCATCTGTGATGCCTGCAGATCCAATACGCTGCGCTCTGTCGACGCTCTAAGATCGGTGACGTTCTGCTCTGTCCGCTCAGTCACATTTCGGAGCTCCATAATGCTGCGGTCGAGCACATCCAATCGTGCTATATGCGCAGGCTCGTCCGACTGGTGGTGAGACTGGTCCTAAATCCGTCGTAACAGCTCGTCCTGGAGAGACTCCATCATCTGGTAGACTCGGGCAGACTCCTGGGACGGCTGTGGACCATGCACACTAGCGGGGGATGCCCTAGAGGACTGGCTCGCAACTAGGGCGCCATAGGATCCCGTACCGTACTACGTACCCCTACGGAGGCCACCAGCGACGGTTTTCCACAGCTCGTCCGCCGACGGAGCTTGAGTGGGCTGCGAGGAAGTACCGGCCTCTCCCGCAGTAGGTGCACTAGCAGTCGCCCGATCCCGAAGCCATACTCGGCCTAGAAAGTATGGATAGTACTCTATGATTTCTAATCTCTAATTAATGTACTAATTATTACTAACTACATGAATATTTATTTGCATGCATATTTACTAAGTTATATTAAAATTAACACGAAGTATTATAATTAACAAATAGTATTGTAATACTTACATAGGCAAGCTCGACCCTCTCGTCAATAAGGCCTTCGCCCTTCCGATGGGTAGCCAAGAAGGCGGTCACCATGTCGGCATTACCGACCTTCCTTACCTGTAATTAAATATATTATCTTAGTAATATTTTATCGGATTTATATTAAAATAATATTTCTGAAAGAAAAATACATGCCATACGACAGAAATGTTCCGTCATCGGAATCGACCCATCGCACCACTTCGAGGCATGCTGCCTAGCCGCCTTGGCCTTCTCGAACTTTTCCTTGTACCTTGGCTCGTTGAATCGAGCCTTCATCGCATCCCACTGATCAGGGGTGATCCAACCTTGGATCGGCTTTCCGGCACGATCACGAGCCTTCTGATCATATATAGCGTCGCGGATCAGCTTGGCAGTGACAGCAGGAAACATCCCCTCGATCAGCTCGGCCCGGTGCGGTGGATAGAAAAACATATCCTAGAAGAGTACGCAAACCAAATATTTTTCAGTAATATATAATATGCATAAATCAAATGATTCATGTTAAAAGCAAATCTATTTTAACCTTGAAGCACGCAAACCAGTAGGCCTTCCTATCGTCCGGAGCATCCGAGTAGTTTATCCAAGGACTACCATAATTTTGCCTCAGGAGCTGGCCTAGGCGTCTCTGTACCGACGGGGGACGATATCTATACAGACATATTATATTCATGAGAAAAGTTAATTTATGATAAACACAGGAAAAAAAATAATAAACTAAAATACTTACTTTGTACCGTCGGCCCAGATCTCCGTCCTCGTCTCCTCCGAAGGTGCGCAGGCATCATCTGCCTGATACTGGTCGACCGTCGGCGCAGACTCCTCCATCTGCTCATCTGCCTCCATCGTCGTATCAGCAGGAGGAACGCTATTCTCGGGAGCAGTCTCAGGCCTGAACTACTCGTCCCAGGAGATATACCACGTAGCATCGTGACGGGCGGAGCTACTATCCGATACACAGGAGTACTGGGCGATGAGGATCCACAGCCGGTACCAGTAGGAGGTACCGAAGAAGAACCCCGTCCTCTAGCAGTACCACCAGTATGTACCGAAGGAGTACCCTGTCCTTTGCCAGTATCAGTATCCTGTGTCCTATGTCGGGAAATGCGGAATGATCCGCGACGACCTGTCATGCCTGATAAAAACATATGATGAGATACAACAATGACAACAAATAATAGAGACTAGAAATATGAAAGTACAACAAAGACAAGATAATAACCAAGACAACCTATGATGATACATTTTACAAGAAACATCTAAGTCCAGATAGTATATTTTACAAGAAACATCTTAGTTTAGATAGTACATTCTACAAGAAACATCTAAGTCCAGATAGTACATTCAAATAATAACCAAGACTAGATAATAACCAACTCTGCATAATAAGAAAATAAAAGTACGTCTCTCTCAATCATCTTCAGAATAATCATCTTGTTCGTCTTCCTCGACTACATCTTCCTCCTCATCTTCCTCCTCATCTTCACTTTCATCTTCGCCTTCATCGGCTTCGTCTTCCTCTTCGGATAATTCTACATCTTCTACATTATGTGTCGTATAATGCGTAACTTCCGTGGAGTCTACATCAACAATATTGGTTACAAGAGGTAGCTCGTCCTCCTGATAAGCTTTTTTGTCAACATCAAAAGTATCTCTAGCTTTACTCTTGCATACTGCCCACCAGTTAGACTTTGTTGCTCCCCGTCTCGGATAAGCTGTGAAGTACACGAGCTGAGCTTGAGTTGCTAGGACAAATGGTTCATAGCCTTGATATCTACGCTTGTAGTTTATATCCACAAGACCATGCTTGTCAATTTTCTAACCTTGATTTTCAGTCAGATCGAACCATTCACACTTGAACAACACGATCTTTGCAGGTTCTCTGCCATAATTATACGTCAACTCCACAATCTCTCGCAAGATGCCAAAGAAATCATTTTCTGGATCGACGTCTTTGTAGTTCAAAGATTTGATACACAAAAAACCATTTTTCGTGGAATCAAGATCCAGGAAGCTGTCTCTGATCAGAGCATTTGTCGACTTGAACCGAAAGCCATTGACGTAGTAATGTGGCCATATTTTAACAAAAGTAATTGGTCCCTTGGCAAGAGTTCTAATTAATTCAATCTTGGGTGTAATTAGACGATCGACCTGAATAGCAAAGAAGAGATAGTAAGTTATTTATTGCGCAGTTGCATTAAAAGAGACCATTAATTACCGGGTTGCTTACATATTCGCTCAACCAAGAAGGAAAATAATGTCTCATTTCTTGTTCTAATGCTTCGTCTGTTAGGTAGGGTATAACCGACCTCAACTCAGCATTATATGTGCTGAAAAACAACGAAGCAACCGCCGATTAGTACAATAATATTAGCTTATACTATTACATTGAGATGATGTAAACTCATCATTAATTACTTACCCCTCTAGCTTCTCCACTTCATCCTCGTCGCAATTGAGTAATACATACAACTGAGCAGCCCTTAGCTCTTTGTCATTCAAATATCTCTTCTTCATTTTCTTCGAAGGCTTTCCGGACGCATTAAATACTTTCAGTATTCCATCATTAGATTCTTGATAACCGTCGTCGTTTCTCGGAGCCCTCGTTCTATTCGTAGCAACATAAGGTTTGAAATACATCGAGCAGAAGTTTGTAATCTCTTCGAGAATATAGGCTTCACAAATAGAACCCTCGACCCGAGCCTTGTTTTTCACCTTCCTCTTTAGGTGGTTCAAATGCCGCTCAAACGGGTACATCCACCGATAACCAACGGGCCCACCAACACGTGCCTCGTAGGAAAGATGAATTGGCAAATGCTCCATGGAGTCGAAGAATCCAGAAGGAAATACCTTCTCGAGCTTGCACAGTGTTACCGCAATATCGTTCTCCTGATTTTCTAGACGATCGACGAGCAACTTACTAGAACAAAGATCTCTGAAGAATATGCTAAGCTCGGTCAATGGATCCCAAACACTCGGGGGTAAGTATTCCCGAAATGCAATCGGAATTAACCTCTCCATGAATACGTGACAATCATGGCTCTTCATACCTGTCAGTTTGTTCTCCTTGAGGTCGACGCATCTTCTCAAGTTCGAAACATACCCGTCTAGAAATTTCAGACCTTGAATCCACCTACAAAGTCTCACTTTATCCTCCTTCTCCAGTGAGAAAATTGCCTTAGGCTGCTTCAACTTCCTATTCCCGTCCTCTATCAAATGTAATGCAGGACGTCTACATATTTCTTCCAAGTCCAATCTAGCCTTTGGATTGTCTTTCGTCTTCCCCTTTACGTCTATTACAGTATTAATTATGTTTTCAAACACATTCTTCTCGATATGCATGACATCAAGGTTATATTTAATCAGATTGGTGCTCCAATATGGCAGATCCCAGAATATACTCCTCTTCGTCCAGTTATAAGTGCGACCAAATCCGTCACACTTGTAGCCCGTAGCAGGCTCTTCAATAGCTCTTGGTAAATCTTTTACCTCTTCCCATATCGTGTATCCGGGCCACCTTGGCGGAGGATTAGCCTTCTCCACAATGCCAGCACGAAAAGCATTCATGTTCCTCCGGTACGGATGATCCTTCGGCAGAAATTGTCGATGACAATCGAAGAAGCACGGTTTGCCTCCGTGTTTCAAATGGAAAGCCTTAGTGCGGTCCATGCAATACGGACACGCAAGACGACCATGCGTGCTCCATCCAAATAATATATCATAGGCCGGAAAGTCGTTGATGGTCCACATAAATGCTACCCACATCTGAAAATTTTATTTTCTAGATACATCGTACGTGTTGGAACCTACTTCCCACAGCTGATTCAACTCATCAATCAATGGCTGTAAATACACATTGATGTTCCTTTTCGGATTGTTCGGACCTGGGATAATAACGGTGTGGAACATATACGGAGTCTTCATGCACATCCAAGGCGGTAGATTGTACGGAGTGACGATCACAGGCCAAAACGAATACTGGGATCCCGAAAGTCCGAATGGGGTAAAACCGTCAGAGCAGAGACCCAATCTGACATTACACGGATCAGAAGCAAAATTTGGATACTCTCGATCAAAGTGCTTCCATGCTTCTCCATCAGATGGGTGATCCAACATTCTTTCGGTCTGTTCCCGCTTATGCCAACTCATATTTTTTGTAGTTTGCTTCACCATAAACAACCGTTGTAACCGTCGTTAACGGCAAGTAGTGCATTGAATCGGTAGGCTTCTTGGCACCGACAGACTTTCTTCTACCACTTCCCTTGTAGCGATCGGCACCACAAAATCTGCAGGCATCTTCATCCTTGTTGTCTTTGTAGTACAACATGCACCCGTTGCGACATGCATCAATTTTTTCGTATTCCATCCAGAGCAATCTCACCATCCTCTTAGACCGGTAGAAGTCTTTAGGCAACTTAGCACCCTCAGGCAATATTTCTATAAGCAACTCCATAAGACGGTTGAAGCAATCTTGCGATATGTTAAAATCGGACTTGATGCTCAACAATCTTGTAACCACCTCCAACGGTGAATGATCCTCACAACCAGGATATAATGGAGTCCTTGCATTCTCCAGCAACACCATGAACTGTGCAGCATCGGCGTTCGGTGCCTCCTCAGGTGCATCATGATCGTCCGGATCGAAACTAGTCCCCGCCGCGTCAAAAATTATGTTCACCAACCCATCGTCGTAAGCAGCGTTGTTGTGGACATCCACATAAGGCTCATACTCCGATGCTAAAGACACAAGTTCTCCATGCACGCTCCACTGATAGTAATTTGGCGTGAAACCCTTCGAGTATAAATGATACGTGACTTCCACTTCTGGATGATATTTCAAGTTGCGACATCTCATACACGATACTTAATTTTGGTACCGTCCATGTACGGGAGAAACGCCTTGGAAAACTGCAGGAACTGCTGTACACCCTCTATGAATTCATTACGCACACCACACATGTCATCAAGATAACGGTTGTACATCCACGAACGATTCCGTAAGTAGTAATTCATATCCATATCCAATTGAGGATAATTCTGTAAGATAGATACATGCACATTGCAGTCAATGAATGAATGTTAAGGCAGTTTAGATATAGGTGCGCAATTTAGATAGAGGTCAGTTTATACATGCACATTCTACATATTACAAACAAAAAATTTGAAGGAAGAAACAAAAACAAATGTGTTGGGACTAAAACAACTGTCTTGTGTCAAAGTGTCGTATCCGATAAACCGATACTAATCCGATACGGTCGATACTAACTACATACGGTCGAGGAGGTAGATCCGCTGGTACATTCATGTACGATCAATAAAGTAACGATCTATTACAGATTGGATGTAAAAATCTATATCGTAAGACAAACTAAACAGAATTAGTTCGATATCAATACCGATTCTGATACTCATCCCAATTTCTCTCCAATCTCTTATAAAAAAAGGTGTCTGACGAGGTATAATTGTACTTGTAGGATAGTACACGACACCAACTGTCCAATATCGACCCTTTGGGTCTATAAGAGTTACTTCACTCAGTTTGTCAAGACAAGTAAAACTTTTTAAATTAATATCCAATATCGACCCTTTGGCCTGTGCTTGAGCAGTATCATAACTCAAATTATCTATCCTAACTAATAAATTAATATCCTACTTTAACATCTACTAACTCTCATATTCCTTCTAACATAAACTAATATCATAATCTAAACTAACACCTTAACCTGGAAGTCCACACTACTCAAGCACAGGCCAAAGGCCAATGTTGGACAGTTGGCGTCATGCACTTCTACAAGGCAAATCCAAATGTTGACGGTATATATACCGTCAACATTTAAAAAGTTTACTTGTCTTGACAAACTGAGTAAAGTAACTCTTATAGACCGAAAGGGTCGATGTTGGACAGTTGGCGTCATGCACTTCTACAAGTACAATTATACCTCGACAGATACCTTTTTTACAAGAGGTTGGAGAAAAATCGTTGAAATAGAATCCCAAGTAATCATGATACAACAAGTGGTAATAGTGTATCACATGACATGACCATATAACCATAGTATATCAGAATTGACCACACAGAAGACTTAGCCTAATTAATCTCCATAAAATAAGTGGTAGTAAGTCCATAATTAATCTCCATAAAACAAGTACAGCTGGTAATAAGTCCATAATTAAGTCCATAAACTCATCTCCATAAAATAAGTACAGCTGGTAATAAGTACTAATAGTCCAACACAAAATATATCCATAAAACTACACTAATGATGACCACGCAGCTCACGCATACGCTCAATGATACCATCACGCAACATCTTCTGATAAGTGGGATCGACGACAGGAAAATGCCATTCCACTGCAGGTGCTGGATGAATGGAACTCCCGGTCTCACTAGCTACCGGTGCCACTTCCTCCTTAACAGTAGGAGGAGCCACCTCAGCAATATGTGTTTCCCTCAAACGACGTGCCGCTGCTCGGGTCATGGGTGCCATCTGGTAAAATCGATATTCACAGGGGGGAGCGGTTGAAAATGAATGAGAGAACTACCAGAGAATCACATAAAACTAACTAGAACTGAAATACATTAATTGACAAATAAATGAGAGAACTATCATAGAATTGAAAGATACAATGAAATCTACATGATTTCTAGGTCACATAGGTCAAAGTCAAACCTTGGTCAATTACACTAGTCAACTAGGTCAATCCTAGTCCAGTCAAGTCTCACTAGGCCAAACCAAGCCTAGGCTATCAAACACACACCATCACAAGTCATAGAGAACACATATTATATATATATATATATATATATATATATATATATATATATATATATATATATATATATATATATATTTTTTTTTTTTTTATATATATATATATATATATATATACATGCTTACATTACATTCATATATTTGAACTTGCATTCATTCAATCATAGGCATATTTACATAGATGCTTGCATTTCTACATTCATTCATGCATTCATTTCTTAACATATATGCATTATACTTGATTATTAGTTCATGGCATTTATGCATACATATATGTCTATCACATATATTATCTAAACATGCATAATACATTCACCCATTCTATTCTTTATACATATGCATTACATGATTACATGTCATTACCTACATTAATGCTTACCTATACATTACATTTCATATGTTATCCAAACATTGCATTTATAACTTGCATATATCCATGTATTCCCATTTGCATACATATATGCATATTGCATTCATATGTGCTTACCAACATGCATGACATTACACATATATCATTCATTACATACACATGTTATATGTGTATAGGAAGAAGGAAAATGAAAGGAAGAGGGGACTGAGTTCATATGTCCAAGTAGACTGAAACATAGATTGTGATCTCAGATTTAACAGTGGTGCAAAAGTGTGTGTGTGTATACCTGGACGGGGTCGGGTAGGGGTCGTCAGAGCGGAGGAGGGGACGAGGGGGTCGACGGTGGAGGAGCGACGACGAGGTCACCAGGGGGAGCGATCGTCGGAGACTAGAGGGAGGGAGGCAACGCCGGAGGGAGGGGAAAGAAACGAGAGGGAGGGGTCGTCTGGGGGAGGCAACGCCAGAGGGAGGGGTCGTCGGAGGGAGGCTTCGCCGGAGACGAGAGGGAGGGAGGCAACGCCGGAGGGAGGGGGAGAGAATCGAGAGGGAGTGGTCGTCGGGGGGAGGCAACGCCTGAGGGAGGGGTCGTCGGAGGGAGGCCTCGCCGGAGGGGAGGAGCTCATCGGGGGGGAGCAGTCGCCGGAGACGAGAGGGAGAGGGGGAGAGAAACGAGCGCTCGGCAGAAGAATGAAAATTTGGGAAATAAAATGAAAACGATCGGGTTCTCGGAACCCTAAATGAAAGTTTTTAGCGACGTCTAAGTGAGACGTCGCTGTTCAGTAATAGGATTGCGACGGAAATGATTAAATGTCGCCAAACATCGCTGAATAAAATACATCAGCGACGTTTTGCGACTACATAGGGACTTGTTCTTTCCAAACTATAATTACAGTCGCTAATAGTCGCTAAACGTCGCTGATAGTGACGTTCAGCGACGTCATTTACATACGTCGCTAAAGACACAAAACATAGCGACATTTTTAACTGGCGTCGCTAATTTCGTCGCTAATTTGACATATTTTGGTAGTGTCCTTATCTAATATTTGGTTGCCACTAAGTTCACTACATATATATACCCTACATTTGTTACCATTGCTCCTTGGCCCCTTTTAACTTATCTTATATGGGTTGAATCTACCAACACAGTTAATCCTATTAGATACAATATTGTCTAATTGGGTTAATTGCTACCCTATCTTGCTCCCCCCCTTAGTCTGTATTACTGTGAATAATGCACTCACCTTTATAATCCCATTTACAGTTTAGTAGCTTCCTCTTTAGTCCTTAATTATCATACCCACATGGTTTATCTATATGACAACTGGGATTTCCTTTCTATTAGGTCCTCTGATCTTTGCACTCGAACTTGAATGCACAAGGAATCCCTCTGCTCTCTGTCCTTAGTACTGTTGTCCCTAATCATTACTCCTTACATGGGTTTCAACTTGCTTACCTAACCTTTATAAGTGAGACTTGATTACTGCCACTCCCTATACGTATCTAAATTCCCATGTCTGATACTCCATGGTGCTTGTTGCATGATGGTACTTCTTACTTATATGTCTAACCCATGCTCTGGTTCTCCATTAGCCCTTAAAGATACAAAGGCAAACCCATTTAGTCACATACACATGTACCCCCTAGTTTGACTTAGGCTTTCCCTTATGCTTTAGAACTGAATGCCCATTACTTGACTCCTGTATGAACATATATGCTGCATTTTAACTCATATATAGGTAAGATGCTCTTCTGAGCCAGTTGGGCTGCTCCCCATGTTTTCGAGGACAACCAAAGTGGTACCTAGGTCCATCTGTTTCTAAACCCAATACTCGACACAGGTTGACTTATGTCTAACTCTACTTTTACAGATAACCTACCCAAGCATTCACTAACCGTATGTAAGCGATAATACACCCAATGTCAATCAACCCCAGGATACGTAACCTGATACGTGAGGCAACGGGTACACATCAATGTTCTGACTGGTGCATTAGGTACGACCAGTACATCAATGCACAACCTAACATCTCGCACCATCTATACTTCCATGATACTAGACCCACACTCCTGATACCCATTTTCAGTTGAACCTTCTGATACGCACCACTCCTATATTTCTAATCTATTGACCATACATGAATATATCTAATCCTATTTGACACTTATAGCCATAACATCCCTTTTAACCCATGGGTAGCTGTGCCTTCTTACCGTATCCTGAATGATGGATATGCTCAGGTAACACAGCATCTGTCATTGGTCATTGGGTCATTCTTGGCCGGTTGTGGCTGAGCCTATCTAGGTAGGGTACTCAAAATTTACCTATGTATCCTATATGCAGTAAGATCTATCTTGTTGACCCATAACAATCCCCAACTCTGGATACTTAAATACAGAGGAGTGGTGTCCCTGTAACTCAGAGACTCGACAAGGGTCTGACATATCAGTATCATGGGGTTCCTTTTAGGATTTGACATATTAACATTTGTCACTCCCTGATCGTGGAATACGTATTTTAATACGTAAACCGATAAATCGTATTTACCTTGTATTTATACTATATTTATTATGCTGTGTTTCTTCATGCATTTCCCAAAAATATTTGACAAAATATTATTTTCTAATTTATTTCCTGTATTTGGGCCTACAGTTTTGGCTCATTTAGGTAACCTATTCTTGGTTCACCAATGGTTCATCATGAACCCATGGGTCCAAGATTCTATATAATAACTCAACTCATTCTCTCTCCTCTCATTTTATTTCCTCTCATTTACTTTCCTCCACCAACCAAGGCAAGTACCAACTTGCTCAAGAGATGGATCCATAAATGTTGTTGATGTCTTCTTACAAAATTATTTGTCAAAATATGTTCTTCTCCTTATTCTATACTAGTTTAGAACTTGAAGTTTTCCATTTTTAAGCTTTGATTTTGTAGATCTAGGTTTACTTTATTTTCGGATTTCTTGGGTTTTGATCTACTTAATCTTGTTATTTCCTAGTTTTGATGGTTCCATGTTGTAGAGGATCTCGTTCTACCCCATTTTGACCTAAGAAAGTTCCGATTTGGGCTCCGGATGAAGGTTTTGTGTAGCTTGGAAGCTATGGTTGCTTGGCTCCTCTTCTCGGACCAGTGGAGAAGAAGAGCAGTACTTGACCGCATGAATCCTCATGCGGCAAGTCTCTGGCCGCATGGCCTTTCCAGCCGCATGAGACTCGTTCGAGCTCAGCCGCATGGAAAGTCCTTCCTAGCCGCATAAGACTTGCTTGAGTACTTGACCGCATGAAATCTTCATGCGACAAGTAATTGAGCCGCATAGCCTTGTTCAGACTCAGCCGCATGAGCCCCTGTTATCTTGAGTCGCATGGACTTCATGCGGCTAGCTTTCAGCCGCATGAGTTCTTTTGCACCCAGCCGCATATGAGCTACTGTTTTTGGGCCGCATAAGGCCCATCCATCATCCAGCCGCATATGTATTGCCCATGCTCAGCCACATAGGACTTCATCTGATCATAGCCGCATATGCTGTTGAACCCCGGCCGCCTGGCGATTGCTCCCTTCGCAGCCGCATAAGCTGACACCCCTTCGTCCGCATGAACCCGCCTTTCCAGCCGCATGCGCCTTGGGCTCCCTGAGCCGCATGAGCGAGTAGTCCCAGCCGCATGAACCAGTATTGACCCGGCCGTATGGACTTTTGTGCCCTATCTTGTTACCTTATTATTATTATTATATATATATTATATGCCCATTTTATATCCTTACGTCTTTTGTCCCGAGCATGATATGAGCACTAATGTGACCCCGGAGAACAAAGTGTTCCTACCTGATACATGTACCTGAATGTCCCAGTTCTTGTTCATGCTCGACAAATGACTCGTAACTCCACGTGGCGTATTTGCAATGATGCATTACACTAAGGAGGGTAGAACATGTTGACATACTGATTGACATGGATCCTCTTTGGGGTGCTCGTACTAAAGTACGACTTTAGGAGGATAATTATGCAGGCCACAGCATGAAAGTCCAAGATTTTACCTAGGATTAAATTAGGCAACTAAATATACTAGATGCATGGGGAGGGCAAGAATCCCGAGATCGTGTTACACCAGCCGCCTTGAGATACTGTCTTGACGCGCCGGCTGGTCTCCACGGATACTGTGTCATCTGCAACGAGTGGATGATTGTATCTGATTAATTCCTGCTATATATGTTTTAGCAAGGTGGCCTTACGAGGGACCTGTGCTCAATCATACCTGTCTACGCGAACCCCTGGGTTGGCTAGCCTTGCTGGAATGATACGATCTGAGGATTTCTACATAACATAATGCGAGGATAACCTCGTCCCACTAGAAACTCGTAGACTTGATTGGCCGTGAAAAAAAATGACTTGCTTGTACCCTATTACCTTCCGTGAGTAACTGAGGGAAGCGGACTGTCATGGTACGTGATCCAACCCATGTTCTTGTTTGATTGTTGGGTTGGTTATCGTACTATGATAGGCTGTGGACCGAAGTTATGAACGTAAGACTTATTCTGGTTGTGAACTGCTACTTCTGTGAATGACTGAGAAACATGGTCTATCATGGTACATGATCCAACCCATGTTCTTGTTTGATTGTTGGGTTGGTTATTGTGCTGCGATAGGCTATCGACCGAAGTCACGATCAGGAGATTTTATTGTTTATACCTTTTAACTTATGTGAAAGTTATAGAGTACGACACGTCCCGACTCCATGCGGCACCTTTTGTCCTTGTTTGGTTGTAAGGGTGCCGTATGGGTTCGAGGATGTTGCGCTACCCTATAATAGTAGCATAAGAATTACTATTATCAATCATTCTATTAACTGGGTTTTTAGTCTTAACTCTTGTGCCCCTTTGGCGGTACTTGCTATTCGGGACTAACCCCGCTGGTTTTGTTTGGCCAGATCCTGTAGCAGAGCCTGAGGACACGATCTTCCTCCCTGACATCCATGGTGCATACTAGGAGCATGGCAGTTCGGGGACTCGAGTGGGTTTCTTCTCCACCACTCCTGCTTATACTTTTGCGGCGTTTAGCCACCGGCACCTGTTAGCCGGATTACTTGATGTTTTGTGTCAGTACATAATTGTAATTAAACAGACTGCAGCTGTGTATAATTTTGTACTCTTGACTCTCCGAGATAGCTAAATTATGAAGCTAGTCTCTCATGATCATTTTGATGAAGCGTCGGGGACGCCTTACTGCTTTATCTTTAATGTTCATCTATTTGCTGATGTGATTTGATTGATTGAGACATAGAACTCTGTGGGACCATAGGAGACTTGATTGTAGCATGTACCCCCTAGTCTCTCGACAGCCACGATCGCCGTATGACGTTACGTACCTCATATGGAGTAGCTGGCCTAGTCCGTCTCCGTATTTCGGTACTGGGGCGTGACAAGGTTTTAGTGGTGGCCTATATAGGTCTGATTTTTAGACTTGTGGGGTATTGCGAATTATTAGGAGTCTCAATCAAAATTTGTTCCCCTTGAAATTCTGTTTCGAATTCTCTATCCTTGCCTTGATCTCTAACCTGACTTGCATCCTCGAAATCTTCCTCGTCCGGACTTGGTAATCTTATATTCTTCTCCATAGGGGTGCTTCATTCTCAGTAGCGGATGAGGCCCATGAGGAAGAGCAGCAAGAGCATGGCTCGACTGGGCAGCAACAGGGGAGAGAACCGTCTCCAGTGCAGGCACGAACAGAAATGGAACCAGAGGCAGTGCAGCCGCAGGTTATTGAAACTCCTGCAGCACCAGCAGCGACGGCAGTACCAGACGCCGTAGCACTCCTGGAGATCATCCGGGGGTTTCTTGTCACTAACCAACAGCAACAGACTCGGCAGCAGGAGCAGAACGTGTTGCTAAACCAAGGGATTCAGTTAGCTCTTGAGAGGAGTGCCGGGGTTGACTCGGGAGCATCAGGAAGGTTTCGTCGCTTGAACCCGAGGTATTTTGATGGCACGGAGGATGCCATCACTGCGGATGCATGGATTCAAGACATCGTAGCCATTCTTGTGGCAGCCAAGGTTCCAGATGATGAGAAGGTTGATCAGGTCAAACTGGTACTTCAGGATCTTGCCCACGACTGGTGGGCATCAGAAAAAATTGGTACAAGACGCCCTGTCCGTTGGACCACCTTCAGTGATAGATTCAAGGCCAAGTATTTTGGCGTAGTAGCTCGATATGAGCTCCAGCAGAAGTTCATCAGTCTCAAGCAAGCAGGCAAGACCGCAGATGGGTATGCAGCAGAGTTCTGCAGATTGTGCCGTTTCGCACC
The DNA here is from genome assembly GCA_029216955.1 of Iris pallida. Lineage (NCBI taxonomy): Eukaryota > Viridiplantae > Streptophyta > Magnoliopsida > Asparagales > Iridaceae > Iris > Iris pallida. The sequence continues at coordinate 417,422 of JANAVB010018999.1, forward strand.
AGCAATGGTGGCAACGGAGCCAGAGAAAGCTATGAGGTTCCAGCAGGGACTTCATTTGGAACTACTACAGCTTGTGGAGGGACACAACTACCAGACGTTTGACGCTGTCTTGACGGCAGCCCGGAGGCACGAGCTTACCCAGCAGAGGTTGGCATCGAGGGCAGAAGGTCAGAAGAGATCTCATTCCCAGGTTGGAGGAGGAGCAATACAGCGAACATCAGCACCAGCCCCCGGTGTACGTATTCATGATACAGGAGCGCCGCGGAGGACGGCCGTGTCAACTAATACCGCGCCAGTTCGGCATCAGCCGCCGAGAAACCAGCAACAGCGTCAGGGAGCACCCCAGGGCTGTACATTCTGTGGGAAGGCAGGGCACACGAGGGAGGTGTGCCGGTCAGCGAATGGATTATGCTTGAGGTGTGGTAGTTCAGACCACCGTATTTCCACTTGTCCTATGATGCAGAGGCCAGGAGGGCCAGCTCAGCAGTTTCCAGTATTGCCAGCTCCAGTGGCAACCCTGAGTGGAGGGCTAGTATTAGCAGTAAGTCCCCTAGCCCAGCGCCTACCAACGCAGGCTCAGATGTTCCGCCAGGCACAGGAAGCCGAGGGCCCTCAGAGGCAGCAACAGCATGGTCGAGGAAGGCCGTAACAAGGGGCTCCGCGGGGCCAGGCTCTCACATTGACCTTGGGAGAGGCTCTAGCGTCTAGTGACGTGGTGGCAGGTAAAATTCTCGTCACCTCATTTCCCGCTGTAGCATTGTTTGATTCAGGCGCTACTCATTCATTCATCTCTGCACAATATGCTACACGGATTGGATTAGAGTTTGAGGCATTGCCGGAGAGGATGTATATACTCACCGGCAATGGGCTCGTAGAAGTTAGCAGAGTGCGCTTTTCATGTCCGGTGGAGGTGTGTGGGCATTTACTGCCCGCATCATTGATTGAATTCCCTATGGGGAATTTTAATGTCGTTCTTGGCATGGACTGGTTGAGAGACAGTCATGCGATAATTGATTGTAGAGGAGGTAGGGTCATATTCAGCATTCCTGGGATGGGGCAGTTCATCTTTACTCGAACCTTGAAGAATCAGGCCGGAGGCGTCATCTCAGCAGCAGTGTCAGAGCTAGGACAGATTCCGAGAGTGGTCGAAGATTTTCTCGACGTCTTTCCTGATGAGCTCCCAGGGATACCCCAGTCAGAGAGGTAGAATTTAGCATTGAGTTGAACCCTGGAACGAGGCCTATTGCAGACAGAGTTTACAGAATGTCGCCGTCAGAACAGGATAAGTTGTATCAACATGAGGAAGAGTTGAAGTCTAAGGGATTCATCCGAGACAGTAAATCGCCCTGGGCCGCGCTAGTGATTCTAGTTCCCAAGAAGGATGGGTCGACGAGGATGTGCATCGACTACCGCAAGCTGAATGCAGTAACAGTGAAGAATAAGTACCCGCTACCAAGGATTGATGACCTGTTTGACCAGTTGAGCAAGGCCAGCATCTTTTTCAAGATCGATCTTCGGTCGGGATACTATCAAGTAAGAGTCCGGGAGCAAGACATACCGAAGACAGCATTCAGATCTAGATACGGGCATTATGAGTTTTTAGTAATGCCCTTTGGACTAACCAACGCCCCCGCAGTATTCATGGATTTAATGAACCGCATCTTTCTGCCGTATTTGGATAAATTTGTGGTGGTATTCATAGATGACATTCTTATCTATTCCAGCAGTGAAGAGGAGCATGAGAAACATCTTAGGACTGTCTTGCAGACATTGAGGGAGCATCAACTTTATGCGAAGCTCGACAAGTGTGAATTCTGGTTAGATCATATTTCGTTCCTGGGGCATATAATTTCTGGGACAGGAGTGTCAGTGGATCCGAAGAAGATTGAGGCCGTAGAGCATTGGCCAGTCCCGAGAACAGTTGCAGAAGTGCGAATTTTCTTGGGATTAGCTGGTTACTACAGAAGGTTCGTGGCGGACTTTGCCAAGATCTCTGCGCCCTTAACGCGTTTGACGCACAAGGACATAGAGTTTGTTTGGTCAGCTAGCTGTCAGGCATCATTTGAAGAATTGAAGAAGAGGTTGATCTCAGCCCCGATCTTGACGCTTCCGGTAGGAGCGGGAGGCTTTGCAGTATATTGTGACGCATCTGGGAAGGGTCTTGGATGTGTATCGATGCAGCACGGAAAGGTGATAGCATATGCGTCTCGGCAGCTTCGAGACCATGAGAAGAATTACCCAACTCACGATTTGGAGTTAGCAGCTGTGGTGTTTTCACTCAAGTTGTGGAGGCATTATTTGTACGGGGATCGGGTAGAGATTTATACTGATCATAAGAGTTTGAAATACGTATTCACGCAACGAGATTTGAACATGAGGCAAAGAAGATGGTTAGAACTGCTGAAGGATTTTGATTTAGATCTTCAGTATCATCCAGGCAAGGCGAATATAGTTGCAGATGCACTGAGTAGGAGAAACAGTGCCTTTATCTTGACCTCGCAGAAGCATATTTTAGAAGACCTTCAGAGTATGGGAATCGAAGTAGTTTTGCCAAGGGATATAGGAAGAATGACCAGTATGCAGATTCAGTCAACCTTAGTAGAGAGGATAAGGACAGCACAAGCAGGAGATCCACAGATTCAGAAGTTACGGTCGGAGTGTGAATCAGGCCGTAGGAAGGAGTTAGTGATTCATGAAGATGGTACGCTCAGGTTTGGAAACAGACTCTGTGTACCGAGTGGAGACCTTCGACAAGAAGTTATGTCCGAAGCTCATAGCTCTATTTACTCCATTCATCCAGGAGGAACGAAGATGTATCGAGATATCAGGCAGTACTTTTGGTGGAATGGCATGAAAAGAGAGATAGCGAGATTTGTATCCAAGTGTCTGGTATGTCAGCAGGTGAAAGCCGAGCAGCAGAGACCAGCAGGGTTGCTACAGCCGCTTCCTATCCCAGAATGGAAATGGGAGCACATCACGATGGATTTCGTGACCGGTCTACCTAGATCCCCGGCTGGCAAGAATACAGTCTGGGTAATAGTAGATCGACTCACGAAGGTCGCTCATTTCCTTTCCTTCCGAGTTGGACAGACTACTGAGCAGTTAGCAGAAATATACATGAAGCAGATAGTAAGGCAGCACGGTATTCCAGTTAGTATAGTATCAGATCGGGATACGCGGTTTACTTTCCATTTTTGGCGGAGCTTACACCAAAGTTTGGGAACCAAGTTAAGATTCAGTACTGCTTATCATCCACAAACCGACGGGCAATCAGAAAGAACCATTCAGACGTTAGAAGATATGCTACGGGCATATACCTTGGATTTTGGCAGATCTTGGAAGGATCACCTTCATCTAGTGGAGTTCTCCTACAACAACAGCTATCAGGCTAGCATTCAGATGGCCCCGTTCGAAGCATTGTACGGAAGGAAGTGCAGGTCCCCTTTGGCATGGGACGATGTCGGAGAACGGAAGTTGTTGGGGCCAGAGATGATCACGCAGACTGTGGAGATAGTTAAGTTGGTCAGAGAGCGCCTTCGAGTTGCACAGGACCGACATCGTCATTGGGCAGATCAGCATCGTAGGCCCCTAGAGTTCGGAGTTGGCGACCAAGTGTTTCTGCGGATTTCGCCTACTCGGGGTATCATCAGATTTGGAACCCGAGGAAAGCTTAGTCCAAGATACGTTGGTCCTTTTAAGATTCTCGCTCGGGTAGGCGATGTGGCTTATCGACTTGCCCTTCCGCCTTCGTTAACTGGCATACATGACGTGTTTCATGTGTCCCAATTATGTAGGTATGTCCCGGATCTGAGTCATGTCCTCGATCATTCTGAGTTAGTCGTTGGTACCGATCTAACTTACGAGGAACAACCCGTATCTATTTTAGACCGGCGAGAGAAGGTACTCAAGAATCGGACAATAAGCCTTGTCCGTGTTTCTTGGAACCATCACTCTCCGGGAGAGTCAACCTGGGAGCGCGAGGACGAGATCAGATCTCGGTATCCGCATTTGTTTGACTGATAAGGTATATTTTTGTACCTTATTGACATGATTCCATGCTTATCTGTACCTGCTTGTTTTGTACTTTGTGACGTATGATAATAACTGCTATGATAGTTAACTTATATATGATTGAGCCTTGCTTGCCCTGATTTCACTATCCTGTCTTGGCTGGAATTCCGAGGACGGAATTTTTCTAAGAAGGGTAGAGATGTCACTCCCCGATCCTGGAATACGTATTTTAATACGTAAACCGATAAATCGTATTTACCTTATATTTATACTATATTTATTATGCTGTGTTTCTTCATGCATTTCCCAAAAATATTTGACAAAATATTATTTCCTAATTTATTTCCTGCATTTGAGCCTACAGTTTTGACTCATTTGGGTAACCTATTCTTGGTTCACCAATAGTTCATCATGAACCCATGGGTCCAAGATTCTATATAATAACTCAACTCATTCTCTCTCCTCTCATTTTATTTTCTCTTATTTACTTTCCTCCACCAACCAAGGCAAGTACCAACTTGCTCAAGAGATGGATCCATAAATGTTGTTGATGTCTTCTTACAAAATTATTTGTCAAAATATGTTCTTCTCCTTATTCTATACTAGTTTAGAACTTGAAGTTTTCCATTTTGAAGCTTTGATTTTTGTAGATCTAGGTTTACTTTATTTTCAGATTTCTTGGGTTTTGATCTACTTAATCTTGTTATTTCCTAGTTTTGATGGTTCCATGTTGTAGAGGATCTCGTTCTACCCCATTTTGACCTAAGGAAGTTCCGATTTGGGCTCCGGATGAAGGTTTTGTGTAGCTTGGAAGCCATGGTTGCTTGGCTCCTCTTCTCGGACCAGTGGAGAAGAAGAGCAGTACTTGACCGCATGAATCCTCATGCGGCAAGTCTCTGGCCGTATGGCCTTTCCAGCCGCATGAGACTCGTTCGAGCTCAGCCGCATGGAAAGTCCTTCCTAGCCGCATAAGACTTGCTTGAGTACTTGACCGCATGAAATCTTCATGCGACAAGTAATTGAGCCGCATAGCCTTGTTCAGACTCAACCGCATGAGCCCCTGTTATCTTGAGTTGCATGGACTTCATGCGGCTAGCTTTCAGCCGCATGAGTTCTTTTGCACCCAGCCGCATATGCGCTACTGTTTTTGGGCCGCATAAGGCCCATCCATCATCCAGCCGCATATGTATTGCCCATGCTCAGCCGCATAGGACTTCATCTGATCATAGCCGCATATGCTGTTGAACCCCGGCCGCCGGGCGATTGCTCCCTTCGCAGCCGCATAAGCTGACACCCCTTCGTCCGCATGAACCCGCCTTTCCAGCCGCATGCGCCTTGGGCTCCCTGAGCCGCATGAGCGAGCAGTCCCAGCCGCATGAACCAGTATTGACCCAGCCGTATGGACTTTTGTGCCCTATCTTGTTACCTTATTATTATTATTATTATATATATATTATATGCCCATTTTATATCCTTACGCCTTTTGTCCCGAGCATGATATGAGCACTAATATGACCCCGGAGAACAAAGTGTTCCTACCTGATACATGTACCTGAATGTTCCAGTTCTTGTTCATGCTCGACAAATGACTCGTAACTCCACGTGGCGTATTTGCAATGATGCATTACACTAAGGAGGGTAGAACATGTTGACATACTGATTGACATGGATCCTCTTTGGGGTGCTCGTACTAAAGTACGACTTTAGGAGGATAATCATGCAGGCCACAGCATGAAAGTCCAAGATTTCACCTAGGGTTAAATTAGGCAACTAAATATACTAGATGCATGGGGAGGGCAAGAATCCCGAGATCGTATTACACCAGCCGCCTTGAGATACTGTCTTGACGCGCCGGCTGGTCTCCACGGATACTGTGTCATCTGCAACGAGTGGATGACTGTATTCGATTAATTCCTGCTATATATGTTTTAGCAAGGTGGCCTTACGAGGGACCTGTGCTCAATCATACCTGTCTACGCGAACCCCTGGGTTGGCTAGCCTTGCTGGAATGATACGATCTGAGGATTTCTACATAACATGATGCGAGGATAACCTCGTCCCACTAGAAACTCGTAGACTTGATTGGCCGTGAAAAAAAAATGACTTGCTTGTACCCTATTACCTTCCGTGAGTAACTGAGGGAAGCGGACTGTCATGGTACGTGATCCAACCCATGTTCTTGTTTGATTGTTGGGTTGGTTATCGTACTATGATAGGCTGTGGACCGAAGTTATGAACGGAAGACTTATTCTGGTTGTGAACTGCTACTTCTGTGAATGACTGAGGAACATGGTCTATCATGGTACATGATCCAACCCATGTTCTTGTTTGATTGTTGGGTTGGTTATTGTGCTGCGATAGGCTATCGACCGAAGTCACGATCAGGAGATTTTATTGTTTATACCTTTTAACTTATGTGAAAGTTATAGAGTACGACACGTCCCGACTCCATACGGCACCTTTTGTCCTTGTTTGGTTGTAAGGGTGCCGTATGGGTTCGAGGATGTTGCGCTACCCTATAATAGTAGAATAAGAATTACTGTTATCAATCATTCTATTAACTGGGTTTTTAGTCTTAACTCTTGTGCCCCTTTGGCGGTACTTGCTATTCGGGGCTGACCCCGCTGGTTTTGTTTGGCCAGATCCCGTAGCAGAGCCTGAGGACACGATCTTCCTTCCTGACATCCATGGTGCATACTAGGAGCATGGCAGTTCGGGGACTCGAGTGGGTTTCTTCTCCACCACTCCTGCTTATACTTTTGCGGCGTTTAGCCACCGGCACCTGTTAGCCGGATTACTTGATATTTTGTGTCAGTACATAATTGTAATTAAACAGACTGCAGCTGTGTATAATTTTGTACTCTTGACTCTCCGAGATAGCTAAATTATGAAGCTAGTCTCTCATGATCATTTTGATAAAGCGTCGGGGACGCCTTACTGCTTTATCTTTAATGTTCATCTATTTGCTGATGTGATTTGATTGATTGAGACATAGAACTCTGTGGGACCATAGGAGACTTGATTGTAGCATGTACCCCCTAGTCTCTCGACATCCACGATCGTCGTATGACGTTACGTACCTCATATGGAGTAGCTGGCCTAGTCCATCTCCGTATTTGGTACTGGGGCGTGACAACATTAGTTGACACCAGATACACCTACCTCTATCTTAATCGGATACTTCCTTTTCCCTTGGTAGCAGGAAAAGATGTGGAAAGTGCCACCATTCCCTCTTTATGAGTAGGTGCCTTCTCGTAATTATTCTCTACAACAGATGATGATTAACTAGCTAAAGCATTGATCCTATCATCAAGATGGACGAAAGCAAAAGGGGAACTCTAAAGAAGTTGTTTCATTGAGGTTATATGCAGTCATCCTATTTCCTGGAAGCAACCTACACCCACAAATATTTAGAGTCCAGACTGATACCTATCGATGGTGACTGATACCAGACGTGCAACTAATATATCCATTCCTCATATCGGATAGGTAAGCACGTATTGGTTTAACCGATACAAGATGGGCTTCCTGTAGGTTTACCTTACTGTTCTAACTGGGGACACCCAATATCCCTACGATCTTTCCTTAAATGATACTCGAAGATGTGACCCATAAAGACGTTTGGTGCCAACCTGGTCGAGGCAGGGTATAAGTATTCCTATCAATTCATCTATGGACTCCAGAAACAGAGGTTGTCCATCCCATTAACCCTTTTATGCATTCCTTCGAACACCTAATGATTCATCTATTTACTTGTTTTAACAACAGGAATTTACAATATTAAGATGGTGAATGGCTTACCTCTTGATGCCGGTGACAGATTGGGTTATCCTTGATCAAACTGGCCTTCTTTGGCTTCTCTTGCGAGGGAGGAAAATAGGGTTATTAGGGTTTTGTGAAGGGAAGAGGTCGGCTACTCTTCTCCTTATATGTCCCAGTTGGAGATATACTCAGATTTCCTTAGAGATTAGGGAGGATCGATCTAAATTTGAACTTGGATATACCTGGGTTCGTTCCAGTCGGCTAAGAATCAGAGGGAAATTCAAATTCTGTCTAATTGCAATCAAGGCCCTAAGGAAATAGTGTTTTACAAATAAGCCTCCCCTTTCTCCATTATAATTTTTATTTGTTTAGCTAAATCCCTTTAGGTATTACACGTGTATAATCCACAACAATGATAACATAAGTAATAATGATAGTGGTATTAATAATAATCCTTTTTTGTATAAATATTTCTAAATGTAAAAACCAATAATACACCATAGTAATGATACTAATAATATTAATAAAATAATAATGATTTTGGGTCAAGGGCTCACAAATCTACCCTCCTTAAAATAATTTCGTCCTCGAAATTAAAAGGTAGATGCAAGGATAGAAAGGTTACCTCACTGCGTGAAAAGATAAGGGTAGCGCTCATGCATCTCGTCCTCCCTCTTCCAAGTGGATTCGTCCGACGAATGATGCCTCCAAGCTAGTCGTACGGAATCGTTTGGTTGTGCAGTACATTCTCCCTGCGATCCAAGATCTCTATGGGCTGCTCCTGATAGTTAAGGCTCGGTCTCACCTCAATCTCCCAGCAGTCTAGTATATGAATAGGGTCTGCCACGTACCGTCTAAACTTGGATATGTGGAACACATTATGCACTCCCTCCAATGTGGGTGGTAATGCCAAAGGGTATGCCACTGCTCCGATCTTCTCAAGGATGCCAAACGGCCCGATGTATCTTGGACTAAGCTTTCTGCCTCCTCCGAAATGTATTGTACCCTGTGTCGGAGATATCGTCAAGAACACCATATCGCCAACCTAGATTTAAGCAAGATGTTTAAGAACTACTCCTATCCTTATTAATAATCTTAAACTAAGAAAAGTTATACCTCGAACTCTAACGGCCTTCGATGACTGTCTGTCCAGTCTTTCTGTCTGTCCCGAGCTATACGAAGTTGCTCTCTAATCAATTTCACCTTCTCCGCAACATCTATTACCATCTCGGGTCCCAACAATGCTCTCTCGCCTACATCGTCCAAAGATAGTGGGGTACGACATCTCTACCCGTACAAAGCCTCAAAAGGGGACATCTCGATACTAGCTTGGTAGTTATTGTTGTAGGAGAACTCCACGAGGTGAAGGTGATCCTCCCACGAGCCAACGAAATCTAGTACACATGTCTGCAGCATATCTTTGAGCGTCTGAATGGTCCACTCCGACTGTCCATCCGTCTGTAGGCTGTGCTGAACTTGAGCGATGTGCCCAAGCTAGTCTGTAGACACCTCCAAAAGTGGGACGTGAATCTGTTGTCGCGGTCGGAGACGATACTCACTGAAACGCCATGCAACCTGACGATCTGCTTCACATACAACTTCGCTAACTTCTCCGTAGACAAATCCACTTTGAATGGTATAAAATGGACCGATTTGGTCAACCTATCAACGATGACCCAAATCGCGTCCTTTCCTCTTGGCGAGCGTGGAAGGCCGAAAACAAAATCCATGGTGATGTGTGTCACGACCCTTTACCCAAATTGTTGGGCCGGGCCGAGCCATGTCTAGCCTACGCTTGGTTAAAGCGTAGTAAGCTGTTCTAAGAATAGATAATAAAGGATCTAAGCTGCTAACAGTTCTAAAATCACATTTAAAGGTTCATCACAACACAGCATCTATAAGCGAAAGTAAAATAAGCACAGACTTAATAATACACTTCCAAAGTATCAAACTGGAGACAAAATCCAGTAATTACAAGATATAGTCTAAACAGTTCAATAACTAAGCCAAAAATAATCTAAGCAAGACTACCAAGCGAGGTTCCCTGCGGGGACTTCCTCGGGAGCAAAAGGCTGGTCTTCCGTAGTGGGTCCATAGACAAGATCATAGAGCAAATCTTCCTCCGAAAGTATTCCTACAACGTTATCCTGCCAGGACGGAAGCAAGTACTTGTACTACAAATATATAATACTGATCATGTGATGGAAAAAGATAAAATAACGTAATCATGGCACATCTTGATTTATCCAGTTTTAGATACATTTCATCATGGCAATACATATTCATTTTAAAGTATAAAACTGTAGCATGTACGTGATCAATCAATAGGTAAAATAGGATATACAGTGGTATATATCAAATTTTTCTGGCATGCATATACGTGCACGAACGGCATCGGTGTATGTCCATACACAAACGCGGGATCAGAATCTACGACAAAGTTACAAATAGAATGTTACCGTGGGCGGTAAATACATACGGAGAAGGGGGGCATGATCACGTACTCTACTAACAGTTTCCCCTTAACCCGTTTTTATTAACATGTGAGTGATACGAGAACAGTATAAAATATGTGAAAGACACTGGGAGCAGTATAAGCATGGTAGGTACTGAGAGCAGTATAAAACGTGGTGGATACTAGAGCAGTATAAAGCATGGTAAAACATGTACTGAGAACCAGTAAGAAGCATGTGAAGATATAAGAACTGTCCTAAGAATGGTAGGTACTGAAAATAATATATCATGTAAAGATTTAACTTGCTACCCCAAGGATCAGCATTTAACATGGTTGGATCACAGTTTATTGTTATACGCAGTAAATAAGCTTGTAGGGGTACTTACCTCGAGTAAAGCAAGAATACAAGTACGAAGATATAGATGTCCGGTGTCCTGTCAATAATGATATACAAACTCAGCCTCTAAGTTATGATTAAGATTACACTAGTGGTGTGACACGACTCCTAACTGGATACTAGCCAAGTGATGACCTAGCATAAAAGTCCAATGTGGAGTGACACAATACCCAATCTAACTTTCTAGGGCCTTTACACTAGTGTAGGGTGAGGTTCAATACTACAATAACTTAAATCAACACAAAACTTTGTAAGTCGTAACTACTCAATAAATAAATCAGACCCTACACTGAGTTCCAACAATTTTTGAGATAGACAAAAGGCTCAATTATACATAAAATAAAGTACCAAAATGATCCTTGTTAATTATAGAAATTTATACTAATTTTTCTGGAATTTAAAAATCCTCATAGATATTTATTAAAAATCAACAAACACATGTATCCTGAAAATGAGTTCTGTTTTTCTATTTTTATAAAATGCCAAAAGTATTTCTTAAATGCTGGAAAAATTATATTAAATTATCTAAATTAACATAGTATTTAAATACAATTTTTTTCAGACTTTTACAGTAATTAAAATATATATAAAAATTCAAAAACAGAAAGTAATAATTTCTGGAAAATAATTAATTACAAATTAAGGATGATACATAAGCAAAATCTACAGATGTCCTCGGATGACAAAACAAATATCACCAACGCTTCCAGAAGGGTCCAATTAGCTAGGATTGCCTACCCATAAGTCCAATTTGGACACAGGGGCAAAATGATAATTTTGGGTCAAAATGATGTCCGTCGTTGGACACACTTTGTACAAAAAAATGTGTCAGGATAGAATTCTACAAAACCTAGCAAATTATATGTCCACGAATCCAGAATGATGATAGGAACCCAACAGTATGTCCGAAATGGAATTCCGATGAGCCGAACTCAAAATGACACGTTGACGCGGACATTTGTAATCCGGTTTGCACCGAAATGCGTGCCGAAGCAAATATCTTCAAAACTCAGCAAATTATATGTCAACGAGTCCAGAATGACGATACAAACTCAACGGTATATCCGAAATTGGATTCCGATGAGCCGATCTCAAAGTGACCCGTTGACTCGGAATGTGGGACCCGCTTTGCACCGAAATGTGTGCCAGGGCCCATGTTCTCCAAATCAAGCTAACTTTACATGAAAACGTGCCAGAACGAGTCTATTGGTGGTGTCAGAAATTGAATCCGAAGTCCCGGGTTCAAAAATGGAATTTAACAAGTGCAATATTTAGAATTCGGACGACCAACTTTGGCGTCGAATTCGACCAACCAAACGTGCTCACAATGAAACAAAACTTATGGGGCAGGAACAGGGTTATACCAGCTGCGCATAGGAACTGGTAGCACGCCAACAGGAGCTGCGACGGCGGAGTTACGAGCTGACGAAGTTGGCTCCACAAAACTGTCCAAAAATAGTACAATTTAAAGTGTCAACTTGGTGGCCAGTTTTGAGGTATCAAACGACGAAATTAACTGACAAAACTTGAGGGGAGTGAAGATGGATATACTGAGATTGTGACAGAGCAAAGAGTTCACTGATCCAACGGTCGGATTGACCAAAAAACATGCACGAAGTCGCTGCTATGGGATGCCATTTCCGAGTTCAAAACTCGCGCGTCACGACGGGATTTCGACGTAAATGCACGAATCGCCTACGTGGCTCGTCGGGGAAGAGCACAGTGGCCATGGAGGAGGTCGCCGGAGTCTCGTCGGCTGAGGGGGGGTCGTGGTGGCAGTGTGCGACGGCGGCGGCGATCGTCGGCACGCGTGGCCGTGCGCGCGCGGCTGCGCAAGCTGCTGCGCTACGGCCTGCTGCAGCTGCGGCCTGCTGCAGCTGCGGCTACTGCTGCGCCCCTGAGCCACTGCGGCCAGCCGGCCAGGGCGGCGGCACAGCATCGGGCACGGCGGGGGTGGCTGTGCAGTGGTGGTGGTGATGATGGTTAGTGGTGGTGGTGGTTTGTAGATGATGGTGGTGAAGATGGTGTTGGTGAGGGTGGTGAAGATTTGTTGATGGTGATGATGATGTAGATGATGAAGAAGAGGCGGAGAAGAAGATGGAGGTGGTGGCTGGTGGAGGGGTGCTCGGCCAGGGGAGGAAGTCGGCCATGGAGTGAGAGGGAGAGAGAGTTGGAGATGTGTGTGTGTTGTGTGAGAGAGAGAGAGAGAGTTGTGTGCAGGTATGTGATATATATTAAAGAGAGAGTGTGAGAATAGTAGAGAGAGAGAGAGGAAGATATTTGAAAGAAAGAGGGGAAAAAAGGAGGTCGGCTGAGAATGGGGGGGTGTGTGTGCTGGTAGAGAGAGGGGAGTGAGGTGTGTGTGTGAATAATAGGAGAGAGAGAGTTATATATATATATATATATATATATATATATATGATATTTGTAAAGTAGAGAGAGGAAGAGATATTTTTAAAATAGGAAAAATAGAGAAATTATGTGGGGTGTTTGGGTAGTCATGGGAGGACAACATGGAGCTTGGGTTCGGGTTCGGTCGAGCCGGGTCGGGTCAAAATCGGACAGGGGGCAATAATTGAATTTAAATGGGTATTTATAATCAGGGGTGAATAAGTAACATGTGGGAACTCAAATAAATGGGACACAAGTATCATGTGGGTAGTAGGCTTCATGTGGGCCATGTCCATACTTTGGGTCGACTAGGTTGGATCGATGTCGGGTCCCGAAATTAAATTGAAAATTAGATCAGGTTTTACGGTAGATAATTAATTGGCCTAAATTGACCCGAAAGTTGTGCGAAGGAAATAAAGCACAAAATGGAGTGTCTGAGTGGGAGACGAAGGTCATGGATGTAGAGTGTCTCGAGTAGATCAGGCATGAGAAGTTGGTTCTGAGAAAATGACTAGTTTCGTGCTCCTAAATTAAAAGTCACGGTAACGTACAAACGATGATTAAAGATAAAAGTGGGAATAATTATTCAACGATTAATTGGTCTAAGTTGACCCGAAGTTGCGCGATACAAAAAGAGCACAAGGGAACGAGTTTAAGTGGGACATGATATATCAAAACGAAGATAATCTTGTCTACTACAAAACTCGTAAAGAGAGTTTACAGAGATTGGCATCCCTGACGCTCCAAAAGTCAAAGTCACGGAAAAGGTCATTAATGATCACAATTAACAATTAAATAATAAAATATTTATCGAAAATAATTCATTTAGAAAATTTAAAATAGCCCTGAAATTCAGGGGGCTTACATCCTACCCACCTTACAAAAATTTCGTCCTCGAAATTAAAATCATCCAATAGGTCAAACTATAACATGTAGCTGCTCTGGCTACGATACTCAATCTGCTACCCTTGTGATCATCTCTTCTGTTTCTCTTTACAATCTTTTTGGTTTAGGTTCAACAAGGTCCTTCTATCATAAACTACGTCATATATCCTTTAGAATCTTCCATACTAACATGGAACATTTATGTATACCCTAAACTATAGGTCATTCTCTGGGTATGTTTATAAGCCTAAAAAGCTTAATCATCAACCATATTTTCAACCTCAATTATAAATACTTGATTTCCTTATCACATCCTAAAGTATCCTTATTCTATCAATCCACAGGCCCTTTGCATCATTTGTCGTCAATCCTTTTCTATAGCTTCTCTTTGAAATTATACGTTCAATTCTTATCCTTGGCGTAGAGCCTTCTTCTTTTTACTCAACAAGTCTTCCGAATATAAACCCTCGATTTCAAACTCCGATTTATTAATTACCAATGTACGTATGTCGTTGCCTCGTTCCTTGTCTTTTTAACTGATATCTTTTCGATCTCGTATGCAATACGTTAACTCATTCTAACTTATTCTATATCAATCCACATATCGATCTACCCTCTAATGGCATGTAATTAGCTATAGGTAACCAACCAAAATTCTACAAATGCTAAATCCTCAATTTGTAAGTACAGGATTCGGATCCTCAATCCGTAATCATAACAATATAATATCTCATTTCTCCATTTTAGATACCCTATCATCAAGTTATACTACCAATACAATCGTTCTTAATGGTTTCCAAGTCTACTACAGTCAGTCACCCATACTTGTCCTATAAGCTTAATCTAACCAATCCCTAGGAAAAGTATTTATCACAAACGCACAATACATTTATAGTTATACTACAGAATCAGTTAACGAGGTTTGACTATTTCGGTCATCTATCAAATAGAAGGTAACAAGGCTAAGACTGGGTCACGCAATCCATAATAGTGTCCAAACAAGTTAAAGGTCAAGCAAGACGGAAAAGTTTATTGGAATATCTCCAAGAATGGTATAAAGACAACGAGATGCATAACGAGAAGAATTATCCAAGAGGTTAACGAAGAAGAGTTTAGTCAAGTCATAGGAAAGATGGAACACAAAAATAATTATGTCCAAAAAGATAACATGAAAGCAATCATGTTGGAGAATCCTAGAGAACCTATAATCCTAGTTGTAGATGTAGATATGACAGAGTTAATCAAGACAGGGAAGAATGATAATAAGAATTTATTCTTGCTCATTCGGTCATAACTAAGTGAACCAAGTTATGATATGATCTGATAACCCTACACATGTTCCTGAAATCATGTTGCCAGAATTTTTGCCACACCAGTAAGCTTAGATGCAATAAACGATAGAGTCAAGACTAAGGTATACACCCTAAAATCATATTATCTATAATTCTCGCCACGCCAACCGGTATGGCTGTGAGAAAATCTAAATTCTATAATCTAAGATAAGTATACCCAAAATCAGGCCCTATGTTTTTGTCATACCAGCTAATATGGCTGCGATAAATTCCAAACTCCATAAATAAAGCAGACATTTACCTTATCAGGATATATCATAATTCAATCCACAAAATTTATCACGATGCAAGATCAAAGTCAACAACGAAAATCAGAAATCAATTTCAACAGCGAATTTAAGGAAGAGCAAACGGAAATAAGTGGAAACAGATTTCTAGGTAAGATTAGAGTGAGATCCTCAGGGGTCATCCCAAGGGTACTATCCTGGTCAAAATTGTAACCCACTAAATTTTAAGCAAGAGACTAAATATAGTTAACGGTCCTATGCTGTGATGAGTTCTCCTATGTTACAATCCTAGAAATCCTCCAGGTGTTCTAAATGTTTATTCCTAGTGTTATCTACTTATCTTAAGATCCTAGTTGCAGGCATGCTTGGTACAATAACGTAACCAACCAACTTAAGTCTGGACCTGCATGGGCCATCACTAAAAACATGTCACGACCCTTTACCCAAATTGTTGGGCCGGGCCGAGCCATGTCCAGCCTACGCTTGGTTAAAACATAGTAAGCTGTTCTAAGAATAGACAATAAAGGATCTAAGCTGCTAACAGTTCTAAAATTACATTTAAAGGTTCATCACAACACAGCATCTATAAGCGAAAGTAAAATAAGCACAGACTTAATAATACACTTCCAAAGTATCTAACTGGAGACAAAGTCCAGTAACTACAAGATATAGTCTAAACAGTTCAATAACTAAGCCAAAAATAATCTAAGCAAGACTACCAAGCGAGGTTCCCTGTGGGAACTTCCTCGGGAGCAAAAGCCTGGTCTTCCGTAGTGGGTCCATAGACAAAATCACAGAGCAAATCTTCCTCCGAAAGTATTCCTACAACGTTATCCTGTCAGGACAGGAGCAAGTACTTGCACTACAAACATATAATACTGATCATGTGATGGAAAAAGATGAAATAACGTAATCATGGCACATCTTGATTTATCCAGTTTTAGATACATTTCATCATGGCAATACATATTCATTTTAAAGTTTAAAACTGTAGCATGTACATGATCGATCAATAGGTAAAATAGGATGTACAGTGGTACATATCAAGTTTTTTTGGCATGCACATACGTGCACGAACGACATCGGTGTATGTCCATACACAAACGCGGGATCAGAACCTACGGCAAAGTTACATATAGAATGTTACCGTGCGCGGTAAATACATACGGAGAAGGGGGGCATGATCACGTACTCTACTAACAGTTTTCCCTTAACCCATTTTTATTAACATGTGAGTGATACGAGAACAGTATAAAACATGTGAAAGACACTGGGAGAAGTATAAGCATGGTAGGTACTGAGAGCAGTATAAAACGTGGTGGATACTCAGAGCAGTATAAAGCATGGTGAAACATGTACTGAGAACCAGTAAGAAGCATGTAAAGATATAAGAACTGTCCTAAGCATGGTAGGTACTGAAAATAATATATCATGTAAAGATTTAACTTGCTACCCCAAGGATCAACATTTAACATGGTTGGATCACAGTTTATTGTTATACGCAGTAAATAAGCTTGTAGGGGTACTTGCCTCGAGTAAAGCAAGAATACTAGTACGAAGATATAGATGTCCGGTGTCCTGTCAATAATGATATACAAACTCAGCCTCTAAGTGATTAAGATTACACTAGTGGTGTGACACGACTCCTATCTGGATACTAGCCAAGTGGTGACCTAGCATAAAAGTCCAATGTGGAGTGACACAATACCCAAACTAAATTTTTAGGGCCTTTACACTAGTGTAGGGTGAGGTCCAATACTATAATAACTCAAATCAACACAAAACTTTGTAAGTTGTACTACTCAATAAATAAATCAGACCGTACAATGAGGTCCAACAATTTTTGAGATAGACAAAAAGCTCAATTATACATAAAATAAAGTACCAAAATGATCCTTGTTAATTATAAAAATTTATACTAATTTTTCTAGAATTTATAAACCTTCATAGATATTTATTAAAAATCAACACACATGTATCCTGAAAATGAGTTCTGTTTTCTATTTTTATAAAATGCCAAAAGTACTTATTAAATGCTGGAAAAATTATATTAAATTAGATAAATTAACATAGTATTTAAATAGAAAATTTCTCAGATTTTTGCAGCAATTAAAATATATATAAAAATTTAAAAACAGAAAGTAACAATTTCTGGAAAATAATTAATTACAAATTAAGGATGATACATAAGCAAAATCTACAGATGTCGTCGGATGCCAAAAAAATATCACCAACGCTTCCAGAAGGGTCCAATTAGCTAGGGTAGCCTACCCATAAGTCCAATTTGGATACAGGGGCAAAATGGTAATTTCGGGTCAAAATAATGTCCGTCGTTGGACACACTTTGCACCGAAAAACGTGTCAAGATAAAAGTCTACAAAACTTAGAAAATTATATGTTCACGAATCCAGAATGATGATACGAACCCAACGGTATGTCCCAAATGGAATTCCGATGAGCCGAACTCAAAATGACACGTTGACGCGGACATTTGGAATCCGGTTCGAACTGAAATGCGTGCCGGAGCAAATGTCTTCAAAGCTCAGCAAATTATATGTCAACGAGTCCAGAATGACGATAAGAACCCAACGGTATATCCGGAATTTGATTCCGATGAGCCGATCTCAAAGTGACCCGTTGACTCGGAATGTGGGACCCGCTTTGCATCGAAATGCGTGCCAGGGCCCACGTTCTCCAAATTAAGCAAACTTTATATGAAAACATGCCATAACGACGCCACGAGTCTACTGGTGGTGTAAGAAATTGAATCCGAAGTCCTGGATTCAAAAATGGAATTTAACAAGTGCAATATTTAGAATTCGGACGACCAACTTTGGCGTCGAATTCGACCAACCAAACGTGCTCACAATGAAACAAAACTTAAGAGGCGGGAAGAGGGTTATACCAGCTGCGCACAGGAACTGGTAGCGCGCCAACCGGAGCTACGACGGCGGAGTTACGAGCTGACGAAGTTGGCTCCACAAAACTGTCCAAAAATAGTACAATTTAAAGTGTCAACTTGGTGGCCAGTTTTGAGGTATCAAACGACGAAATTAACGGACGAAACTTGAGGAGAGTGAAGATGGATATACCAAGATTGTGATGGAGCAAAGAGTTTGTCAATCCAACTGTCGGATTGACCAGAAAACACAGGCGAAGTTGCTGCGACGGGACGCCATTTTCGAGTTCAAAACTCGCGCGTCACGACGGGATTTCGACGTAAATGCATGAATCGCCTACGTGGCTCGTCGGAGAAGAGCACAGTGGCCATGGGGGAGGTCGTCGGTGTCTCGTCGACCGAGGGGGGTCGTGGTGGCGGTGTGCGATGGCGGCGGCGATCGCCAGCGCGCGTGGCCGTGCGCGCGCGGCTGCGCATGCTGCTGCGCTGCTGCCTGCTGCAGCTGCGGCTGCTGCTGCGCGCCTGAGCCGCTGCGGCCGGCCGGCCATGGTGAAGGCGCCGTGCCGGGCACGGCGGGGGTGGCTGTACAGTGGTGGTGGTGATGACGGTTAGTGGTGGTGGTGGTTTGTAGATGATGGTGGTGAAGATGGTGTTGGTGAGGGTGGTGAAGATGTGTTGATGGTGATGATGATGTAGATGATGAAGAAGAGGAGGAGAAGAAGATGGAGGTGGTGGCTTATGGAGGGGTGCTCGGCCAGGGGAGGAAGTCGGCCATGGAGTGAGAGGGAGAGAGAGTTGGAGATGTGTGTGTGTTGTGAGAGAGAGAGAGAGAGAGTTGTGTGTAGGTGTGTGATATATATTAAAGAGAGAGTGTGAGAATAGTAGAGAGAGAGAGGAAGATATTTGAAAGAGAGAGAGGGAAAAAGGAGGTCGGCTGAGAATGGGGGGGTGTGTGCTGGTAGAGAGAGGGGAGTGAGGTGTGTGTGTGAATAATAGGAGAGAGAGAGAGTTAGATATAATATATATATATATATATATATATATATATATATATATATATATATATATATATATATATATATATATTTTTTTTTTTTGAGAGAGAGAGAGAGAGTTATATATATATATATATATATATATATTTTTATATATATATATATATATATATATATATATATATATATATATATATATATATATATATATATATATATATATATATGTGTGTGTGTGTGTGTGTGTGTGTGTGTGTGTGTGTGTGTGTGTGTCTATATATATATATATATCACACACACACACACACACACACACACACACACACACACATATATATATATATATATATATATATATATATATATATATATATATATATATATATATATATGATATTTGTAAAGTAGAGAGAGGAAGAGATATTTTCAAAATAGGAAAAATAGGGAAATTATGCGGGGTGTTTGGGTAGTCATGGGAGGACAACATGGAGCTTGGGTTCGGGTTCGGTCGAGCCGGGTCGGGTCAAAATCGGACAGGGGGCAATAATTGAATTTAAATGGGTATTTATAATCAGGGGTAATAAGTAACATGTGGGAACTCAAATAAATGGGACACAAGTATCATGTGGGTAGTAGACTTCATGTGGGCCATGTCCATACTTCGGGTCGACTAGGTTGGATCGATGTCGGGTCCCAAAATTAAATTAGAAATTAAATCAGATTTTACGGTAGATAATTAATTGGCCTAAATTGACCCGAATGTTGTGCGAAGGAAATAAAGCACAAAATGGAGTGTCTGAGTGGGACATGAATGTCATGGGTGTAGAGCGTCTCGAGTAGATCAGACATGAGAAGTTGGTTCTGAGAAAACGACTGGTCTCGTGCTCCTAAATTAAAAGTCACGGTAACGTACAAACGATGATTAAAGATAAAAGTGGGAATAATTACTCAACGATTAATTGGTCTAAGTTGACCCGAAGTTGCGCGATACAAAAAGAGCACAAGGAAACGAGTTTAAGTGGGACATGATATATCAAAACGAAGATAATCTTGTCTATTACAAACTCGTAAAGAGAGTTTACAGAGATTGGCATCCCTGACGCTCCAGAAGTCAAAGTCACTGGAAAGGTCATTAATGATGACAAACAATTAAATAATAAAATATTTATCGAAAATAATTCATTTAGAAAATTTAAAATAGCCTAGAAATTCATGGGGCTTACAATGTGTTCCTACTTCCACTCGGGAATCGGCAACGGCTGAAGTAATCCTCCTGGTCTCTGCCGCTCGGCTTTGACCTGTTGACAGACAATGTATCTAGAAACAAAGTGTGCCACCTCTCGCTTCATGCCATACCACTATACATGGGCCCTCATATCCTTGTACATCTTGTTGGTCCCCGAGTGCAAGGAATACTGAGAACGGTGCACCTCCTACATAACCACTACTCGTAGCTCTCTACTAGGTACACATAATCTCGTCTCGTACCTCAACGAGCCATCCTGTGAAATCCTCAAACAAACCGGCCTACACCTGTGCTATGATACCCCTCAGCTGCTCGTCCTGGTATTGTGCCTTTCGTATCCTGTCCATCAGTCCAGACTGAATCTGCATGCCCATCATCTGCACCTCGACTCCGGGAATGACGACCTCAATACCTAAATTCTCCTATTCTGCTAACAAGTGCCAGTCTCTCATCAAGAATATAGCCACAGGATACCGACTCAAGGTTTTCGCAACTACGTTCGCCTTTCCTGGATGATACTGGAACGAGATGTCAAAATCCTTCATCAATTCTAGCCATCTGTGTTGTCTCATATTCAACTCCTTCTGTGTGAAAACGTACTCAAGCTTTTGTGGTCAGTGAATATTTCCACACGCTCTTCGTACAAGTAGTGTTTCCATAACTTCAGGGTGAATATAACTGCCGCCAGCTCTAGATCGTGGGTGGGGTAATTCTCATGACCGACATCACGTCAGTCGAGGAAAATCTCCTCGAATCCAGTGTGCACAGTGCTCGAGAAGAATTGTCAGAGTCGCCATTATTGCAGTTATCTTTTACTATACGCCATACAGAGTTGGCCTGAAGTAGGCAGTACTTTACAGTTTAAGTTAACTAGCGCTTTCCACAGATAGTCTAGGGCATGCGCTATCCATCAAATCAAGTGCCAATTAATAAAATCATCATCTCGAAGCAATTAGATGACATGGCACGTATGTCACTAATCTCGAATAACCAGTACATGATACTGTCCACGTCCAAGCGCATTTCTCTCATAGAATGTCATGCGTCCCCATTAGTTAAACCAACCGTTCGCGCTAATAGATGATGGCGCGCTAATTGCTAATGTGTGCCAATCAGGATAACCACTTAACAGTTATCTCTAAACTCTATAAATAGAGTTCCAAATCACTTCTCAAGCACCACTAATGATCATAATCTCCTGAGCACTTGCGGCAGCACTCTCCAAAGGCTTTTTTCTTCGATATCACATCGTCCAAGGGATAAAGTGATCGTCTTCTGATCAGATTTCTATAGTTGTACTTCCCCAAAAATCAAATTGTATTCTTGTACTTTTTTCTTAGTTTGTAAAGAAACTTTTGTTTTTGCGAACAGTCCTACGTATTTTGGGACTGGGGCATTACAGAATCATCACCTTGTGCTCTTTCTATTGCTTGCACCCTCAACACACACACACACACACACACACACACACACACACACACACACACACACACCACACACACACATATATATATATATATATATATATATATATATATATATATATATATATATATATATATATATTTGAGAAATCCTATTTGAGGTCATAGAAATTCCTAAAATAGAAAATCCTAAAATAAGTAACTATAACCCCTCCTCTCGGATTTTTAAATTTCTATTTATTTATTTATTTTATTTTTAAATATCATGTTTAGAAATAAATTCTCTTTGTATTTCTACAAAAGAAAGTTACAAGTGTTTTTGAACCATAAAAATGTTTATGGAAAAGAGTATCCAAATTATTTATTTACTTTAGAAATTTATCTTATTTATTTTAATGGAACTAACTATTCTTATTTATATGATGAATATTTGTTTAGATTTAATTAACTTAGTTTGCAATTATTGGTTTTATCTTTAGAGGATATGCCAAATTATTTTAAATAAAAATTTGGATTTATAAAAATACAGTTTTCAATTATTTGATAACATCGAATATTTTATGGAATATTATTATGGTAATAAATTATTTGATTAAGATTTGAATCTATATAATTTAAATTATTTGATAATAGTAAATCTTATTTCAAATTTTTAGTATGATCATGTATTGGATTAAGATTAAATTAAATTAGTTTTTTTTAAAATATTTTAGTTGATTTAAATTTAATGTAAGATTTATCTATTAGAATTTTTATCCTTATCTATGTAGTAGTTTTATCACCTATTTAAGGGGACTTTTTCCTAACTTTTTCCCAAATAAAATTATCACTATCTAGCTAATAACCACTAAATCCATTTGATACGTAGCTGGCATATATACGTATCCTAGTCCTATGTATTTTGAGACTGGGACGTGACAGCTTAAATAATGTAGGAAATTGGAATTGGTTCCAGTTGTGGCTCATATACAACTTCTCAATTTTTCGTAGAAAATAGTACATGATAAAAACTTTCAATACTTATATTACAATATTTATACATATAACATGTGTGTATACATGGTATATAAGTATGGTACCACCTTAAATGTGAACAAAATCTATCACTTAATCGTACAATATATGTTCCACTTGTTGCATGATATAATATTTCAAACAAAAAACTACCAATACATAATATTTGTAGGTGGTATTTTTCTCTGCTAATACTAGTCATAGTTTTTAACATCTTCGAACAATAATATGTGTTAGATTTCCAGCAATGCTTTTGTTCTTGTCTTGAAGTGTTATAATATTGGCTCTAATACCATTGAGAAGTATTGTTATTGGTTTTTCTCGTAAATTCTTAATCCAGCTATTAAAACATTCACCAAGATTAGAAGTGTTAATATATAATCTAGGACAAGAAGTATATATTGTTATCCACTGTGCAAAATGACGACTCTCATAATTTACACTAACAAGTACATTGTAAAGTGTCATATTCTCAACATTAATTATTTCAAACAAATAATACACATCGGTTTGATTGTACGATCTAGCAAACAAGTCTAACATGTTTTGAATTTATTTTACTTTAGCTACTTGAGATTTCATATTTTGTTTACAATATTGAATACCAAAATGAGATGATTCTAAAAAAGTAACACACATAGCATTTATTAATCGTTTTTCATTATCTGATATAAATGAATTTCTATTCCATTCATTAAAATCACTTTCGAAAGACTATTTTAAGAGCGTTTAAAAACCAAGTCCAAGAATCACTATTTTTAACTTCAGCAATAGGATAGAATTGATAGTTATAGTCGTGAGCACGAGCAATAAATAAGATTCCTTAATATTTAGGTGAAAGAAAAGTAGTTCATACTAATAACCAATAAAAACCCCTTAAAACCTCGTTAATGCATGTCTTAAAACAAATAAAAATTGTCCCAGTGGCCGTAGTCCGTTGGGAACGGTGGAGCACCCCGGCGCAGTGGCGCGGGTTCGAGCCCCCTTGGAGGCATGTCTCCAAGCACCATTAAGAAGTGGACACCCTCAAAAATAAAAAAATAAAAATAAAAATTCTTTAAAAGCTATTGTTTTCAGTAGTCTTTAGAAAGCATCTACTATCTGGATTTGACTCGATAAATCTAAAATCATACTCTTCAAGACTAGCATATGCATCAACATAATTATCATTTATTGCAGCTAATGTCATCTTAGCTCTCCAAGCTTTAGCATAAGTAATATGTATCCGATGTTCTCTATATATATCATTAACAATTTGTGATGCATTATACGTCTGATTATCTCTAATTATACCAATTATCCTGGTTTTAAACCAAGCAATAGTAGATAGTCGACGACAATATGTTGTAAGTCCACCTAAACAAGAATGCCAACTTTCTAAATGTATTAATGACAACTATTTTGCCAGATCTAATAGATTTGGCATATAGTCTCCAATTACAATTTGGTTGATCACAAATATATATAATTTCTATGAGCATCATAGCACTAGCTAAACAAGTAAAATTATATTCAATTGCTACATTATTTAAAAAAATCTAAATGTAGAACGACTATCAAATGATTGTTCGATAAATAATTCACGAGTGTTAGCATCAATATCATCATCTACATATTCGGTTAAACAATCATTGTTTTCGTCATCATTCTCATCATCATCATCACCACCATATAATATATCAGTAAATAGAATAATTTGTTGAGAAGAACCAGCAACCGAATTAACATGTGGTAATCAGAAAAATGTTCACTATCTATATTATCCAATGTCAGTGATACTTGAGTAACATATATATTTATATACGGTGATTATGAATTAATTTCAAGAACAAAGTTTCATACTTCTTCACCATCTAATAATAAACATTTAAATGCAAAAAAACATGTCTTAAAATAAATTCACATCGAATTAAAAAACTTTCAATAATATGGTTGCGTA
This sequence comes from Iris pallida, assembly GCA_029216955.1. Lineage (NCBI taxonomy): Eukaryota > Viridiplantae > Streptophyta > Magnoliopsida > Asparagales > Iridaceae > Iris > Iris pallida. The sequence goes on from JANAVB010018999.1 coordinate 442,419, forward strand.
AATTTTCTAACATAATATTCTGATAAGATGAAAAAAAAGGGTTCGTAACATATCTCATTTAGTTTATCTCTGTGAGATTATATTATTTTTAGGCTAAGATCCATAGAAAAATAGAGAAGGAGAGCTTGTGTGAGGACTTCTGCAAGAGTTGGTGAGGACTTCTGTGGGTAGCTTCTGTGGGGAGGACAACAGTTTGGAAAACCTTCCCTGGGGAGAAGTGCTTCTGTGGGGAGGAGTGCAATGTGGAGAACTTCTGCGAGGAATTTGTGAGAGAGTATGGTGTGAGGAGAGTATATGTTTCAAAAAAAAAAAAAAAAAAACCAATTCTTTATAAAGTATCTATCCTCAATATAGTCGTTGTCTCAACGGTCTCTTTTTTCTAAGTTCAAACGATTGAAATTTATCCAACGGTCGAAAAATAAAAAATATATACATAAAATGCCAACTGATTTGGCATTGTGGGCTTACAAGTGTTACGCCAAATCAGTTGGCGTGCTAGAGACCAATACACCAAGGGTCTGCTTGGTAACGGTGTTTTTTCCAATTCTGGAGTGTTTTGAACCGACCGTTTATGAAAACCCATGTTTTTTTTTTTTTTTGAGGCACTGATTTTGATCGGCTAAAAACCCTCTAAAATCAGTGTAATGCAATTTTGGGTGGCTTTATAAACACCCCAAATCGGTGGATTTTGAACGATTTTATTATTTTATTCCATTTATATCCTCACCAGAAGTATATAATTGTAACTACTAATACCCTTTCTTATTTAATTTTATTCATGTAAAAAACTTTCAGAGCCGATAGGACTAGTTTAAAATCCGCTACTTATAAACTACCCAAAATCGAACCCCTCATAATCGCTCATAACCGATCATCTAAAAACACCTTATAATCGCTTACAAATGCCAAGCAGACCACAAGCGTATTGGTGCTCCACACCCCATCGTGACAATTATATTGGTGTTAGAGCCAACTCCCAAATGGACTTGGCGTTCAACACCTAGCTACTTACGTTTTAGTCCAACACGTCATTTCCCTCCCCTACAAATTATCCAAACTTTTTCCCTTTTAAATGAAAAGATTTGGTAGTCTCACTTGTGAAGGGAAAGGAACCAAGCCATGCATGAGTCATGGAGTATAGAGATGAGCACTAAAAATGTTTGGTTTCGTAATATTCTTCACTTGTCTCCAATATATAATACTCATTCGTGTTAGTAGGTTGGCGAATCTCAGCAAGCATATGTGGGGGGAAGACAGCTCAAACACAACGTTGTTTCAGTACAAAGATTAGGTGAGTTTCAAGACGAGATGAGCACTAAAAACAAGAGTACACAAAGGCAAGCAAGTAAGCAACGAAAAAGAAAATACAAATAGGGTAGGAACGTGGAAATGGAGTGATGATCATGTGACATTCATATCGTTTTATTTATAAGGATAATGCTCGGTTAGGTTGTTCTTAATTTAAGGAAGGGCACGAGACGACCGTTAGTCTTGGTCCATCATGATTAACCACTTCCTTGTGGGGGTGTTAATTTTGTCCAATTGCATATATGGGCCACGTATGGCTTTCGACTCTGTGGTCTTTACTTCAATTACCAGATCTAATGATGAAACTATATGTTTAGAGCTAATAGAAGAATGCTCGCAGTAGACTTGGATAATTTGGTTGACACGAACGATGCATGCACGAGAGAGATGCTTAACATACAAAGTTTTGATGTGTCAGTGTATTTTGAAGTACTACTATTACATCGACTAATATAGCATTTATTGTTCAAAAAAAAAAAAAAAAAGACCCCACCCCCCCCCTCCCTCCCCCCCCACCCCCCCCCCCCCCCCCACCCCAACCCCTCTCTTATGGTAGGCCGAAAAAAAGGGCCATTCATGGAAGGACACGTGTCCGCAGTTTCAGCCGCGGTTGAAAATCGCGGTCTGTATAGATGCTCTCTAATGTTTATTAGAACTTCTATAATTATCCTCGAGATTGGATTAATGTCCCACTTATAATTAGAATTTTTTTGACTTGCCTCCCACTTTGTTTATCTCATTTCACGGTGCACCCCACTGTTTTGCAAAAATGTACAACACCTTCCACTATGGACAGAATCCGTCAAAAATACTTATTTTGGACCAAAATGTCCTTGTCTTCTTCCTATTTCGTCTCCCCCCACCACATTCCCCTTCCCCCCCCCCCCCCCCCCCCCCCCCCGTTGCCGCCTCTGCTCCTCCCTTCCCCGCCACCCGCCTCTGCCTCCGCTCCCCTCTCCCTGCCTCCGCTCTCCCCTCCCCGCCACCCGCCCCCCTTCCTCACTACTACTGCCCCCTCCTCGCAAGCAGCGGCGGCGGCAGCAGCAGCAGCTGCGGCAGCAACGACAAGCAGGGACAGCAGAGGCGGGGAGGGGGGGGAGCGGGGTCGGTGGCCGGGGAGTGAGAGGAAAGAGGAAGAAGAAAATTGGAGGGACATTTTGGTCAAAAAATTTGGTCAAAACGGTTGACCGTTAATTTCTGACGGATTCCGTCTAAAGTGGAGGGTGTTGTACATTTTTGCAAAACAATGGGGTGCACCGTAAAATGGGATAAACAAAGTGGGGGGCAAGTCAAAAAAGTTCTTATAATAATTCTGGATTTGTTAGCATGTGTCCTAAGGACACATGTTAACACATTGATAACTAGGCATTTTATATTGGTAATTCCACGAACACATTTATCAATACACATTTTAAATAAGAGATATATTTATAAATATACTGGTGGAAATACCAATATAAAATACATGCATGTTAATAAAACTCATTTATCTTAGCCATCAAGCACGGGCATGATACTTATTCTTGGAATGTGTACCACTACAAGTCGAAGTTACATATTTTTTCTTCATTTCCGGAATGTCGATGATAATGTTGGGAGTTTCGTCTTTGTTTCCTACTTGGGTGAAGGTATCGAGAGAGTTTACTCCTTAGTTATACAGTAGTTAGAGCATCCACAGTGGATACACTTCAAACACATACTCTAAATTATTAAAAAATGTGTCAATTATTACTTTTGAAGTGGCTCTTGATATTGGCACACAATGGTACACTCCAAATTAATATCCTTCCTTTTTTTTCTCTTTTTTTCCTTCCATGTTTGCTAATATTTTTTCTCCCTTTTTTCCTCATTATTTTCCTTCCCTTTTTAGTAATAAGGGTTAATTTGGTGGGCCAAAAAATTAATGTAGCGGAGCTAGGACACACTCTAAATCTAGAGTGACTTTTAGCTTTCTAGCAATTTTTAAGTATAGACAAATGCCCATTGCATCCTTCAAGTGCTACAAAATTGAACTAAAGTTAAAATGTAGCACTTGAAATCTTTTCCACTATGGATGCTCTTAGCTCCAAAAAAATGAATTAATCAGAGTAGATTGTTAATGCGCCCTGCTAAGATGATTAGAGTACTCGCGCCTCAGATTAAAGAAGCAGCTGAGAAGTGTATGAGCCACGCCTCCCCTAGGCGTGGCGTTGCCTGTGCCACTACCCTCGAATTGTGAAAGCGTGTTTCGATTCCCGTGCCAAAAAGACGGTTTCTACACAAAAGTCGAGGGGTCATAATTAAGACGCTCGCGTTTCAAATACAGGCGCACCCCCACTACCATCGCGCCTCACTCACGCTCTATAGGCGCATCCGATCCATCACATCATCACTTGCATCATCCCGAAATTGCATTTAATGAGTTCACACTCTCCTCGAAGTCACCAAAGTGATGCTTCGATTGTTGTGATTGAACATCAGCACACCAGCACGACCGAGCGTATCTCCTTTTGGGCGCGTAATGCCTAGTTAAGCTCGAGCGTATGTCCCCTCGAGCGCTTTTCCTTGGGCGTGTGTGCCTCTGCACTGTGCCAACAATTGTCCTTAAAAATAGACACGCCGCCTAGGACAGTGGTTCCTAGGCGCGTGAAGAGTTGGGCGCGCGCTACGCGCCACAGACCTAGTCACGCCATTGAACGAGTTTTCAGCATATTGAGATTTTCTCCAACAACAACATACCAAATCTACTACGTAGCAATCAGCTATGGCCTTTTCACCGGTGAAGTGTGAGCCATGCTGTAACCAACCCCTGTTTAGGGGCGCCACGTGGCAAGTTGAAGGCTCACGCGCCTGCCTACTCCTAGGCGCATGTGTTACCCTCCCTCTCAACTATAAATAGGAGGGGTACTCCTCCATTCAAAGCCCCTGGTTCCTGAATTCCTCAAGAAGTTCCAAAGCAAGTCAGAGAGAGTTCTTGTCGTTTTTTCTTAGTCAGTGAAACTAAGCCCGACATTCCTCTCTCACAGTCAGATCGTCAACGGAGTACGAGAAGCAATACTCTCCCGTCACAACCCAGATCTAAAAACAAACTGCGATCAAGAATTCCTATTCAGGAGTTCCTCCTTGCGTTCTCATTCGCAGTCTTTCTAGAAGCCCACTCTCAAAAGCTCATGAAGCGATGTCGAACAAGATGGCGACTCTGCTGGGGACGTCATTCTCCTCTAAAGAGAAGGTTGTGATGCAATCTGACACGGCCATGCTCGGAACCACTATGCAGATGCTGGTCATCAAGTTCAATCAGTCAGCATTTAAGGAAATGCTCTCGGGCAATAGTGCGGGTTCTTCTCCTAGACTGTCGAAGTCTAAGAAAATGAAGAAGGTGTGGGTGCCTAAAGCCTGCATAACTTACCCACAATCTGCTTAGGAGGAACAGCACGTGCCGGTGCAACTCTCAGATAGCGCGCCGATGACTTCCCTCCCCGTACTTTCTCAGGCACATGAGTCTGGGAAGTTCGACGCTCGGGAGAAACGCGCACCTACCAATAGGCGCGGAAGGATTTCGACCCAAGGCAAACTCAGAGCCTTGGGTGGCAGCGGACCTCAAGCATGTGAGGCGGTCCTAGAAGAAGGCACAACACATGGCGAGTTTAAAACCAAAACAAAGGCGCGGGCTACACGCGCCACATCGAGATGTGCACCTTTAGTCGTGACGCACGCGCTTGACGAAAAGCTTTATAGATCTTGTTCGCGCGCCTCTACGCGAGGGTCGGGCCAGACTCCGGAATCTCCCAAATACCCAAATGTGCTACAAGAACAGGAACCAAGTTTGGGGGCAAATTCACTTACATGCCACAACACTCAGTCTACCCGAGGAGGCATAAAAGTGAACATCCCTTCTGAGGACCAGCGCCATGTGATCAATCACAAATGCAAAGTGGAGGGAATCATGGCAAACACTACGCACGAAGCCCCCTTGGGTGTACATACGTGCGCCAGTATAGTCGACAACTGCTGCTACGCGAAATCCACAGCAGTTCCAGGAAGACAGTCCGTGTTTCAACGGCTCCAACCTGTTTCATCCGCCCGACGTTGTCTCGGCGAATGGATGCAATCAGATGACGAATAGGAACCACTATTTTCCTCATGCCATGCTGTAAGGTGTTCTCCTCTGATTGAAAAGAACCCCAACTCTTCGGTCGGTACACCCAAAAACCGACCCAAGAACCGCAAGTTAGTTGTGCCCAACACTGGGCTGTTCCAGAGCACCCGCTCCAAGTCCAAAGAACTGAAGGATGGGGGTACCTAGTATTCTGTATCAAACACTGATATAGCTGGGGGTTCCCCTCCTTTGCATACCTAAGAAACTAGGGGTAGCCAACTCCCAGTCCTGCACCACAATCCGATGTTTCAGAGGGACAGCGATTCCCATGAAAATAAGGAAAGAGAGGCCGGGGGTATCCATTCTCAGCACGTTGTTGAAACCTCAGAGACCGAGTACACTCCAAACCTCGACCCTGGTAACTTCTCCCAGATGATTGCCTACACTGCTGACAAGGAGGCATGGGAATCAGGAACAGAGAGCGAATAGTTAGTCCACACTCGCGTCATGCCGTCATACATGACAAATGATAAACAGAGGTCCCAGGACAGCCGACGTTTCAAAATGATCGAAGAAATGATGCAGACCATGAACGCCAGCTTGGCATTTCTGACAAAGACTGTCACAGAGCTGAAAGCAGCTCAAACCTCATCCCAACCACCAGTGCAAGCCCCAGAGCTAGGAAATAATGGGAGTCCAATGCCCCAAATCTTCCAACTATAAGTCATCACGTAGCATTACCACCCGCAGCCAGCGACCATACCCTACCACAAGCATCTGGGCTAGCAGTATCGTGAGAGTTCCTCGAAGCCATCCGAGATCTTCAAGCCAGAGCTGACGCCAGAGATAGACAAGAGTATCGAAGAAAGCTGGAACTTAACCAACCCTTCCCAGTTGAATGGAACAGGGTGGACTATCCCTCTAAATTCAAGTCGATGACCATAACTCCTTTTGATGGGAAGGATTCCCCCCGTCAACATCTCAATCATTTTAGTGCTATGACGGGGCACTTGCCAAGGGATGGTGCTCTCCTCGTTAAACTGTTCGTCGGCGCCTTGAGAGGAGTTGCCTACGAATGGTTTTGTAGTCTCCAAGACAACTGCGTGTCGACCTTTGACGACCTCCAGCATCTATTCTTGTCTCGATTCTATTAGCCAGGGATGGACATGTCAATGTCCACTTTGATGGTCATAACCACTCAAAAGGACAAGAAATCTGCCCGAGTTTACATACAACGGTTTCGACAAGCCGCGCTGAGACTACAACCAGGGCTTTTCGAAGCAATCTTAATTGACACTTGCCGGAAAGGCTTGTCCCGTATGAAAAGACTGTGGACCGGCTCCTCCGGTCGGGCGTCTTTTATTATCAATGCCAAAGATGCTGAAAGGAAGGCCAAGGAGGCCCACTGATTGGGAATGAGCCTTTCAAATGAGAGGGGCGGAAGGCCTACCGGAGCACCCAATAAGAATGAACGGGAGTCCAAAGCAAAACAAGTTATGACCGCGAGTCTCAATCGGGGTACCGCTCCTGTTCAGAAACCTGAAAGACCCCTGATCCAAAAAGGGAACTATTTGTTCAAAGATGAAGATGCCCTAAAATTACTCAACGTCCTACTTGAGGGTGAGAAATTTACACTCCCACCTCCTAGACGCCCCAACGAAGGAGATATGGTGGATAATCCCAAGTACTGCCATTACCACAGGTACGTCCACCACCCGACTAAGGACTGCTACATCCTAAAGAATCACCTACAGCGATTAGTTGACGCGAATGTACTATCGCTGGACTTTGAGGAGAAGGTGGTCTCCGCCAATATGGTAACCCTCCAGTTCGGTAGGTTTTTGCCTACAGAGGCGTAGGACGAGGTCACCCCGATTCCAAAGTGTCACGCCCCAGAACCAGAATACTGGAGAGCGGGAGAATGACTCAGCCAGCTACGTATTACGGGTAGATGAATACCGTATAATACGATCAATGCTGTCTAACCAGACGAGGGGGGTGCATACTACATGAAAGTCTTACTATGGTCACTTCACATCTATTGTCTCAATCATTCAAACAAGAAGCAAAAATAGAGAACATGTGAGAATAAGCAGTAAGGCGTCCAAAACGCTCAGTCAAAATGTTCTTGAGATCTGACCTTACAAAACATAGCCAGATGGTATAGTAACATATACACAATTGTTATCAGCTGCAGTCTGACTTAGTTACAATCATGTAAAAGTAAGTGCAAGACAATCCGACTAACATGTCGGTGCCAAACGGCTAAGTATAAAGTAAATAACAAAACGAGTGGTGAAGCAAGGAACCCACTCGAGTCCTCCTGCGATCATTCCCCTAGTATTGACCATCTTGGAGGTAGAAGTAAGCTGGATCCTCGGGGACTGGCTCTAAATCTGGCCATGCAAAACCAGAGAGGTTAGACCTCTAATAGCAAGTACCACAAGGGAGCACGATATGAAGGATTAAACCAGTAAGTAAGAGAATATAATAATAGATCTCTGCTCTCCACTAGGATTCACATAACATCACGACACTTCGAACCAACCTCCCAACCAAACAAGGACAGAAGTTGGCCCGTCATGTCCTGACATTCTGATCATCTCAGTTAGGCAACAGAGTAGGTACAGTACACAAACAAATCATCTTGAACGGCCAATCAACTACTACGGCTTGCTATTGTGAGTCCCAAGTTATCCTGGAATTATGCAAATAGGGATTCCTCAGTTCTTACTATGTGCGAGCAAGGCTAGTCTATCCAGTCAATCAATTGCGCCAATCATGTAATTAGACGAGTCCCAGCGGGACGCCCGTCGTTAATATAGCATGTACAATTTAATAATATAAGCAGATACCGTTCCCTGCCCGTGTGACAGATTTACAGTATCTGTGGGAACCAGCCGGCCTGTCGGGCACTACTAGTCCCAAGAGGGCTGCCATGTAAGAACTCGGGAATCCATTCTCTCCATACATTCATTATTTTATTTAACTTAATAGTCTCTACGTTGAGTGAAGTCCCATGCCGTGGATCATGGTCATTCAAATGAGTACTTATGTACGGGGTACGATATGCGCAACTCTACAACGATACCCGTGCGGCTAGGTTGTAGGTCTTACATAGCGTGATACAACAATCAAGTCTAACCACGGAGTCATCATGCCTTGACCATAAAGTACACACGCTATTTTTTGTAAGAAAATAAATAACTAAATAAATAAATAAATAATTTGAAGCTTGCATGTGCCTGTATGCCAATATTCGGGATCGGCTAATCGATTGCAATAGTTCATTACATGAACGTGTCTCATTCATTCAATTCAATAAGACGACTAGCCAGTCTCTTAGTTCCAACTAGGAACGCATGATCAATTATTAGTCAATGTCACAATCATTATCAATGGTGACAAGGCATGAAAATCAATTAGTATTATATGGGGTCGAGTCTATAACTCCTCAGAGTTAAGTTCTAGTCATACTGGGTATCCATGGATCAATCAAGACACATGACACATTCCACATAACAATCTGTATTAACAATATTAACATATCATGATTTATCAAGTTCATGCAAAAAGACGTAAGGATATAATAGAAGAATTATCATGCCACCATTAAATGAATAAGTTATAGAACAAATAAAAACACCCAGGTCAGGAAGTCACGCCAACAAGTCTATGCTAAGGCCAAAAGTCACGCCAACAAGTCTAGGCTAAGGCCAACAAGTCACGCCAAGTCTAGTAGGAGTGAGCGCGAAAAGTGGAAAGAAATTCACGCAAGGGAAATTCACGCACGCACAGCGTGAGCGTGAAAAGTGATGCACGCACTCATAGCGTGAGCGTGAAAAGGGAGCGTGAAAAGCGGGACAAGAAATTCACGCACGCTCGCAGAAATGTGCGTGACTAAAAATTCACGCACGCAAAGATGTGCGTGACTAAAAATTTACGCACGCAAAGATGTGCGTGACTAAAAATTCACGCACGCAAAGATGTGTGTGACTAAAAATTCACACACGCAAAGATGTGCGTGACTAAAAATTCACGTACGCATGCAAGGACGTGAGCGTGACTGAAAATACACGCAGACACGTAAGAACGTGTGCGTGACTAAAAATACACGCAGACACGTAAGAACGTGAGCGTGACTGAAAATACACGCAGACACATAAGAACGTGTGCGTGACTAAAAATACATGCAGACACGTAAGAACGTGAGCGTGACTGAAAATACACGCAGACACGTAAGAACGTGAGCGTGACTGAAAATACACGCAGACACGTAAGAACGTGTGCGTGACTCAGGAACCTTCGTCCCAAGCCAGAAATGAAGTTCCCATGGTTCAGAACCCATGGACAACCGAGAATACACGCCAAGTTGGGAGATCAAACCCATGGTCAACCGAAAACACAAAACTTAGATGTGGGAGAAACAAGCCAACGAAATCAAAAATACTAAGTACTAAACTCTCTCAGGATCATGAGAGGAAGAATAATGAACCATAAAAATGGTTCTCCAAGCAAGAAGCAAGATTGCACTTGCCTGCTGCTACTGCTGGTAGGTGGAGAAGTGATAAGAGAAAGAAGAAGAAGTAATGGTGAAGAATGAAAGTTATGAGGAGAGAGAATGAGATGGAAGCTTTAAATAGGGAAGGGTGGTAGGTGGGGTTATTGGGTCGGGTTCAACCAAGGCCAACCCGAAAGCAAGCAGAGAGGTAAAAAGCAGGAAATAAAAATACAGAAATAAATTGCAGGAATAAAATTGCAGGAAATAAAATGCAGGTAATTAAATTAACATGAAAATTAATGAGCAGATAATTAATTAACAGGAAATTATAGGAATTTAAATACAGGATAATACATGATAAATACTAAATAAATATACATATGAGTTGCACATGTATAAAAATACGCATTCTTGTATAAAAATACGCATTCTGGGAACGGGGAGTGACACAAAGTCAACTATGGAAGCTGTTAACCTCCCGACCGCTCAAGCCTCAGGGTTGATGCCAGTCAAAACACCTCGAGGAGAAGTCATGTGGATACACCCTGACCTCTCCGACGACCTAATTAGACCTACCGTACGACAGCCTGTCTAGACTAAAGGAAGAAAGGTCAAATCTTGCAATGTTGTCTCTGCCTTGTCTGACGAAAAAAGGTTCGAAGCAACCAGGACTGGTCTAGAATACTCACGTAACTATAACCAGGCCCCAGGCAAAGAAACGATGCAGATCGTAACACCAACCGTTCCCGATGCTTTCGAGTCGGGCCCATCCCAACCTTCAACGGCGGATAAACAGAAGCAAAAAGAGGGGCATTTTGACAAACCCCTCAGGAAGGATACTACTGCAGGGATGGATCGACCCTACAATTTCAACATTTTGGCACAATTGGCCAATACCCCAGCCAGACTGTCGCTATTTGAGCTTCTCTGCCTTTCCAACAAGACTCGAGAAGCTCTGACCGAGGCATTACAAAATGCCGAATCCTACTTGGAACAAATACGACAGCCAGACGAGGACCCTGTTGCATGTCCCAAGTGCCATAGTGTGATAGAAACAATGCCCAATGTCACATTCTTATAGCAGGACATGTTGTTAAAAAATAATAGACATGTTCGATCCCTGTATTACATGGGGTATGTTGGCACTGTCAAGGTTATCGACCATGATTCATCCGTAAGCGTTATCCCTCACTGTCTACTACGTACATTGGAGATCCCAATGTATTGGCTTTCCGCAACCCAAACCACGATCAGTGGTTTCAATAACAGCAAGAGTTGCCTAGAGGGAAAAATCTGCTTGAAAATTCAGATTGGTGACCTAGAGACTGAAGCAACTTGCTATATCATTGACGTGGAAGTCTGCTATAATATCCTGTTGGGGCGACCCTGGATTCATGCGCACATGATTGTGCCATCTATCCTACACCAATGCTTCAAATATGTCAACAGCAACGGATTCGCGGACATTGACCCCTTCAAAGGGGTTGAGATTTACTACACAGAATCTCGGCTGTTCCGAAAGAACTACCAGAGGGATTTAAGTGACGTTGATGATGAAGCCGAAGCCCAAAGGGCCTATCAGAGTGCGGCTAAAAGAACGCCCTACAACATCCACGACTAAGACTACAGCTCCTTTAGTAGTACGGTTGAAAGGAAAGTCGCCAACAAAAGAATGCCCTACGACGTCCACAGTCAAGGCTACGACTCCTTTAGTGGTACGGATGAAAGGAAAGCCGCCAATGAAGGGAAATCCTTCTGTCAAGCCAATTATGGTGAAGCTGCATAGCCAGCCTCATCCTACTCCACCTCTGCCTACCTCAGTTGCTGGGGGTAATAATCTTAATGACATTGTTGTGCCCAACTTTCCCGTATTTGACAATGTAACCCTGGAGGGTGATTTGTCCTATTTTATCAATAAAGGGATGCCTTTAAACTACTCTTCTGCTTTCTCTGCTTATTCCCTAGAACAAAATATGAGTTTATCGCTACAGACACAAATCACATATGTTTATTCTGTGAAACAAGTGCTCCATGTATGTAACGCCTGTTTTATAGCACCGGCACGGAAGGATAAAGAATAATCCATCATCTTTGGCCGAGTAGACAGCTCTCGAACTCATACTCTTTGTGAGCCAGAGCCTGAAGTCGGTACGGTTCAAGCTCACCATTACACTCCACAAGCCAGACATATCATCCAGAAGATGGCTACGACCTAGGCAGTAATATGGGTCTTAATTATGGAAAGGGTCGGCACTTGTCGATCAAGATTAATGTACCTAAGGGCAAATCTGACCAGTATTACCAGAGAACCCGCTGCGGCCTCGGATATGTCCCGCCTAAAGCACCTGAAGTTCCGCCGCACAAGGAAGCAACATACTCGTACTCTTCAGACTCCTCCTTTGATTCCGACGTCAGTATTGGGGAGGTATTCTGTAGAACGTTGTCGGTAAATATGACGTCAGTGGATCAAATCAATGAAGACGACGAACTATTCTTCGAACCTCTCGAAGTTGAACCCTGGGCTCAGCAACTTGATGCCCAATGGGAGAAACGCTTCGAATTGGGCGAATCACCTACCAAAGATGAGGTTGTACAAATTGAATTAGGAGACAACTCTTCTCCTAAACCGATCTTCATCAGCAAAAGTTTAAAAGGAGAGGATCGTGAGTCTCTTATTGAACTTATAAGAGAATACATAGACGTCTTCGCCTGGAGCTACGAAGAAAAGTCGGGCTTAGAACCGAATGTCGTCGTACACAAACTGAATATCTTACCTAAGGCTAAGCCAGTGAAGCAACAGCAACGACATTTTCGTCCAGATACTATGAATGCTATTGAAAAGGAAGTTAACAAGCTAATAACGAACGGCTTCATCCGTGAGGAACAACACCCAGATTGGGTAGCCAATATTGTCCCAGTCACTAAGAAGAATGAGAAAATTGGAGTCTGCATAGATTTCCGCAATCTAAACGCTGCTTGCCCAAAAGACGAATTTCCGTTACCCATCACTGATGCGAGGTCGATAATACATGCGTGTTTGAGCGCATGTCTTTCATGGATGGCTACTCCGGCTATAACCAGATCAAGATGTTCCTAGACGATGAGAAACATACGCCCTTTCGGACTCCGATGGGGGTGTTATGTTACACAGTGATGCCATTTGGTTTAAAGGATGCAGGCACTATGTACCAGCATGCTATGAGTACTATATTTCGTAAGCACTTGCATAAGACAGTCGAATGCTACGTCGACGACATCGCGGTCAAAAGTCGCTTCCGTGGAGATCACCTCCATGATTTAAGAACAGTTTTCGATTTGATGAGTAAACACCAATTAAAGATGAACCCAGCCAAGTCCTTCATGGGGGTGTCCAGTGGCAAGTTCTTAGGTTTATCGCTCGCTGATAGACTCATTGGCACCCTGTATCCTCAATCGACTTCATCCGTGAGTGGTGTATGTGATAGCTTCAGGGATGTCAATCGATTGAGGATACGGGATGCCAATGAGTCTATCAGCGAGAGTCGCACGTACGCAAAGCCTTAGATTGAGTATTGTTGATTAAGTTGGTGTAGTCTTGAGATTTGATAAGTTGATTCGAACAAAAGTTAGAAATTACGAGCACGGGATTGAGATTGCGCAAGTATGAAATGTGGAAATGATAAAGTAGGCAAATTAAATCGATGAAAAGTTAAGGTGTAGCGAACGGATGACTTGATAAAGAAAATCGATAGGTGGATCGTATAGAAAAAGTTAGCACGACGGAAAGATAGCGTGTATAAAAAGTTAAATTTTAAAGTTACGCAAATGACTCTAAGGATTGGATTGAATGTTGCTCGATGATTTGAGTTAGCAAAGGAATGATGCGAATTGAGGGAATACGTTGGTCGATGACTTAAGATAGACGGATGAAAATACATAATTTTGGGTTTGAACAAATTGATGATGTAAATTGTTCGAGGGATAATGATCGAAATTGATTTTGAATGTCAAGGAGATTATCCAGCTGGACGATAGCATCAGTCGCACGACTCGAAATTTGTTGCAAAGGAAGATCGTCAGGTTACGCATGTCATTGATGGTATTTAGGCGTATCAAAGATCAATATGCAATAACTCAGGGGGTACTCTGACTCGACGAATGACGATCGTACAAGTGTTATCGTTCTGATGGATGCTATACTTAGGATTTTGATTGAAATTGATGTTGGGATGAAAACAGAATTGTCTTAATGGTTGCATTGATAACCACAACGTCGATGATCTTGCCTTGCGCGAGTGCAACTCTAGCCTCGTACATGCGTCACGTCGGATTTGGGGCGATCGTTCCACGTGAGTGCTGATATGGTGATTCCTATCGCGGGAATGATCGAACTCGAAAAATTAGGACGTGGCAATTTGGATTGTCGCGACTTGCGGTTTGATGCGAAGGTGGATTCAAAGATTAGTCAGACTTGAGATTGACGATTGAATGAAACTTAAGGATTGAGTAGGTACAATCCATGCATTGAGAATGAATTAGTCTAGACACAAAACAAGAGTTACGTCCCGATGAGGATGATTATCCTGCAGGAGCGTTGCATGGTGATTTCATGCCCACCGTAGATAATCGGACTCGCGTGAGATCGTGGCATGGCATATTGTTAAGTCAGACGACCTTGTGATCGATTACGTGAATTGGGATAAATGACTTAGGGAGTATGAAATGTGAATTATGGTTTAGCAATGAATCATGTCGTAGCGTGCTTGACTTGAGAAGGATTGATAGGTGAATTATGTCGAACGTGTTCGAAGAGATAGACTATACGAAATGGCTTGTTGGTCGAGCGATATTGATGTATCAAAGATTTGGTTGAGTGAACTTACGATAGGATGACTTTACTGAATGACTCAGACCCCGTACGACGAATGTTGGGATGTGTATAGGAAATCTATGCTCGAAGTTTAGAAATCGGAGTGATGCGAGCTTGGGTAGAAAATTTCGTACTATCAATTTGGTTTGACCTTAGGATGGGGTCAGTATTGATATTGTTGTTTGGGAACTATGATTCCAATATTGACGGATGACCTTAGCCTAAAGACATAGCCTAGCGGTTAGGCAGACGTCCCAACACGAAGAGATATGAATTGTGGAGGCACCACTCACGAGGCTCGGTTGACATGCATGTATATCAGGGACGTCTGAATATGTGCACGATCCGACTGGAGCGGTGATAGCGGATTCTCTATCACGAGGCTTGACTGAAATGCATGTATTCTGGGGACGTCTGGAATATGTGCACGATCCAACTAAGTGATGCGTTGAATCAAGTGAGACTAGAGGAATGTAAAAATGTCGAAGATTTTGAAATCATGTTTCAAGAAAAAGATTGATGGCAGTGCGAGCGTGGCTCGGGTTAAGGAAAAGCATAGGCAAAGGGTGTGCGAGAGTCGTTGAGTATTAAGTTGTAAGTCAATGAGTAAGTACTCAGTTAGTTTCGAGGACGAAACTTTTTTTGATTGGTGTATGATGTAATGTCTCGTCCCGCTCAGTTCTATCGGAGGAATCGAAACGTCAGCGGCGTTTGGACTTAGCCTTGCAACGGTAACTCGAAGGCCCGCTCGGTCAAGGTGACTCCTCGCTCAGGTGGGTGGCTTCGGTGAACTTGCCTCGTATTGGCCTCGTGCCCCCTTTGTAATCTTTGTTTCAATATCAATAAAGAGTATTTTGAATGACTTGTGCTCTGCTTCAAATTTTTGCTGTTATTATTCAATGTCTCTGCTTGGAACTTCTGTGCGATGACCCCGTCGCAGCCACTGTAATCGGTCGTTATGGAACCCGCCTTGCACGAGCGCAATATAGGCTCGTGCGGCATCACGCCTTAGCGAGGATGATCGCTCCTACGGGAGCGGGGCGTGACACTAATAACGTCACCAAGTACAACGCTCTCAACATTGGACTTCGGCTCGCTAAAGAGCTCGGGGTCAACTTTCTGGAAGCTTACGACAACTCTCAGTTAATTATTAACCAAGTTCTGGGACAATACGAGGTCCGACATGAGAACCTGATCCCATACCATCAAGCAGCGATTTCTATAATCTCTACCTTTATAGGGTTTTTTATATAACATGTTCTCCGATTACAAAACCTGGAGGCTGATGCTCTAGGAGGACTTGCAGCATCATTAGCAGCACCTGTTGGAACTCAGCACACTATTACAGTAATAGGTCAAGAGTTGGTATGCCCTAAAATAATTTATGCATGCAGGCTTACCACTCGATTGAGGCAGGAGAAAATGTTCGAGATTGGCGATCCCTTTTTATAGATTTTGCAGTGTATAAAATCTTGCCAGATGACACGAAGGAAGCAGCCTCCTTTAGAAGGCGCTCTCTCCGGTTTTACTGTGATACTCAAACTAAAACGTTATATCGCCGCTCCTTCGATGGACTCCTACTCCGATGCCTATCAGGTCAGGAAGTTAAAGACGCACTACGCGAGGCTCATAACGGCACTTGCGGAGCTCATCAACCGGGACCTAAACTCCATGACCGACTCAGGCGCATGGGTTACTATTTGCCCACAATGATAGCTGATGCTCTGGTGTATGCTAAGAAATGTCGGATGTGTCAGATCCACGCTGACTTCATTCACCAACCTTCGAATTTCTTGCACCCAACGGTGATATCTTGGCCGTTCGAAGCATAGGGGATAGACATCATCGGCACGATTACCCCTCCCTCATCAAAAGGTTATTGTTTCATTCTGGCTATAATCGACTATTTTTCTAAGTGGTCGGAAGCTATACCACTCATGGAAGTAAAACCCTCTGATGTGATCAAATTCCTTAAGCATCATGTCATTTATCGGTTTGGGTTACCGCGGAAGATCATCCACGATAATGGTCCATAATTCGTTAGCAGCACCTTCCGTCGATTATGTGACCAGAACCAAATCCAGAGCATAGCGTCAACAACCTATAACCCAGCAGCCAACGGGTTGGCAAAGGCTTTTCAATAAAACAATTATCAAACTCCTTAAAGAAGTCGTATCTTCCAATAAGCGCGACTGGAATGAGAAGCTCGGCGAATGCCTCTGGGCTTACCGAACCACGGTCCATACACCTACCAGTAGTACGCCGTTCTCACTGGTAGACGGAAGTGAAGCCGTGCTCCCTTTGGAACTCCAAATTCCCTCTCTACGGGTGTCTCTTAATAGTCATATGACTACAGAGGATAATCATCGCTTGCGACTACAAAAATTGGAAGCACTTGATGAAAAATGCCTTCAAGCTCAACAGCGCATTGAGCTATACTAGGCACGAATCACAAGAGCCTTCAACAAAAAGGTCAAAGAAAGGTCGTTTCGGGTCGGTGATCTTGTCATATCTGTTAGAAGGCCAACGATTATGACTCACAAGAATGCTGGAAAGTTCCAACCTAAATGGGAGAAACCGTTTGTTGTTGAAACGATCTATTCCAGTGGCGCATATCGGCTAGCAAAACCTAACAGAGATTTGCTCATGATGCCTATTAACGGCAAATTTCTCAAGAAATATTATGTGTAAAAGTCCAGTTTATCTTTCATTCCTACATTTTGTTTTTCACATCTTTGTCTGAATGTCTACCATGTCCATATTACCTCTAAGTATGCATTCTTACCGGTCAATCTTGCTTCAATACGTCCATATTACCTCTGTTGGCAAGGCGGTCACTATGATTCATCATCCAAGTCGGGTTCTGCTCAACACGTCCATGTTACCTCTTTTGACAAGACCGTCATTATGATTTATCGTCTACACATAGTTCTAGGCGTATTCATGATAAGTCCACTAAACAAATAGGATTCTTGAGAGAACAAACATATCCATATTACCTCTGAGTTGTTCCTACGTTTCTTACCTCTGAGTAAGTTACATATCCATATTATGATTTATCGTCTACACCTAGTTTTAGGCGGTACGATGCTTGTATCCTCGTGTCAGTTCAAGCTATACAAACCCTCCCTAATTTTAGAGACTAGCTCCACCATATATATATATATATATATATATATATATATATATATATATATGTGTGTGTGTGTGTGTGTGTGTGTGTGTGTGTGTGTGTGTGTGTTGCACGTAAAATAATATTATCATCTAATTATAACCAAACATCTCTTCTAACTCACGTGGTTAAGATGAAAGGTATTGTTCTTAGTTGATAGTTCGAATCTCCTTGTTGTTATATATAATAAATTTAAAAAAATTTCACTAATTTTCTTTTATATAATTTAATTTTTTTTTAAAAAATTAATAAGTAATGATATACATATGGCTTATACGGATCACTTTTGAACCATTTTGAAGATATATATATATATATATATATATATATATATATATATATATATATATATATATATATAATATATATATATATATATATATATAATATATATATATATATATATATATATATATATATAATGCAACAAAATTTAATTCAATATTAACAAATAGAAATTATAGAATGCTTGGCATGCAGTAACAATTCATTACATGAGAGAGTTGATAAAGTTGGAATTATTAAGATAATAATATGATCAGATACAGCACTAATCTATCCTTGATAGCATATCGTCATGCATGATATGCCCTAACTAAGGTACCATTTGCAGCCTCTCCATGACCACTCAATGGTTCTATGTTCAGATTAACCAGTAACCTTATAATTAGTCTATTTTATTTTAATTTTGGCATCACCTATATGACAAATAGAAATGTCAAATACTAATAAAAGTGAGCCCAACTCTTCTGCAATCAACAAGGATCAAAGAGAACCGAATCCTAGGTGGAGTTTAGATTAATTTTATCTGCAATTGAAGATTTTTACAATATGAGCATATATATATATATATATATATATATATATATATATATTTTTTTTTTTTTGAAAAGTACATGAAGCAAAGACTAACTAAACAAACAAAGAAATCAGCAGTACTCTTCCACTCCTCTCTTAAACTTTTCCTCAAGGAACCTCTTTAAGAAAGCCACACACTTCAGTACCAAAGTCACAAACCTAAATTCTCCTCCTCTAGCTTCCAATATATATAATGCTTTCCCTCCGTCGCAGGCCGTCCCTCTCCCTCTCCGAGCCGCTGGCGATGAAGTCCAACAACCAGAGAGGAGGCAGCCTCCCCGTCGTTGTCATCATCCTCTCCATCTTCCTCTTTGCCATGTTCATATACAGCGAGGACGTCGGTTCCCTCGCCGACTTCTCCAGCTCCTCCCCCTCCTCCTCACCAACGGAGAGTCCCCAAGAAGATCAGCTCACACAGCAAAATCAAGAAACCACCAAGAAGGAGATGCCTAGCGTCGGCACGGTGGGGAAGGCCCTCAAGCTTCCGGTGGTCCTCAAAGAACGGTACGAGCGGCGGCGCGTAGTGAGCATACCGGAGACGTGCGACCTCTTCACCGGGGGGTGGGTCCTGGACAACGTCACCCACCCCCTATACAAGGAGGAGCAGTGCGAGTTCTTGACCGCGCAGGTTACGTGCATGAAGAACGGGAGGGAGGACGACACGTACCAGAAGTGGAGATGGCAGCCAAATGACTGTTCTCTGCCAAAGTACGTACGTACAAAGAAAAATATACGTACGTGTTGCATTTTTTCTTCTTTTGTTACAACTAATTTACTGATTGTTGGGTACTGTTCTTTGAAGCTTCGACGCGAGGATGCTGCTGGAGAGGCTCAGGGGGAAGAGGATGATGTTCGTCGGGGACTCGCTCAACCGGAACCAGTGGGAGTCCATGGTGTGCTTGGTGCAGTCGGTGATCCCTCCGGAGAAGAAATCAAGAACTTGGGATGGTCCTAGAGTCATTTTCAGAGCAGAGGAGTACAATGCTTCTGTGGAGTTCTACTGGGCGCCATTCCTCGTGGAGTCGAACTCCGACGACCCGCAGATGCACAGCATCTTGGACCGGATCATCGTGCCGGAGTCGATCGCGAAGCACGGGGAGTTCTGGAAGGGGGTGGACTACCTGGTTTTCAACACCTACATTTGGTGGATGAACACTCCCAAGATGAAAGTCCAGTGAGTAGTACTCATTAATCATGTTTCCTCAGTAACGTATTTTCGGAACGTATGTCTATATAGCTAAATACGGTACAATTATTCCACACCCTCAGACGAGGATCGTTCGACCAAGGCTCGACGGAGTTCGACGAGATCGATAGGCCGGTCGCGTATGGGAGGGTCCTGAGGACATGGGCTAAATGGGTGGATGAAAATGTGGATCCACAGAAGACATCGGTGTTCTTCAACAGCATGTCACCTCTTCATCTCAAGTAATATCTTTTTCTACATTTTTCTTAACCGTATAAAAGCAAGAATTTCATAACTAGCTACGACACACGACATTCCTAGTCCATCGTTGCAACTAGCAAAGTACAAACCAGTTCATTCGTTACTACATAACAGCATATTTGACCTTCTCAACGACTTGATTAGGAAAAGACCAAGTAACATGCATTCATGTCGTTGGGTTAGGTAATCCCACATGTCATGCTCATCATGCATAAGACTCTTAACGAGTGTAATCTTTCTTAGGGTTAATTTACTTTATAGTTTGGTGGTCCAGTTGGACGAACACTTTAAAATGTCCGTTTGAGCTTCCAAATGAATGACATATTTTATCAGGAATGCAAGATGTTTTGGCCCATTCTATTGAGTTTAAACGAACATAAAATTCAGACTAGCCCTTAGTCGAGCCCATATCGCTAGTTTCACTATCAGGAGTACAAAACTATAAACGATGTAGCACTATTAAAAATAGTATGTTACAACTGCTACTCGCAAGCTACTCGTATATTGTTTTTCAAATCATATATATTTGTCAAGGGTCCTAGATCAAAATACTAAAAAAAAAAATTAGGCTAGTAGCACAACAATCTTGACCTACACCAAATTCGTCCTGATTATATTTTCCCTAGCAAGCAATTTCTACAACTTTATATGGAGTTGGGGTCACAATTGACAATAATGGCGGTGTGGACAATGATACTTTGAGGACTAATCTTTGAAATCTTTAATCTTTATGCAAAGATTATGTTTCAACAAAGACTAGTGTCATTTTCATGATAGATCGTCGAGATAATATTTGAAATTTCAATCATCAATCAGTCGCACGCATCCATTTCTAGTGTAAATATCAACATAGTTGTATGAACAGCCATTAACACAATAATGGAACTAGAGCTTTGACTCCACGCAATTAATTAGGATATATTCCTTTTAGTAGGTGAGCAACTCCATTATGTATGCCAATGACAGGAGTTACGATCACCATCATCTCTACTAATGACTTTATTCAACTAATCATACCTTTTTTTTTTATTCCGGTACAGGAGCACTGACTGGGGCAACCCGGATGGAGTCAAGTGCGCCAAGGAGACCCTGCCGATCTTCCCAACCGCGACGCAGAGGCTCTTCTTCGGCACGGACCGCCGCATGCACGTCCTCGCCAAAAACGTGACCAACTCGAGCCCGAAGGTGCCCATCACCTTCCTCGACATCACGTCCCTGTCGGAGCTCCGGAAGGACGCCCACACGTCTGTGCACACCATCCGGCAGGGCAACATGCTGACACCGGAGCAGAAGGCCGAACCCCAGGTGTACGCAGACTGCATCCACTGGTGCCTCCCCGGGCTACCGGATACATGGAACGAGCTCCTCTACGCCAAGATTGTTTCCCAGCCTTGGCGCTAACAGTGGGTCCTCGTTTGTTTCTTTATTTTTTTTCTCCTTTTTTTTCTATTTTCAAAGATTTGTTCAAAAAATAAAAATAAAAATAAGACAAGGTGGTTGGGGTTAGGTCAGGGATTAAGTGGCAAAGGGGAGGATTACTTGTGAAGGTCGGTCTACCTGCTACATGTTGTAACATGCACCATCTGAATTGTATATTCCAATTTGTAACAGGAGATGACTGTATAAGAAAAGATGGCATGGACGTGCATGTTAGTGGTGGCCTCTGCAAGTAGAACATTCCATTTTTCTTGTTCACAACTAGAAAAGTCGGAGGAAGAAACTCAGGATTATATAGCCTTGAATATCAATCATTGCCTTCGTGACTCGACAACATACATTTTGAACATATCATGAGAGAGAGAAATAACAAATCAATTACAAATTATACCATAGAAAAACGGTTGTGATAACAAGATGTGATTCCAGTAATAGCTATGAAATTCCAAGTGTGATGAACTTACAATTCTGCAGTTGATATGTGCCATGCTCAAATTTATAGTCAATCTGGAATCCGGGATAAACCTCCGAAAGATCATGCAAGATGCAAACAGATCTCGGTCAGGTTTGAGGCCATCATGAATAAAAGAGTTTCAACGTGATGAAATTGGATTCTTCATACATGTGCCAAAAAAAAGGAAAGGGGTATCTGTTCAAAAATGCAGCGTTATATTATTCAAGAGCGGCACATTTGTAAGTCAGTAGTTGAGCCTTTAGTTGTGTCATATACCATGTTGAGTAACCATCAGAATGCATCATACCTCAACTTCTAATTTTTCTTGCATATTAGCTTGATCTGCAGGTAGAGAAGAAATAAATGAGAGAAAATAAATAAGCTGTGTACGTATTCTTCTGGACTCGACAACAATAATGAGCGAGGGTGACTGATAATTAAGTGCAAACCTGAAATTCACTGATAAAGGGAGTCTCAGTGTCACAAGGCTCCCGTTTACCTGAAGTTCACTTATAAAGGGTGTCTTACTGCCACAAGGCTCCCGCTTACCTGAAATTGACTGTGATTTTGTAAAATAGTTCCTACAGTGTAACCTCTTTTTTTCTCATAGCCAAAGACATCATTGTAAGTTTCCAGAAGTCTAACACATGCAGTAGATCAGCACAAGGTGTAGCTTCCTTTGGTAACCTAGGATGAAAAAACGTCAGCTTGCTATAGGTTCAGTGTATGAAGCTAAATAACCATCGAGGCATATGCTTCTTCATGGACACATTGCCATACCAATCTGGTAGCAAAAAAGATGCAACTGCAGTTCATATTGGTAGATATAAAGAAATCAAAACATGTTTTATAAAGAAAAATAAAGCATATTGCATCATGGAAAACTTTGCATGTTACCATAATGTGAAACTAACAGAGAACGAGAGTAATGAGATGCACAAACAATGCCTCGTTAGCTTAGCAAGATAAACCCACAAAATATTAGGTAGAGATGAAAAAAATATGCCATCCTCGCCAGTTTGTCCCACAGACACAAAACTTGCAAAAGCTAAAAGACAATTGAAGTGTACAAAAACACAGGAATAATGAGGAAAGGAGGAAATATTACGAAATTTTCAACTCCGGAATCAGAACATAACTTTTACAAATCACGTAAACTTGAATAATAGCTTTTGTTAGTACTAGACATTATTAATTTGCATCTATAAGAAGCTAGGCCATCTAGTACTTTCTAGGGCATGGAAAAATCAAAGAGCGCTGCTAGCTGGCCCGCTTGCAGGCTGGCCATGCCTATAGGGGGGGGGGGGGGGGGGGGGGGGGGGGAGGGAGGGGGGGGGGGGGGCAATGGGCTTCGGCCACCTGGCATGCGGTCTGGCCCGCTTGCGGGCCAGATAGTGTTTTCCAAAATCAAATTACACATATTCACTGTTCTAAAAATCGGTATTAGACACCCACCGCCCAACATTCGGCCGGAGTCGGCCTGTAGGCGGCTGGGGTGAAAAGGCGGCTCCAGGCGGCCGCCTAGGCGGATCCAGGCGGCGAGGCGGCCGCCTACGGCGACGCGGATCCAGGTGGCGAGGCGGCCGCTCGGGGTAGAAGGTACCCACCTGGACAATTTTGATGTGAACAAACCCGTTACCCGTTAACCCGACCCGTTTACTAACCTAATTATTGAAGAAAGAAGAGCAGCAACAGCAGCATTCAGCAGTTGCTCAAGAAGAGAAGGAGAAGAAGAAGAAGAAGAAGAAGCGGTAGCAGCAACAAGAGGTAAGCTTCTGTAAGAAATAATAATGCCTTGTTCTCATTGATGGGGACTGATTACAATATATATAGGGTCTACATGATTGGACTTATGGGCCATATTTACATAGTTACAAATATAATCTAACACCCCCCTCAAGTTGGAGCATGCAAGTCACAAATGTCCAACTTGGGAAGTAAAGAATCAAACACATGCTTTCCAAGGGGCTTGGTGAAGATGTCAGCCAGTTGAGAAGTAGGAACATGCGAGGCTATTATGGTGCCATCTCGAATAGCATCGCGAACAAAATTCAAATCCACCTCAATATGCTTACTGCGTTCATGAAATACCGGGTTCTGAGCCAGGTGCAGGGCTGACTGACTGTCACAATACACCGACATAGCAGACTCCTGGCGAACACCCAAACACACCAATAACTCCTTCAACCATTTCAACTCACAAACAAGCGCAGCAAGAGATCGGTATTCAGCTTCAGCGGAAGATCGAAAAACAGTTGATTGCTTCTTGGTCTTCCAAGAAATAGGAGACCCCCCCAGAAACACCAACCAGCCTGTAACAGAGCGGCGAGTCAAGGGACAACTGGCCCAGTCGGAATCACACCAACCAGAAAGACGAAGATCACAATCAGCTTTCAAAAGAATACCCTGTCCCGGTGCATGTTTGAGATATCTGACAACTCTCAAAGCAGCATGCCAATGATCTTGTCGAGGCTCCTGTAAGAATTGAGACAAGATATGCACAGCATAGGCTAAGTCAGGACGAGTAAACGATAGATAAATCAACCTCCCAACCAGCCTCCAATAAGACTCTGCATCCGCCATCTTTGGACTAGTCGATTCTGCCAGCTTGTGATTGGGCTCCATGGGAAAGCCAGCAGGTCGAGACCCCATCAAGCCGCATTCTGAAATGATGTCCAAAGCATACTTCCTTTGACACAAGGAAATTTCTTCTGCACTCCGAGCCACCTCTATGCCAAGGAAGTACTTCAACACACCAAGGTCCTTCATGTGAAAGCAAGAACTAAAGTACTTTTTGAAAGCATCTAAAGCACATGTGTCATTACCAGACACAATCATATCATCCACATAGATCAAAACATGCAACTCTACCTTCCCTTTAAAAAGAGAGAAAAGGAAATAATCGGAATGAGATTGGATAAATCCATAGGATATCAGAGAAGCAGCAAGATTAGCAAACCAACAACGTGGTACCTGTTTCAATCCATATAGAGACTTACGCAGGCGACACACTTTGTTGGGTTCACTATGCGAAAAATCTGGCGGCAACTTCATATACACTTCTTTTGTCAGAACTCCATGAAGAAAAGCATTGTGCACATCCATCTGGTGCAAAGTTCATTCTCTCATAGCTGCAACAGCCAAGAACGTCCGAACTGTAGGCATCTTAGCTACCGGGGCAAATGTCTCTGAATAGTCGATCCCCTCAACCTGATGATTACCGAACACAACCAGCCGTGCCTTTAAGCGCTCAACACTGCCGTCGGATTTGTACTTTATTTTGTACACCCATCTACTTTCCAATGCTTTCCTCCCAGGAGGCAAATCGACAAGACTCCATGTCCCATTATCTTCCAGAGCCTGTATTTCAGTTTGCATAGCCGCGCGCCAGCCTGAATCTCGCGAGGCCTGGTGATATGAAGTAGGCTCAACACCTGCAGTGATAGCTGCAAGAAAATCTGTGTCTAGCAGTAAATATGTCATAACTTAGAAATTGTGTTAGAAGATACGAAGTACCTGAGGAAGTGACGGAAACAGATGAACTGTGGTGAAGGGGGGACTTTTACTTCGAATAGCATTCGTCACAAAATCATGTAATCGCAATGGCTGTGATTTCTTTCTCATTACTCTTCCCAATACTACCTCGTCGGGCACCTCTGGCAACACTGTATCCCCTGTATCAACATTAGTATTCGCATCACCCCCAGCGGACTCTCCTGTCAATACTTCTGCATCTACCTGTGCATCCTCGTCACTCGGTGCCGAGCCACCAGCAACCACTCCGGCCTCAGCAACCGTAGCCGGCACCATCCCAAAAGCCTCTATATCGTCTCTCGGCACCGCAACAGATGTATGGCGTGTCGCAGAAGACATCTCGCTAGCAGAGCCACACCCAAGAAATTCTTTTTCATAAAAAGTAACATCACGGGACACAAAAAATTCACCAGTCTCCAAATCATACAGTTTCCATCCATTTTTATCAAGTGGATACCCAACAAAGATACATTTTCTGCTCCTGCTAGCAAATTTATCATGTCGGAATTTCAAATCATACGCATAGCACAGACAACCAAAAATACGTAGATGATCATACGAAGGAGCCGAACCATATAAAACTTCATAAGGAGACTTAAAATACAAGATACTAGAAAGGGTTCGATTTATCAAATAACATGCACCGAGAACACATTTCCTCCAAAAATCTACGGAAAGAGAACCCTGAAATCTCAATGCCCTGGCTACATTTAAAATATGTCGATGTTTTCTTTCCACCCTTCCATTCTGTTGAGGTGTCCCAACACAGGATGTTTGGAACAATATACCTTGAGATGAAAAATAATCTCGTAAATAATTAAATTCAGTGTCATTGTCACTCCGCACATGACGTATATCAGTCCCAAACTGACGCTTCACCATAGCAATGAATTTAAGAAACATAGAATAAACAGCACACTTATCCTTCAATAAAATAACCCAAACAGCTCTAGAAAAATCATCCACCAAAGTAAAAAATTATCGTGCCCCATTAGATGACGGAACACGATATGGTTCCCACAGTTCACAGTGTATAAGTTTAAAGCATCACAAAGCACGACTACTAGTATCAGGAAAAGCATCACGAGTCTGTTTAGCTTGATGACAAATATCACAAGTCTTATGAGAAAACACACCACTACCAGAGAAAAAAGGTAAAGTCTGCATTACTTTATCTGAAGGATGCCCCAGTCTACTATACCAAACCTCGGAATCACTCTCTCTGCATGCCAGGATCACCGAAGCCAAAGAAGCTGGAACCTCCTCCAAGAAGTAAAGTCCACCCCTTTGTTCACCTGCTCCAATCACCATCCTCGTACTTCGGTCCTGAACAAAACACAAATCAGGAGTAAATAACATATCACAATTTCTGGCACCAATCAATTGTGAGACAGAGATCAAATTGCAAGTCAATGTCGGAACATAAAGAACATCCGTCAACACCAATGAAGCAGTCAAAAATACTGTCTCTCAGAACAGCCTCAATAGTGCTCACATCAGGCAAAATCACAGGACAGACAGGGCCCTCAAAGCAATCAACTAAACAGTCACGAGAACCTGTCGCATGAAGAGTAGTCCCAGTATCGAATATCCAAGGGACAGAAGAATTCTTACCCATCAGACGATCAGAGTTTGAAGAACCAGGGTTGGAAGGATTGTCGTTACCCAGCAAGCTCATCAGTTTCTGCCATTGTTCACCTGAGAGCGGTGAAGGATACCCTCCATGCATCATATCCGCCGAACTCTCAGCAAGACCAGCAGGGACACCATGACTAGCAGCGGCGACATGATGAACAACCCCTGCGCCACCAGCACCGCGTCCCCCATCACGTCTCTGCTGTTGTGCCGGGCCTCTACCACCACCACCACCACGTCCGCCCTCACGCCGAGGACGGGTCTCCCACCACTCTGGATAGCCAATCTTGGCAAAGCAAGTGGCAACATCATGACCTGTTTTCTTGCAATGTGTACAGATCATACCTGATTTGTCCCTGGAATCTAAGGTTCTACTATTAGAAGTAGTAGAGAGACGAGGTGAAGTCTTGATAGTCAGCGCCAACACCTCCTCCGCAGCGGATTGGACCTGAGATTTTCGCATATCCTCCTCACGGACTGCCTGGTATGCCCGATCTAAACTTGGCTGAGGATCCTGAGCCAGAAGATTAGATCGGGTATGACCATACAACTCAGCATTCAACCCATACATAAAGTCCTGAAAGTGGTCTTCATCCCTCATAGCCTATAGCTTTGCAGCAAGTTCACCACAGGTACAAGTAGGCAATGGAAAATAAGCAGCTTGTTCATCCCACAAAGGCTATAAATTTCCAAAGTAGGTTTCCACAGACATTGAAGCCGTTTGTTTACACTCAGCCAAAGCCACCTTAATTTGTTGCTTCCGAGTGTCATTGCTAACAACAAATCTTTTCTCCAATAAGTTCTATAATGGATATACCTCCTCAAAGTACGGCAAAGATTTCTTCAGAGACGGATCAATGGTATTAAGAATCCATTGAACCAATAGCGCTTGCACACATCTCCAATCAAGCAATTTACTAGCATCATTAACAGGTTTGATTTCAGTACTTTCCAGAAAAGTGATCTTTCGCCTAAAGATCAGGGAGAGACGTATCGGCCGAGACTACTCAGCATAGTTCGGTCCACGAAAAACAATAGGAGTAATGATATTTCCTGGTTGATCATCAGAACTCAGAAAATATGGATCCTTCGGATTAGGATAATTTGGGTTGTGTGCACCGCCACCGCCAATCGCGACGGAGTAGCTGGACGCAGCATCATCTGCCATCGCGGATGTCGGATGTACAAAATTTTGTACAACTCCGACGAATCGGTCGCTGATGGACGGGGTCCACGGCGAATCGGTCGCGATCAGGGGCGCCGAATCTGGCGCATAGGGGCGAGCGGATGTCGGGTGTACAAAAGTTTGTACAACTCCGACGAATCGTCCGCGTTCAGGCGCTGGACGGGGAAGATCCGACGCGGATGGTGATCCGGCGCGGACGGGGAGTGCCGCGCGGTCAGGCGCGGATGGAGAAGATCCGGCGCGGAGTCGGCACGTCGGGATCGGCGCTGTCGGCGCGTCGGGATCGGCGGGGTCGGCGCCTCCGGATCGGCGGGGTCGGCGCGTCGGGATCGGGCCGCGCGGTCAGGCGCCGACGGGGAAGATCCGGCGTGGAGTCGGCACGTCGGGATCGGCGGGGTCGGCGCGTCTGGATCGGCGGGGTCGGCGCCTCGGGATCGGCGAGGTCGGCGCGTCGGGATCGGCGGGGTCGGCGCGTCGGGTCGTCGGGTCGTTGGATCGGCACGGCGGACGCGTAGGGGATCGGTGGCGCCGGATCGGACGCGTAGGGGATGGTGAATATGACGGCTAGGGTTTTTCTGGAGGCTCTGATACCATGTAGAAAATAATAACGCCTTGTTCTCATTGATGGGGGCTGATTACAATATATATAGGGTCTACATGATTGGGCTTATGGGCCATATTTACATAGTTACAAATATAATCTAACAGCTTCTTCCCTTCTTCTTCTTCTACTTCTTGGTCTTCTTTTTTTTCTTTTTCTTTTCATTCATTCTTCTTCTTTTTCTTCTTCTCCTTATCCTGCATCTTCCCTTCTTCTTTTTTTCTTTCTTTTTCTTTCTTTTTCTTGAGCGACTGAGGCTCTCTGCATCTTCCCTTCTTCTTTTTTTCCTTTTTTTTCTCTTTCTGGCTTGAACGACTCTGCTGCTTCTTTCCTTTTATTCACTTTTTTTTTCCTACAGTGACATATTAAGCAATAAGCACAGTCACAGTTCAATCACAGTCAATAAAGACAGTAAATAAAAAAATATTAAAAAAAATGTTATGTGGACACAGTTCAATCACTGAAATATTAATCACAGTCACAATTCAATATATGTAATGTGGACACAGTTACAATAGATATTTTTTTACTTTATATTATATATATATATATATATATATATATATATATATATATATATATATATATATATATATATATATGCGGGGACCGCCTAATATTAGAAGGCCGCCTAGGCGGCCTAGGCACTAGGCGGTGGGTGGCCGCCCGCCTGACGCCTAGCGCCTTTTACAACCTTGCACATATTAGATATTATGAAACAAGTAAGTACTCAGAAATAAATTGTTCACTGTAAATTAGCTTGAAGGGATTCAACAACATTAATTATTGGCATACGACTATAAAAGTCCTTTGTTGGCTGCATGCTTTATTAGATATCTTTCAAGTTTTCTTATCATGATCCACCAAAGTGGGGAAAAAGAAGAATGAAGATAACATAGAACAAGTCACCAATCATCTCAAGCCTAGGGCAAAATATTGCCAGGACCAACTACAGAAGCA
Organism: Iris pallida; assembly: GCA_029216955.1. Lineage (NCBI taxonomy): Eukaryota > Viridiplantae > Streptophyta > Magnoliopsida > Asparagales > Iridaceae > Iris > Iris pallida. The sequence continues at coordinate 472,439 of JANAVB010018999.1, forward strand.
TGCAAATGAATATTAGAACAGAGATACTACAATGCAAAGTCTTCAAAGTAAAACCTATATCAAATTGATATCCAAAACTTGATATAAATGAACTGAGAAAGAAGCGAGATAATAGCCTTGAATTTTATTTGAGTCTCTTGTTTCTATTAACAAAAAGAGAGGAAAGGGGCCTAATTAAACCTTTGTACCAATTCCAACTAAAAAGCTCAAAAATCTTTCCAGAAGCACAGTAACGAGCATGAAAATCCATTTAAACCTTCATAAAGGCCATCCAGTGGCCATTGAAAAGATTCAGGTAATGGCAATAGCCATCTCATCCAAGTCTCTTTTGATCCAAATGTGACATTTTTTTAGAATAATCGGTGGGACAAAATCCTCCCGTGTTCCATTGATGTGACCAGCTAAAGACTATGACATAAGTCACATAACATCAAAAAATCTCCACAAGAAAACTAGCCAAGACTACACAACTGTTATCCTGACGCCAAACTTCTATGAATTACTGCCGAATTCCTGATCTAGGCAAAAGAGGGCGAGAACATCTTACCATAAGACTTTGAAGGCTAATGAATGAATTGGTAAATGTAACTTATTGGTGACACATTTTAAGAGTCACCAAGGAACAACCCTCTAACTTCTCTAACTAGAAAATATTCTAGAAGAGAGGTAGAATAACGGGATCTTCTAAAGGGAATATTGTTGGGAACGAAGCACGGAAATCGTTCCCCCAAACCAAAGAGTCCTGCGAGAGAACCGAGCAAAAACACACAAACCAAAAACGTCAAACACAAATCGCAGACACAGCGATTTTTGACGTGAAAATTCAGATCGGAAAAACCACGGGACGATTGGAGTCCAACCCTGAAGAACCTCCACTAATGGAATAAAGAGAATACACCATCTACAAGTTCCTCCCGATCCAAACGGATCACCACAACTCACTTGAAAGTAAAAATTTTGATTGCGGACTCCGAGAACAAGAGATGTCGAAAAATTATTCGAAGCGATCTCTTCTACAAAATAGTCCTCAATCCTTTCTCTCTCAAATATTGTAAAGCACTATTGCTTACTTTTTGAGATATATTTTAGGGTGAGGAAACACCTACTATATATAGCCCAAACCCACAACTAATTGAGGTATTCTACTATATATAGGAATACTCAATCTAAACCATTAATGTATTCATATTATATATAGGAATACCTAATCCAACTCCATTGGAATATTTCTATTATATATAGGAATACCCAATCCAACTCCGGAGTATTTTCCACATAGGTTGGGAACCCCACCCACTCCAACAAATATAGCATTCATCGCTAAGACACAATGCAAGCCGATGAACCAAATGGTGATAAGCAGAGAAACTATGATATAGTAACATGTCAATTGTCAACAGTAGAATCATACAAGTTAAGAATCAACGAAGATAATTTCGCTTATAACCATTGGTTTGGAGATGAACAAAGTACTCCAAAATACATTTCTGGAGAGACCTTATATAGCTAAGTAGACCAAAATTAAGGTAGATTCTTCACATGGAGATCTCAAGTAGCAACCAAGGGCCTGTTTGATTAACGTAAATCTGAAGTCCATAAATTATTAGAATTCATGGAATTGAAATTCCACTACCGTGTGTTCTGCAATTTCACAAATACCAATTGTGGCATGTATTTGCATAGTTCGAAGGTAGATACAATTACCTCATAGTTTTCAGAGGTGAAGCTATTAACCAAACATTATTATTTTGGAATGAAAGTAATGTAAATGTTTCCCAGTTCCTCATTTTTGTACACAAAAGTTGGCTTTTAGATTACAAGTTGTCATTCCCGAGGATCAAACACAGTGAATTGCACCAATTTGGGAATTCCACAAGAAGTGACCAACGTAAACTAAAAGAAAAGTAATAAACCTTTTTTACATGATTACAAGAAGGTGATCACATAATTATCAGTATTTAACTGTTGATACAGAGGGTCCTCCAAATTATTTTTAAAGTTCACATGACGCCATGCACATTTCAAGTATACAGTTTCTGCACTCATACATTTGGCATTGTAGTTATATGTAGCAGTGATGTCGTCCATTCGCCACACCTCCAGCGTACCTTGCTCTTACGAATAAAAAATAATCTTCTAACGAGTAGTTTATAAACGGTTTTTGTGTCCATAAAACATTATAAGAAAAAAAGGTTTCATCTTTGTCGAGGCACTTTATCAGGGTGCAGGTGCAAAGTCACTGCTCCATCTGCAATTTTGAGACTCAGGGAATTGACCATGTCAGGCTTGTTCAGATGGGAGAAAACTCCATCATCGCACTTCCACACTGAAACCAAGAGCAAACCCAATTTCCAAAAATCCAAATGCATAGTTTATCATAATAACAGCTACATAACGTGAAACTGTTTATAGTTCCTTGAGGTATTGTTTTAGAGTTTTAATAAGACTATCAATAAAAAGAAAACTAATGTGTCCATTATGTTTCTTGGGGGTGGCAGGTGAATCTTTCCTCGGTTACCTATTCACTAAATCTTCCTGCTTTTTGTATGATCTCAAGAGCATCACAACTTACTGAAGAGTAAAAAGGGTTTATCAGTACAATACAATCTCGGCCAAACCAAGGAGATCATAAACCTTCCAGTTGTGGTCTTCAGTTTTGTTCGTGAACAGCTTTTGTATCTGTTCTGTTGTATTGTAAGTCAATTCAACTGCATACTGTTCTTCGTCGGCTTGATTGAAGAATCATGGTTACCATACTCCTGATATGTTGCATGATGGGGTATGGGATACATTACCTAAAGCGGAACACATCAAGGTTGTAAAAAGCGCTAGGCACTTGCCGCCTAGTGCCTAGCCCGCCTAGGCGGCCGCCTAGATATAGGCGGTGCCCCTTGGCTGCTGCTGATAGGTGATTTTTTTTGTAGGTCACTGTCTCTCAATTTAGGGGGGAGAGAGTGAAAAAGAAATTTGTTTCAGGACGGGTTTCGGGTCCATACCAAAGAAGAAGAAAAAAGCCGCCTAGAGGGTAGGTGACTCCAACTAGTCGGCCGTCTTGCCGCATAGCCCGTCTAGGCATCCGATTTTGCCCCATTTTTTTTCCACCACCTAGATGGCCGATTCCGGTGGAGATCTGGACTGCCCGTGGCTGCCTTGTGCCGATTTTTTCCGTTTTAAAACACTAGAACACAATAGGCTATGGTGTCTTAGTAGGTGATTGGATGTGAATGAGAACAATTAACAAGAGCTAACATAAAGGATTACTAACAAGTGTCCCTCTTTAACAGCTTCTAATTATGGGAACAACTTACGATGAGATGGGAGAGATAGGAACCTTTCCGGTTCATGGTAAGTTGCCTTTCCGGTTCATGGTAAGTTGCCTTTCCTACTCGAGTTTTAGGTAGGTTAGATTTTCTTCTTCGTTAAGTGTCAATACTCCAATTCTGATGAACAGGACATCAAAATTGGGTGCGTGAAACGCAGGGAGGGAACAGGACTCAATAACCCTGTGTCAAACACATTTTTTTTATTTTTTGCCTCTACAAATATTACTTAAACTATCTTTTGGCTCATTGTTTGAATTTGCCACCTTGGTACTTGGAGAATATTTTACTTGTCCATGGGTAATAAATTTCCATGTCGGTACTGCATTTCATATCATACAAATAACAGATCATTTATAGGAATCACAAGACAATCACCTAATCGTTTTTTGTGATGTGGTTGTATCTGTTGATCGTTCTTAGTTGGGACTTCTTAATCTGGTAGAGCGGACTATAACATTGTAATTTATAGTTTTCACTAAACCGCTCTTACATGAAGCGTGCTCACAGAAAGAGGGGGAGGGGGGTTTACCCTTTCACCGTTTCTTTGAAAACTTAATGCTTACAAGCCGCAATGTCAACTCAACACTTATAAATCATACTTTCTTGAACTTGTTCCTTTAAACGCACCATCAAGAGGTGAATATCCATTTACTTTTCAGATTGGATTTCATACAATTATTTAGCTAGATAGTAGCCATCCGGGGTGAAGGTGAGTATAAATTATGAAAGACTTAACTTTCTTAGCTCTCGTCAAGGGCTAAGAATGCATGGAAGTATAGTAAGATAAATGATTTAGAGGAGCTCATTTTCTTTAAGTTGCTCACTAGTTTAGCATTATATAATAAATGTAGCTATATCGTTGGATAGGAAGGGTAACTCTGCAACTCAACAATCTCAGAATCATTTTTTTCAATTAGAAAATAAATTCAAACTATATTTGACTTGACAACGTCCACATAAAGGGCTTTATTATGGGAAAAGCTCAATAAGGTGTCCACATTTTCATAGATGGATATCTTGGCTAGGCAAGCTCCGAATAAACGGCTCTACTAAGAGAAGAAAACAGAAGAGTAAAAAACAAAATTTTCAAAATGCGACTATATGCAAGGGCTTCCGTATCTCATGCATTTCCAATAAAATGTATGAAATTCACAACCATGGTAGTCACTAACAAGTGTGGATGTAAGCAAACAACAAATGAGAACGATGCCACAGAACTCCAACTATGAAATTTAGAAAGTGTTTATACGCTAATTTTGTTTTAGTAAATAGCTCATCATCATCATATCATCATCATCATCATTATCCAAGCCTTCCATCAGAATGGGATCGGCTAGGGATCATAAGAAAAACATCTTAATCTAATAAACATTTTCAAATTTGTATGAAGTTCATAAACACTGCCAATTTGGAAGCATAGTTTAAAGTATCGGCCGATACCGATCCGATACGGCCGATACCGATACGGTTTGGCATGTCCCGATCCAATACCGACCGATACCTGATACTGACCGATACCGACATTGGGGGTCTCTTTTCCGATCAATTTGGCAAAAAAAAAAAAAAAAAAACTCAACGAAAAAGACAAATCAACAAGGGTTTGAAGCATAATAAGGTTGTAAAAGCATATAAAAGAAGAAAATTAATCTATTGCATGTAAAACAATCGGTAAGAGTGACTACTATTTCATTTATTTCAAAACTATAAGAAATAGTAGTGGAAATACTTAAAATTATGCCTAAATATATAAAATATATTTTTTAAATGTCAATAATTTATTAATAATTATTTGTTTTCTGATACCCAAAAAATTCGATAGTCCGATCCGAAACCGTCGATAATTCCGATATCGCTGATACCAATACTCATAGGAACGGTTCGATACCGATTCCGATACCAATACCAATACTGCGACCCTTGGAAGTTAAGCTTGCGAAGCTATACTTTCCGTTTTGGATAAAGCTCATGAGTTCACACTTTGAGATTTAAGGATTATCTATATTTCAAGCTCATCAATCTTTATCAATCTTTCTATAACTTAAATGAGCAACTGCAAGCTGAGCTCGATGTCACGGACTTGGTGTTTTTGCCTACACCTCGATCCATGTGGCGCACTAACTTCCTCCTCGAAGACCCGTGCAAGCATTCTCCAAACGCTTAGCTAGATTGCTAAGGCAAGAATGAGAAATGTGGAGCAAAAGATAAAAAGATTGGAATATCGAAAAGTTTACTATACTAGAGAGAGTTTACAACTTCTTGGATGGTAAGGAGAAAATAAGACTCTCACCTTATTTATAGAGCCTCAAGGGTCTTACAAAAAACTTCTAGAAAAAGAAACTTCTAGGCCTAAGATACTTGTACGATGAGAGGAATATAGAACTTCTAGAAAGTTGAAGAAGCCTCATGAGAGTTCAAAAGCACTCCACCATACTCTGAAGAATTCTATAGTATTCCAACTAAACCCCTATGCTTGCAACATTGTCTTGGTAGAGCGGAAAATCTTGTGTGTGATATTCTCCCTCACATGTTTTGTCAATGCCCTCGTCGACGGGTGCACCACATCTCCGAACGATTTTTTCACTCTTGTAGTCATGGTCGTCGCATGTCGTACCTTCTTTTTCCTTCTCATACGGCCCTCCCCGGACTTGCATATATTCTCCTCAAGATCGAAAACAAATTGGTTTATTACATTACCTTTCCTCGTGGTTCGTACCCTCATCGACACAAAAAAGAGACTTGAGTGGCTACCAGGTCAATCCACCTTATCTCGGGGGCGCACATAGTCCTCCATACCTTCGTACATATGAGTCATATTGCAACTCTATTGACCCAAACGTCCACCCAACTTTGTATCGCCATGATCTTTCAGCGGCTCTTTGCACAAGCCACTCCCAACAAATGTTTCAGCACCCATGGCATTGCAAGGCTTCTCCTTTGGATAAAACCTACGTGTTTCGCCTCCTCGAACGAGATTCACCATCTGTCAGGTTGTTTGTTCCTCGACCATGTCCTCTTTAGCACTACCGTGATCATCCCTCTGCACCATGGGATCCTTGACAATGTCCTCCTCAACATGATCAAGACTATTTTCCTTTCGCAAGCATATCCTTGTCACCTTTACCTTCTCTTACCTTGCGACATGGCTCTCCTGACCGTTGCCCAGCTCGATAGCATGATCCACCTTCCTTCGCGATAGTTTCTCCTCGAAAAACTCCTTTGCACAATCATAGATCTCGCTCAGAAGACCTTCCTCCTCGAAGTCTTCCTTTATCTCAAGCACCGTCAATATGTCGTCTCCCCTTTGCTACCTTCCTTGAACTGAATAACAAAGATTTCTCGTTTAACGACTTATCTCATGCAATACTCACCATGCACAATGAACCATCCTCCATAAATATGACGACTTCTAAGTGTGGCATTGGGACCGCTTTCGCCGAGATTAGGAAATCAATGCCAAGTATCATGATATCATCTTGAAATCGTCCAACAACGTAACGACGAAATTGGCAATACCCAACTAATATCTCACATCTATGCGAACTCCCTTGGCTACCCCCTGCACAGGACGCGCCTCCGAATTAACCGCCTTCATCTTGCTTGAATGCTAGACCAAAACAAAAAACCTCTACGCTAAAGGTAAAGTTATGAGTAACTTATGTATTGACCAACATCCATGTGCTCATGCGATTGATTCTCACATAAGCGTACATAAGCTCCCCTGCTTGGAGTCTTTGACAAAGCGAACTTGACCTTAACAATGTTGAGTAAGCGCAACGCTTCAATGTGTGCTCATACTTCATACTCCTCATCCTCCACCTCATGTTTGCTCTTCTGACAATTTCGAGCATAGTGATCCTCTCCACATATGAAGCATGAAACTATTCACTCGGGTTGGACATTTTCACGTTTCTTTCCTCGGACGGACCAACCTTAGGAGAGCTCTTCTTCTCTCCCCTACCATTCTCCTTGGTGGTATTTGGCTCGACCTTGGCATTATTCTCGTTCCACATATACTCGACGAGTCTCTCGACTGCTGCCACGACGACGTTCAAGTATTGCACCCTTTATCGCTGCAATTCTTTAGCTGCCTTCGATTGAAGTCCATCGAGGAAAAAGAACAACTGATCCTCCTCGTCTATGCTAGATAGTGTGAGCACCAAACGTATGAACTCTACAATGTCCTCTTTAAACGTACCGATATGCTTGAGTTGTCGTAAGCTCCACCTTGCTGTGAACTCTACGTTCTCCAAGTACAACTGAGACTTGATCTCCTTCTTACCATCCTCTCAAGTCTCAATTGAGCACAAACATTTATCTCTTTCCATGCACCTACAACGCCACCACAATATAACATCATCGGTAAAGTAGAGTAAACCAATGTTTACCTTATTGGCCTCGTCATCGATATGCAACTGCTTAAAGTATCGCTCCACGTTCCATAAGAAGTTATCAACCTCTTTAGCATCTCGCATCCTGCTGAAGGATTTCAGCTCAGGAATCTACCTTCTTAGTGCCTCCCTATGCGAAGGTCCATCGTTCGCAGCAGTCTTCTCCAAAATGGTAATTCTGGTCTTAAGTTCTCTGCAAATCTCAAGCAAAATATTCAACTCCTCGTAGCCTCGGACTTTCATGCGCAAGTCCTCAATCTCTGTACGATGTGCCTTGATTTTCTCCTCAAGGGCGGATCGGATCTCTTATATTTGCTCCCGAAATACTACTATGGACGAAACAACATCACTCTCCAGCCCATTGTAGAACTCTTCTAGTCTCGTGTTGCTTTGCTCTATGGAGCCCATGCACATTCCCATGTCCCTCGAACTCATCTCCAAGATCTCAAGGAGTTTCGCAAGATGGGCAAAAGCACGCTCCGACATAGACTTCTTGCTTTTGCCCCTCTTGTTGGACTTGGCGCTCTCCTAGACATTCTCGGATGTCGAAATGGCACCAATGGACCTTCGCTCTGATACCACTTGTCATGGACTTAATGTTTTTGCCTACATCTCGATTCGTGCGACGCACAAACTTCTTCATCGAAGACTCATGCAAGCCTTACTCAAAGGCTTAACTAAATCGCTAAAGCGAGAATTAAAATGTGGAGCAAAAGATAAAGAGATTGGAATATTGAAAAGTTCACTATACTAGAGAGAGTTTACAACTTCTTGGGTAGTGAGAAGCAAATGATACTCCCACCTTATTTATAAAGCCTCAAGGACCATACAAGAAACTTCTAAAAAAAGAAACTTCTAGGCCTAAGATACTTACATGATGGAAAGATTCTAGAACTTCTAGAAACTTGGTGAAGCCTCGTGAAAGTTCAAGAGGACTCCAACATACTCTAGAAAATTCTAGAGCCTTCCAACTAAACCCTTATGCTTACAACATTGTCTCGGTGGAGCAAAAAATCATGTGTGTGGCGTCGCGCTCACATTATAGGTCCGCCTTAGGCATGAGCTCTACTTTTTCTTAGAGAGCACCAGGCATATTTGCCTTGTCCGGTTCCCTCGTTGTGTTGGACAGGAACCACAAAGACAGTTACAAAATAAACTAGGATACGCCAAAGTCAATGTGTTTCCGAGTCATATTCGTGTGCGTGTAACATAGCTAACCACTCAAATTATTTTCTTCTATATTCCATATATATAGTAGGAGAGAAAAATAAGTTGACATCAGATAGCATAGACTACTCTCAAACAAAAAAGAAAAGCTAGGAAAAGAAACTCTCTCAATGCGGAGAGAAGTCAGAGGAGGTCTCCCCCGACTCGTGAGTACCTTCCCCAAGAAGGCTCCAATGCGTCCCAGCCATGTCCCTAGGAATCGCATGCCTCCGGTGCGAACCTCCGCTCGCCGCCGCCGCGCCGGACGAGGAAGTCGACCGTCTCCGATACCGGCGGCCCCGGCGCAGCCGCGGGACGAGGCGGGTCCCGCCGTTCCGATCCCTCTCCGCCTCAGACGCAAGAGCAGAGTCGAGCAGCTGGGACAGGGCTCTCAGGTGGGCGCAGTACGCGTAGACTGCGGCCAGGGAGGCTCCGGCCATGGCCGCCACAGCCAGGTGGAGCGGGTAGTTGTCCATTTGATTTTCTAGGGATTGCGTTTGGAATTTGGGGAAGGAGGGAATATTTATAAGGGAGGAAGGAGGGAGAGGGAGCAGCACATTCGAATGAATATCTCCTCCTTTCTTTCTGCTTTCTGGGATTTTGCGTGGGGAAGAGGAAAGAAGAAAGATGCCGCCTCTCCCGATGATGTGCATTTACATATTTGACCTCGGATCTGGGACATGGATGAATATTATTATTGTGATCTATAATATATAATTCGATCACATTATAAGGGCGCATTCAAAGTTGATAAGGGTTAACCCAAATCTGATTTTGATTTATTTACAAGTTTATAACTTAAAAAATTATTCAGGACTAGCCAACTATAGGTATATAAGCCAATTTTTTATTTTATTTTGTGCCTTTATTTCTTCTTCCCTTCTCCCTCACAAAAAATTCTAAGGCTGTGTTTGGTAGGAAGGATGGAAAAGTGGAAGGAAGGAAAAAGATAAGGATATATTTTCTTTCCATATGAAAAGGAAAGATCATTTCCTTCCTTTGTGTTTGGTAGCAAGCATGGAAAAGATAAGAGATGCATTTTTCTTTGTTTGGTATAAAAGAAAAAAGTGGAAGGAAAGAAAGTAAAAAATATAGGGTTTACCAATTCTACCCTCAACTAAAAACACTTATTACCATTTGACTTCGTAAATAATTTTTAAATAATACATTCATGTGGGGGTATAATTGTTAATTAATACAAGCCTCCACTTTTTCTTCCACTTTTTCTTCCACTTTTGGGGGAATTGGATTTCTTAGGTTATGAGGGAAAAGTAATCCCTCCACTTTTCCTTCCTTCCTATTTTCCTTTCATACCAAACAAGAGAAAATAAATCTTTCCCTTCACTTTTCCCTTTTCTATTTTCCTTCCTCCCACTTTTCCCTCCTACCAAACACACCCTAAACATTCTCTCTTCCAAATCTCTCTCAATCCATGTTCATGCCTAAATTTCATCTTCAAGTAACATATTTTTGAAATTTTAACACATTTTAGGATTACGAACTTCAAAAAATCATCCATAGTCGCGACGGGGACGATGATGGACTGCCAGATTTTTTGGCAGTCCTGACAGTCCAAAAAATTGAAAATCCTAGAAGAAAGTTTTAACAATCATGGAAATGTAAGTCACATATTATATTTTTATATAATCATTAAGTTACCTTTATAAATATTTTTAAATCTATTTTAGAGAGAAATAAATTATCTACTCGATTTAAAAATAAATAAATAATCTACTCGGTTTTAAAAAAAAATCTCAAAATTTTAAATCTATCTTATAGATAAGTCTCTCAATTTTGCTCATTTTAAAATAAATCTTCATATATACGGTCTATAAATCATAAATATATTTTAGGTATAAATCTACTTTAGAGATAAGTCTATCAATTTTGTTCATTTCAAAATAAACATATTTTAGATATAAGTCTCTCAATTTTAAATTTATTTTAGAGTCTCTCAATTATTAAAAAACTCAAAATTTTAAATTTATCTTATAGATAAATCTCTCAATTTTCTTCATTTCAAAATAAATCTTCATCTATATCTATAAATCTATTTAAGAGATAACTCTCTCAATTTTAAATTTATTTTAGAGTTCTAACCAAAGTTTTACAGCATCTATATCTATAAAAGAGGATATGCAATATGATACGGCAATATGAGTCACAGACACAGATATGACAATATGATACACAAAATGATATTTAGAATGTAATCCTATATCTCAAATGAAAAGGTAATAATATCCACAATTCATGTCACAAATATTTAGGACTGCCACAATTTCTGACAGTCATAAATACTTCTAGGACTACCAGAAAAGTTGACAGTCCTGAAATGCACTTGTTGTACAACAGTCCATTTCAGGACTGTCCAAATTTTTAGTAATACTAGAAGTATTTAGGACTATCAGAAATTGTGGCAGTGCTAAAGTCGACTCGGTCGACTGCAACTGCCAGAAATTAGGGTTTAATGCATTGTTTGTGAGGAGCTTTTGGGTAACATTTCTGAAATTGGGAATGAGAAGAAACTATGGTTTATTAGGATTTATTTCCATTCATGATTTGTGAGGAGCCTTTTGGTGTCATCTCTGAAATTGGAAATGAGAAGAAAACTAAAGTTTATTAGGATTTATTAGGATTTATTTTCATACATTGTTTGCGATGAGCCTTTGATGGAGATGGGAAAGATGGAAATGGTGGAGAAGAAGAAGTAGAGATTTTTGGAGGTTTTGGGAAGAGAGAGAGAGAGAGAGAGAGAGAGAGAGAGTAAAATATTGAAATGAAGGTAAAAAGTTGGATTTGAGGGGGTGTTGGGTTGGGACAGCCCAAAGAGTAAAAAATTGGACTGTTCTGAGAAATTTTTCCTCAAATTTGGGCTAGTCTCAATCCAAGCTAGTCCTGATCAACTTTGGATGTGCCCTTATAAATAGCCTTCAAATACCAAAAATATTTGAATTATATAGGTGATATATAGATATTTAAATAAGTTTATATTCATTGAAGGATATTAATGTTATTTACCTTCAATAGAGATATTAGCGTTCAAATTCAAATTCTTAGATTCCCCACTCCTCCATCGATTAACAAATTCAAAACTCATCCACTCCACCTCTTTTCATGCCCCCACATACTCAACTTTTCTTCTCTATTACTGCCAAACTTTTCTTCATTTAGATGAAGTTTTGTTACATGATACTAATATAAATTTTTGGTTATCTAAGCGGCAGGCATAGCCTGTCTAGATGGTTCCCTTCGGTTTCTCTCTTCAAGCAGCACCAAAATGTGGCTATGGCGGTAAATTTTTTGTTAATTGATACTAATATGTTGCGTTGTGATGCCAAGGAATTTAGATGAATTTGGTTCTATAGATTATGTTGATTAAATTTGGTTGATAGTGGATATTTTTGTTCAGTAAATTTGGTTGGATGTTTTCTTTGTTAAATAAGATGATATCAACATTTTTAACATAAGATCGAAAAAAGTCCTATAAAAATACACATTTTTAAAATAAGTTTAATTTTATGTTATGTTTTCTACTTAAAATGGTATGAACAATTGTAAAATGCATTTCACATTTCGTGTGCCATGACACTATTATATCTATATTAATATATAATAAGCAAGCTTTTTTTTTTATTATAAAAAAAAGAAAAGAAACCAAGCTTACTCAACTCTAGTTTCTATTCATCAATCAATTATAGGATACTCTACTTTTCTATCTTGAAATTCTTGTTTTCTTTTCATCTCATGTTGTTTCATTTTTTGTCTTTGTTTTCTGAATGTCTTAATCTTGATTATATGCCTCCCTATGGTGCTGGTTTCCTAACATATTGGTATATCGTAATCATTTTTTTCTCACTTTTATCTTGTCATAAAATTTGTATCATCTATTTCTTCAAGATAACCTGCTCTTTCTTTATTCGGATCTCAAATTTCAGGTTGGATTTTACGACTACACAACTTACATAAGATATAACCCTCGTTAAATCATCATGATTGCTCATGGTCGTAATCCTTGTCTTAACTGATTCTTATGTATCTTTTCCTGCAATTCCAATCTTGTCCCTTTTCAATTGTTCAACCTAATCCTGATACTGCTATGTATAATTCTTTCTTCTACGTATGTCCACTACGTACCCTTAAACAAAATACAAATGTTTTAGTTATAATTCCTCTAAGGTCTCTAGCTATCATGCATCGACGAAGAGTTACTAACCTGTCCCTTGTGGTACGACTTCTCTAACTTTATTTTCAGATCATTGGCTATGACTAACCATCGACGATAGAAAGGTATAATCAATTCTCTACTCGATCAATCCCTCAAATTCTATGCCATACTCTTACAAGACTGTAATGCCTGTGGTTCGTATTACGTATTTTAGAATACGTGTACGTATTTTATCTTGTATTGCATGATTCCTTGCTTAGCTTCCTTCTTGGCTTGGTTTATTTTGTGGGTTGGTTCAGCTTGGCTTGGTTTTGCCTTGGTTCATTATGAACCAAGGATGAACCCCTACCTACCACCATCATTAGTATTTATTATCCATTCTCTTTTTTCTCTCCTCATTACTCTTCTTCTTCTCCACCATAACTTCTTCACCTACCAGAGAGAGAGAGAGAGAGAGGGGTCTAGGCAAGTACAGCTTGCTTCATGGAGGAACTCAAATTTTATTGCTTCATTCTCTTCCTTACAGCATTTTAACTCACTTTAGTACTTGGCATTTTTACTTTCCATGACCAGATTCTTGTAGATCTAAGTTTATATTATTTTCGGATTTCTTAGGTTTTGATCTACTTAATCTTGTTATTTCTGAGTTTTGGTGGTTCCATGTTGTAGAGAATTTCATTCTGCCCCGTTTTGACCTATGGAAGTTCGGATTTGGACTCCGGATGAAGGTTCTATGCAGCTTGGTGGCCATGGCTTCATGGTGTACTTCTTCTCGGAAATTTGGAGAAGAAGCACAGTCCCGAGCCGCATGGCAGCACTTGACCGCATGAACATTCATGCGGCAAGTCAGTTCCAGCCGCATGCACTATTGCCTGGACCTAACCGCATGACCCGGATTCGTTCGAGCCGCTTGGACCCTCAACCCGCCAGCCGCATAGGCTCGGTTTCCTGCCAGCCGCATATGCGCCCGTCATTTTTGGCCGCATATGCAACGATCATTCCCTGGCCGCATGGGGACTAGTCCTTTTCCTAGCCGCATAAGGACTCATCCCCTTCAGCCGCATGAGACCTGTCCCCCGCTAGCCGCATATGTTCTGCTGCCTTCGCTAGCCGCATGAGCTGCTCTTGTTCCGAGCCGCATGGGCTCTTAATTCCCCTGACCCGTATGGACTTCTTTCCCCAGCCGCATGAGCCCGACTCCCTCCGCTAGCCGCATGACCCTTCCATCCCGAGGTGCTTAGACTGCTCCCTCTCCAGCCGCATGAGATCACTTCTTGGCCGCATATGCCGAGCCGCATGGCTCTTTCATAGCTGGTATTTTAGAAATATTTTAATTATTACTATTATGCCCATGCCATGTAACTCTCAGTATAACTTGAGTTCTTATGGCGTACACCTTTACCTTTATTGTATATTTTTACGTCTATTTTATATCCTTACGCTTTTTGTCCTGAACTTAATAAATTACGATTTGATTGACATGATTGAAATGACAATTGTACATGACAGGATAGTGGCCCGTCGTGGCGCACTCCTGACAAGTAAACCTGACATGATATATCTTGATAAGCTGTTGCGACGACTACCTGACATGACATGACCTGTATAAATAACCTGGACACCGTGGGCGATTGTGCTTGTACAAATAATCCAGTCCTGTCTTGCATCATGTCTAGGAGGGGACTCCTGAGTACCACGGTCAGGAGTACCTACTGAAATGGACTAAGGCTAATAACTAGATTAATACATTAGTCATAAAGAGATCTCCCAGCTACAGGCAATCCCGTTACCTGGGCGTGCCTGGGATCTGTAGCCTGTCGTCGAGTATGGCACATTTCCAGCACACTGTCATGTGTTGCACCCTTCAAGCTACCTAAAGGTACATGCATTTTCTGGACAATGTACCCACCTGAATTCAACCCCTAATTTTTGACCTGGGTAACCTGGATGGTCTGCAGGGCTTGTGGCTGTGGAATAATCTCACTGCATCTTGCTAGTAACTAGGCCTGTGATAACCCTAGCTAGTTAAAGTATCAAGCCGTACTTATTGCTTGGCCGTGATTGTTGAATGAGGAATAATCAGTCTAGTCTAGATCCTGTATAGATCGTTACATGTTCTGATTTTTATATTATCTTGCTGATAAATGAAAGAAACCAAGTTCGGTTCAGATGAAGGGTTACAATCTCGGTCCTTGTTTGGTTTAAGGATTGTAACCTAGTTATCTGAATGGTCCCATGGTTATCTTACCATATATCCTCGTGATGTTATATTTTCTCCAGTTTTACTATATATTATTATCTTCTGTGCTAATTGCTGGTTTTAGTTCCTAAGTGAAGCTTCCTTTGTGGCACTTGCTCTTTCTGGGGTCTGACCCAGCTGGTTTTGTATGGCCAGATTTCGGAGCAGCTCCAGAGGATCTACCGACTTTCCAGCCCGATGGTGGCGACTAGACGTAACCAGGGCAACGAGTGGGTTTATTTTTGATCTCCCACTTTATTGTAAAAATATTCTTTTGAGGCGTTTAGCCGACGAGCACCTGTTTAGCTCGATTGCACTTACTTACTGTCTGCCTACGGGCTGTAACATGATTGACAGATCCTAGGGTTGATCATGTATGACTAAACTCTTGCTAGTCCTAATATTTTGTAACGACTAGTTTCATGATCAACTGAATATGTAATATTTGGGACGTCTTACTATTGTATATTTGGTGATCTAACATCTTGTAACATTTACTTACGTGCTTGTGATTGAGACACTAGGCTTGTTCATGACCTTAAGAGACTGTTGGCTTGTAGTTAAACCCTCATGTATCTAGACAGCCGTAACCGTATAGCGAGATGGAATCCATTTCATATACGTAGCTGGCTATGTCTGCCCCCGCTCTCCATTATTCTGGTTCTGGGGCGTGACATGGTTTAAGTGGTGGCCCATGCAGGTCTTGTAAATCAAGATATGTGAGGGTTTACCGAATAGATGTCTCAATCAGTATTCGTCCTTGATCTCTGCTCGTATCTTCTGAATCCCTGGATTCTTGTCCTGATCATATGCTTGTATCGTTGATCTGTCTTGGTCCTTCCTTATTGTTCCCCATGTCGTCTTCTTCAGCGGCATCGTTCCTGGACCTGCCGGTCAGCAAGGTGGAGCACTTCCCGTGGATCAACAGCAACCCGGGGATCAAGCCCAGCATTTCGGAGTAGCCTCCAGAGTCGTGCCTTCTGGCGGAGAGCCACCAGTCCAGCCAGTTCAGCCTGCCGAACCTGATGATGGCACTTTGGTAGGACTCGTCAGGACCTTGATAGCTTCCCAAGATCGTCGAGGAGATGCCTTGCACCAGGCAGTGACGGATGCTTTGACCAGGGGCGGTCATCAGGGTAACAGCGCGGCCAACAGCTTCAAGCGCTTGAACCCTCCCTTCTTCGACGGTAGTGAAGATGCTATCGCTGCAGATGCTTGGCTTCAGGACACAGAGGTGATTCTAAAAGCAGCCAGGACCCCAGAAAACGAGAAGGTAGCCATGGTGCGCCTGCAATTATTAGATCTTGCCCGCAGCTGGTGGGCGGCTCAGGCTGTTGGATTAGCAGCACCTATTGCTTGGGCGGTATTCAGAGAGAGATTTCAGACCAAGTATTTTGATGTTGTAGCTCGGTATGATCTACAGACGAGGTTCACCAATCTGAAGCAGATGGGCAGGACGGTCGACGGATATGCGGCCGAATTTTTGAGACTCAGTCGGTTTGCTCCCACTTTGGTGGCAACCGGGTATGATAGAGCCCAGCGGTTTCAGCAAGGGCTTCACCTGGAGATTTTGTTTGCAGTTGAGCAGTTTGAGCATCAGACTTTTGATGCAGTCTTGAGAGCAGCTAGGAGGCATGAGTATACCTCCTAGAGGATTATGGATAGGGCTGGAGGTCGGAAGAGATCCCACGGCCAGATGAATCAGTCTTCAGCCCCAGCCCCGGCAGCCATGGCTTTGACTATTGGAGCTCCGAGGCGAACGGCTTTAGTGACGTCGGTTCAGCATTCAACCCCGACGTACCCTCAGCAGCAGCAGAAGCAGAAGCAGTCTTCCGTAGTGGGATGTTCTCATTGTGGAAAGCCAGGCCATGTAGTGGCAGAGTGCCGCAGGGCACAGAGATTGTGTCTGGCTTGTGGAGCAGCAGACCACAGGGTTGGATCCTGCCCGAATAGGGGTGGTTCATCGTCGTCCAACCTTTCTAGCTCTTCGGTGAGAGGACCAGCTCCGGTCCAGCAGCAGTATCCATTGTCGAGGCCCTTGCTGCCTCAGTCCCAGGTATTCCAACAGAACTCCCAGCAGCATACTCTGGCCCAAGCCTTGAGTCAGAATAGGCAGCAAGGATTTCAACAGAGGGGACCAGTACCACGAGGACATGGTCAGGCTATGGTGATGACCGCAGAGGAAGGATTGGCAACAGGAGAGGTAGTGGCAGGTACTATTCTCGTCAACTCCCTTCTGTTGACACAAAGTCACAGTCAACCAAATATTGACAACATTGACTAAATAATATCTGTAATAATTCAATACGACACACGACGTCTGCATTAAGCTCAAGACAGATGACAGCTCAGCCTCCGCTTCTCAGTTATTTGAGTCTGTATTTTACACTTTTGATTGAGTCTAGACTGATGTAATCTGAGTCATGCTGAGCTCTTGAAACTTAGACTATAGCCTACCCAATAATCCTAAGCTCCACCAAACCAGAAATTGCCCAATGATCCCCTTAGAACCATTCTGTGCTCTGGAGACAGAGTTCGGGCCGAACTCTGCCTCCACACAGAGTTCGGGCCGAACTCTGTCCCTTAGAAATCAGCATCCCTAATTTTAGGGTTAGATGGTTGCTAGTTGTCCAACGGCCAAATATTTGAAATTTCCTACCCGAATTTTGGCCGAATTCTGCCTACAAAAACACTATAAATAGGCCATGAATTCTCTCATTTCAAATCATCCAATCTTCTCTTCTCTTCTCTCTTATAGCTCAAATAAGCCATACCCTTCCCATCTACTAGCCACAAGCCTCCTAAGTCTCGAGTGCTCAGCATCTCTCAGTTAGGATTCTTGTGCAAGAGTTGAAGAAGTCGCTTGGACAATTCCAAGCAAATCGCCACTGCGATCCTCTGTAAGAAGTTGACGTGCTCTTCTGAAAAAAAGGCACAGGTTGTAAACTACTATTTCATAAATAGTGGATTTAATCCTGAGCTAGAGTTCTCAGGCCTGGACTAGTCCTCCACGAGGGAAACCAGGTTAAAATCGCTGTGTTTGCGTATGCTCTTTCGCTCTCCATTTAATTTCCGTATTTTACTCTGATTATCTATTATTTGTGAAAGAGTTATTTTTTAATTGGTTATTTTCTATATAAACTCTATTCACCCCCCTCTAGAGTTGCCATCTGTTCTTCAATTGGTATCAGAGCTCTGTTCTCTTTACAAGGACTAACATCCTAAGAGCTGATCCATGGCAACCACACAATCCTTGATTTTCAATCATGGTGAAGGTCAGTCCACTCATAGGCCTCCCCTATTTGATGGAACTAACTACACATATTGGAAAACAAGGATGAGCTTCTATCTTAAGTCTCTAGACTTTGACCTGTGGACTGTCGTCACTGACGGTTACAAAAAGCCCGCCAGGATAGTTGTCGATGGTGACCTCATTGAGAAACCACACGACAAATATTCTGTCGAGGAGAAGAAACAGGCAAGTCTAGACGCTAGAGCTATTAATGCTTTATTCTGTGCTATAGACAGGAATGAGTTCAACAGGGTCTCTACATGCACCACTGCTCATGAAGTATGGAGATTTCTAGAAGTGACGCATGAAGGAACCACACAAGTCAAGGAATCTAAGATAAGCCGTCTCACTCAAGAATACGAGGCTTTTAAGATGAAGCCAAATGAGACGATCACTCAAATGATCACAAGATTCTTCGACATCATCAATCCTCTATCCTCGCTTGGCAAGCAATACTCAAACCACGAGAAGATTCGTAAGCTACTCAGGGGGCTACCAAAGATTTGGAACCCTAAGGTGACAGCCATCATAGAAGGGAACGATCTCACAACCATGTCAATGGAGACCTTGATGGGTAAGCTCATGACTCACAAGCTTGACCTCAAGGACTTCGAAGAGCCTGCTCCGAGAACTAAGGAGATCGCACTCAAAGCTCATCGACGAAGGGCTGATCACGATGAAACCGAAGACGACAACTCGGATGATGAAGACCAAGCTCTCATGGTTCGCAACTTCAGGAAATTCCTTCGCTTCAATCGAAGGAAGAAGGAATCACAAGAAGACGGCGAAGAAGAGCCAACCTGCTATGGTTGCAAGAAGACTGGACACGTCCGAAAAGACTGTCCATTCTTGAAGAAGAGCAACCGCTATGAGAAGCCATACAAGAAGTCCTCATCAAAGAAATATGCCAACACAAGTATTTGGAATGAAAGTGAAGCGAGTAACTCTGAGGAAGAAAAGAACTCTCCTCAAGATACAGCAAATGTGTGCCTAATGGCAACTTCCAACAAGGTATCTAACGAAACTTTAGATGACTTCTCTTTTGATGAACTTGGCGATGCTTTCACTGATTTACTCGATGATCACAAAAAGGTCATTGGTAAATACAAACATGCCAAGGATAAAATCAAAAGTCTTGAAGTCGAAATACAAAGAATTTCTCTATTACTTGACAACATTAGAAACACGACACCCACTGATGACACTAATGAAGTATCCAAGCTTAAATTAAGCTTACATGATGCTGAAACACGTATTGAGCAACAGACACAAGAAATCACAACACTCAATACGTTGCTTGCTGAAGAAAAGAGTAGACACAAGGTTTCAATGACTAAGATATATGGCTTAAATATTAAGGTTGATGAACTGCAAGCTGTTTCTAAGAGATTAGAAACCAAATTGGGAAAACAGGTTGCTCAACCTCAAACCCAATCACATGGGCACAACACTACTCATACCAGTCAACCACGTCATCCACATGCAACACATAACCATGCTTTCATATACACAAACTTTCACAAACCACGCGCACGTAAGAATAATTCTCATTCATCACACAATCATCATGTTGCACAAAGACACAATCAACATCATTCCACATATAGAAATCATCACCTTGCCATGCCATATAGACAAGATCATCATGTCATGCCATATAGACAACATCACAATGTCATGCCATATAGACAAGATCATCATATCATGCCATATAGACAACATCACAATGCCATGCCACTACAAGAAAAATGACCTTTCTTGACGGTCAATTTATTGACGTATGGTCAAAACCGTCAAGGAAAGCAGTTATCTTGACGGTTTTAGACATACGTCAACAAAACACCCATTTTTCTGTTATATATTAAAATTTGACCATATTACTTGACGGTTTTATACAAAGCGTCAAGAAAACCCATTGCATTACTTGACGGTTTGCTGATAACCGTCAAGTAATGCATGTGCAGAAAAAAAAGGCGCGCACATTTCAGATGCCATTTTCGTAATTTTTTCAAAAAAAAAAAATTTCTTGACGGTTTTAACAAAATTTGGGAATAGAGGGTTTCTTATATATTTCACATCCAAGTACTTCTTTTCCTCCTTCCCCCCCGATCCCCAACACCACAACTCTCTCAGCCTCTCCCTCTCGAGCTCCCCCTCCGGTGGAAGTCTTCCCACGGCCGGCGAACCCCGACCGGCGACCGAGCCCGTAAGTCTCCCCCTCTCCTCTGCCCTCTTCCCTAGCTTCTTTTCCGACCATCTCGTCAGCCACCCCGACTTCCACAGCCCTCCCGACCGTGCCCTAACCCTGTTCTCCGGCGATCCGCCGTCTCCCCTCTCATCCCCGCAGCCGACTTCAATCGTTCCCTCTTCCCCCTTCCCTTCCGACCCCGATTTTCCCCACAGCCCTAAACCCCTCTCCCATGTTCTTCATCCCGACCCCCCCGGAAACCCTAGCTCCGGCGAAGATGTCCTAATGTATCCTGTGAATTTCTTCGGAAGTGTTCTTAATGTATCATGTGATTCTGACCTTTTACATTTCGCAAATGAGCTTCATTTTAACCACGGCGTCAACAATAAATTTGGTTATATAAACAATTGGTATGAACTCTCTTTTAATTAGTTTCAAGAATCGAGTAGTTATTTTGATGCAAATAGAGAATTTCTAATTTACTGACCCGACCCAAAGAATCTGGATTCAAGACTATGATTATACCTGTTCCTCATTAGAAAATAGATGCCAACACTCACTAGCTTGTCTCCCATAATAATGATTTTATCACCAACATGTGTCCATCTTCGTTAGAGGTGTGCGTGCAATGCACGCTAGATTATATGATAAGTGGGGCACATTTCGTTTGGACGCCAGTAGATTTTTGATAGAATAATAATTATAATATGTAGTAAAACAAACATAAGACAACAGTACAGTCATTTTTGTTTCCTGCAAGTTTCCCTATACTTTGAAGAATGGATAAATTTTCGTGTCCAACCTCTCAATTCCAAGTGTCATTCTGTATGTTCTGTCATTATCTGAACATTTTGATATGATGGAAGCAGCACCCAACCTTGATATAGTGCTGAGAGTAGCATCT
The DNA here is from genome assembly GCA_029216955.1 of Iris pallida. Lineage (NCBI taxonomy): Eukaryota > Viridiplantae > Streptophyta > Magnoliopsida > Asparagales > Iridaceae > Iris > Iris pallida. The sequence goes on from JANAVB010018999.1 coordinate 494,147, forward strand.
TTCTCAGTGAAATCCTTCATGCTCAAGCTCGCTTAGTTATGTGAGTGCCCTTCCTAAATAGCTAACTGATGTTCAATATAGTACTGTCCCTTTTATCAGTAAGGCTTGAATTGATCATAGCCTTCATAAACAATTGATATGATCAGTTGTTCGTTCTGTTTTAATACAAGATTTGCTTTGTTTTGTTCTTCTTGCTCATTTTTGGCATGTACCATATTGAAATTTAGTTTGAGTCTTACAAACTTATTGACTTCTCCACGTCTGGTCTTCAAAGTGACCGGATAATTGTATTTGTGTGCTGCTAAAAGAATTCAGTTTTGCAGAGTATTTACGTAGTGAAGGAGATCAAATATGCAAATATTGCTCACTTTTACAGATTTTCATAATAAAATGAACTTTGTACCTGTGCTTAGTTGAATACTGGATAATATTTTTTGTTTTGTTTTGAAATGATGTAATATCTGTTGAATCAAGTGTTGCAGTATGAAACTACGATTAATTCACACTTCCTTCTGTTTCCAGTCAGTTCAACTTCCACTGAGTTTGGAGATTTCTTGTTAGTTCTTTCGGCCTTTATTCTTGGGGAAGATGTGATGATCTTGAATAAGTTTCTTGCCTTGTAATCATTTTATCACCTATCAGTTCTAAAGTTCAGGCATCCACAACATGTTATGATATATGGTTGCATATACTTCAGTATAGACTGGATTACATAAGAAAGAACTTCATTTTATACACAGAAAAAGGGTTTTAAAGTTCAAGATGGATCTCCTATAGACTAACTGCGGATACAAAGGTAGCATCTAACTTTTACCCTTTACTGCAAACTCTAATTGCATAGACTAGTAGGGCTGAGACAAAGGAAGTCTAGTTTTATATCGCCCATATTGTTCTGCTTTATCCTTGGAGAAACCATCTCTTGAGTCCTTATCTATTTTAGCCACTATGCCGGCTGATTCTTTTCGGCTCCATGCTAGGACTCTCTTTTTTTCACAGAATAAAAGAAAGAAAGAAGGAGACGATGTTCTGAACATAACATACTCTTGCAGCACTGTGTTTGATGGGCGAATTCAATATATTTCTAATATAGTTTGCAGTATCGGCCGATATCGATACGATACGGCTGATACCGATACGATACGGCCGATACCAATACGGTTTGGAATGTCCCGATACGATATCGGCCGATATTGATACGATACGGCGGATACCAATACGGTTTGGAAAGTCCCGATACGATATCGGCCGATATTGATACGATACGGCCGATACCAATACGGTTTGGAAAATCCCTCTCTTTTTTCTTTCATTCTAATGATAGGTTTTCCGATTCATGTGATTCACATGCTTACTAGTGTATTCCTAGTCACTTTCCTTGATATTGGTATTTGGGTTCTGATTAGTTTTATCGAAATATTATATCTTCGAATAATGTAGTTTCTCTAAGTCAAATTTGCTTATACAGACACCAGAAGCACATGCTTCAACATGGGAAACTCTAAAGGTACAACTCTAATGGATAACCTTTTCAATTATGAGATACTTGTGGCATATGTTGACATTTCTTCTTTTTTTACTTCAATAACTTAAACATCCAGGTTGCAGATATCTGTTATAGAATATTCCAGATATGTATGTGTATCTGTTAGTCTTTCTATTTTTTTGCAGATCCTGTTGTTATGATGTAAAATTGCAATCTTTCCCTGAATAACATTTTGTCTCCGTTTATTGTGTAACGATTAGGTTTTGGGATTAGAAAGGGCAAATTGTGAAGAATTCGACTCTCAAACACCACATCTTGTTGTTATTTCATGTTTGAGGTATTTTATTTATCAACACTCTTTACTTTGTGCTTCAACCACTAAAGATGGGAGTACTTCACCACGTCAATTTGTCAATGCAGGGATCAAGAACACACATGGGAAGTAGAATGAGATTGGGTCCCGGATAATATTTTTTAAAAATCCTGACTGTGTCACTTCAAAGTTGTAAGCTTTTTCTTCTACCTACTAATCTATTCTCATACAAGTTAGTTTGAAAAAATATAAAATGCAACCATTTGCTAATGGATAATCCTTTAGTGAGACGGAAAAGTTACAATCATCCATCTATTGAAATTCTTTTCAATCGCTGTAATTAACAAGCTACACCATGTTAGGCTTTCCTACATTCCTTTGTTGCATGCTCTCTGAAGCCATCAGTTGAATGGATTGCTGCATTAGATCTAGAAGATGAAAGTGAATTTTTTATTAAATATATCTTAATGAGTGAATTTTTTTTGAGTTCGTAAATCTATGGGTAGCAGATACAAACACGTGTGCCATAATTTGAAATGGGATGGTGAGGCAACTCTCCAATCCATACAAGGATACAGCTATATGTTTATTATCGTAAACATACATGCACAAGATAAACATTTATGTGATTGTGTTTGTTTATCCTCGTAAATATACATATATGTTAAGTACATTTTATACAAAATTGAAATTAAGTTTCTTATGGTAGTAACCTCTAAGAACATGCATGTTAGACTGATAGCCTACCAATTTAATTTCCGGGTCGTTGGTACCTCCTAAGGTGCTCCGATGCAAAAATGGAAATTGATTGCAGAAACCTGCATCTTAGCTTGCTGCCATACGAGTCTGGCCTAATATTGCCACTCCTAGACTCAAATAATTACTCCCCTTTGGTGCATCAGATGTTTTATATTTGGTGCATTAGCATCACATCTTTTATAGATACTATTTAAAGTTATTATCTTGAAGTGTAATAAAATTATTATATTATACTAATAAAGTTCTTTGCATTTGATTTGTGATGATTCCAGGCACACATGACAATCTCTAGACTGCTAAGAGATTGAGGATATGTTGGATGCGATAGATTAATTGACTGCAGAATGGTGAACAACAAGGTGCTATTGACATACAAGCGGAAGCGTTTCTCTCAACCCAGTCTTTCTCATGGTGCCAAAAGCTCCAGATTTGTCTTAAAAGTCTCCTGTTGGGATACCTCCAAGGATACTAAACCCAAATTATGAGTCCAATGCCTCCAACGAAAAGCTGAAGGAAAATTCAGTTTGTTTGCTAAACCCACTTATAATTTTAGATGCATTTTAATATTGCATTCCTAATCAGAGATTCTGTTAGCAATTATGTTTTATTCATCATTGAAGGTACCATCAGCAATTCTTGTCTAGGTAGTTCTAAGACAATTCTATATTTCTCAGTTTTAAATCCACTACTTAATGTAGGTATACAATAAATTTAGGTTATGAAACAAAAATGTATAGATGGCAGAAATAACCAATACTGAGTCTGAAATAGCTACTATAGAGACAAAGAGGAGAAGCCATTCAAAGAGTAGTGGCATAGGGCATTGATTACTAAGGGATTGTGAAGCAGAAACTACATTTATTTGCCTATATTCTTGCAATTAACCTCGAATCAATTACCACATATATTATTATGTAGAAGTGTGAAAATTTCTATATTGGAACCATCTTTTCACCTGTCCAATTATCATTTAACAATTTCATCTGATACTCAATGAGTATACATTCACTGTACCCATGCTTAATTGATTATCATTTCATCATTTCATTTTGCAGTATGGTCAGTGATTTTCCAAAAAAATTAGTATTGGATCCTCTAAAGAATCAACTCTTGCTGATCTTCAACTGTGCCCTTTTGAGTTATAAAACTTTCTTACATTTTGCTAGAAACCAAGATAACTCGTGCCATTATTCCTGTCACATTGTTTAGGTGAATTTGTTGGGAAAAAAACTGTCTGATGTTCATGATTATGTTCATCTTGTGTGAAATTAACTTGTATCCTTAGTTTCTCATAGCATCTGTTTGCCATCCAATTTTTATTTTCTATTGTTCCAGGTTTGTAGGCTGACAGTGAGTGGGTCCGAAGTCGCTTTCACGCCAAGCTTATGTTAATCATTTGGGTTTGATCCTTCTCAAAATTTTGAAATTGCTAATCCTCGTTCAATGCGACTAATTTCCACTACAGGTACATTGCTATTCGTTCCTCATTTTTGTACTTTCTTGTTATAGTTTATGATAATCACCCGCCACGTGACTGAGATTGTTCGCCAGAAGCTGAAGATCAACAAGAAGCAGTTCAGAAAGTGCTGGGATGTTCTCATCTATCTCAACCTGGATTCCAAGAACAGCAGGTGTATCGAAAACTTCAAGGCTTGTATCTCGGACCATGTTAGAGACGACATCCTAGATAAGGAATCTGAGACTAACGGGAAGCGTTTGATTGAAGTGCCTAATGGTTACGATGAAGAAACGAGCGAATCGTTAGTATATCGGTCTGTATCGGCCGAGCCAAGAACAATGCTAGGATGAATAAAGTACTGTGTAGCCAGGGGTGGGTGGCTTTTGGAACTATGTTTTTTTTCGGTGCATAGGTGCCAAAACTTCAGGTCAGTAAGGTTCTAAAAAAAACCTGGAGACCCAGGTGGAAACATGTGACCTCTCTTGGATACAACTTCAGCTCGGTTATGATGATGGCTGGCTTCTTCCTCTCCCTCTCTGTCTGTACACTACACCATTGCCCAAAGCCCAGAGATCTCAAAGAAAATAGTTTGACAAGTTTTTTTTTTTTGGGTTAGTGCTTAAACTCTTTGTATTCACATTTGTATACTTTGTATATATCATTCTTGGATGTTTGTGATGTACAAACTTTGTATTTGTGATCAATAAAAAGTTTGTGTATTATAATATTATGTGTGTGTTGTAACTGGCATATATTGATATTATGTGTGTTTGGTAATTGGATTCTGGAATATATTGATATTATTGTAAACATGTTTATCTTGACGATTGCAAAACGTCAAGAAAATTCATTTCTTGACGGTTTTTAAACATCAAAAAATATTTTCCTTGACGGTTTTTTCCCGTCAAGAAAGACTTTTCTTGACGGTCATTAGCCGTCATCTAGGCCCCCGTCAAGAAAAGTCGACACTTTTCTTGACGGTTTTTTTTTGTTTTCTTGACGGTTTAAAATCGTCAAGACAAGCTTGTTTTCTTGACGGTTTAAAACCGTCAAGAAAACAAACAAAAAACCGTCAAGAAAAGTGTCGACTTTTCTTGACGGGGGCCTAGATGACGGATCCAAAACCGTCAAGAAAAGTCTTTCTTGACGGGGAAAAACCGTCAAGAAAAGCCATTTTTCTTGTAGTGTGCCATATAGACCACATCACCATAGACAATATCACCATGCTACTCCACAGCACTCTATGCATAATCATCATCATCATGCTAATCATAATACTTCTACTCATTATAGATATCATTCTCATGCTCCTAACGTAAATAAGAATGCTATCTGTACTTACTGTGGATCACATGGACACATCTCACCACAGTGTAGAGTTAGAAGACTAGTGGATAAAAGGATATATGCATGGTTTCCAAAGACTAACTTTTCAGGACCCTCAAGAACTTGGGTACCAAAGGTTACATCTACTCTTGATGTAGGTGGACCTTCCCTCCGCAACTGAAAGTAAGTGGATTCTCGATAGTGGATGCTCGCGACATATGACGGGAGACGCAAATCTTTTTGCATCACTATCGATGAAGAGAGAAGGATACGTATCCTTCGGTAACAATTTAAAAGGGCACATAATAGGTAATGGTATTATTGGTCATCCTCATTCTCCTGTAATAAAGGATGTCTGCCTAGTGACCGAGTTAAAGCATAACCTGCTCAGCATTAGTCATCTTGCTGATCATGGATATGATATTAACTTTGGACAAAACAATTACTTCATCTGATAGGTCAACAGGAGACATTGCTTTTGAAGGGAAAAGAGAGGATAACATTTATATTTTCTATCTACCTATAGATACTAACAATGCAGATAGATGTTTATATGCCCACAAAGATGAACGATTACTTTGGCACCAGCATCTTGGTCATGCCAATATGGATGCTATATCCAGGCTATCGACCAAGAAGCTAGTGAGAGGATTGCCCGATATCACATTCAAAAAGGACACAGTATGTGCCGAATGTGAAATGAACAAGGCAACCAAATCCTCATTTCATTCCATTAACTCTGTAAGTACTACTAGACCCCTGCAACTACTTCATATGAATTTATTTGGTCCTAGTAGAGTAGCTAGTCTTGGTGGTAAACTTTATGCATTTGTTATTGTTGATGATTTTTCGAGATTTACTTGGGTTTTCTTTCTTACAAATAAAAGTGATGCTATTTCTGTTTTCAAGATTTTTGTTAAGAAAGTTCAAAACGAAAAAGGCTACATGATTACTCGAATCCAAAGTGATCATGGAGGCGAATTCGAAAATTCTGTCTTTGAAAGTTTTTGTGATTCTAATGGTTTTGATCATGAGTTTTCTTGTCCTAGAACTCCACAACAAAATGGTGTTGTGGAGCGGAAGAATAGAACTCTCGGTGATATGGCCAGAGTTATGTTGAATAAATTTTCACTTCCGAAATATTTCTGGGCAGAAGCTGTCAGTACAGCATGCCACATTTTGAATATGGTGCTTATTCGTCCCATTACGAAGAAAACACCCTATGAGCTTTGGTTTGGGAGAACCCCCAATGTTTTTTATTTTAAAGTTTTTGGATGTAGATGTTTTATCCTTAACACCAAAGACAACTTAGGCAAATTTGATGCCAAAGCTGACGATGGTATTTTTCTTGGTTATGCCGCCAAGAGTAAGGGATATAGAGTCTTTAATAAATGCTCACTAATTGTGGAAGAGTCAACAAATGTGACTTTTGATGAAGATAACAGTGCAGCAAGTACTCTTGATGATGACGTTGAGCCATCAACTTCTACTCCAATGAATACTCCTACCGAAACAAATTCTCTGGAGAGCTTGCCAAAGAAATTCTCTTTCAAGCCTTCTCATCCAGAAAATTTAGTGATAGGTGAAGTTTCACGTGGAGTAACTACCAGATCATCACTAAGAGACTCTATTGCTAGCACTGCCTTTATTTCACAAGTTGAGCCGAAAAATATTTTTGAAGCTTTTAATGATGAATTTTGGATTTCTGCTATGCAAGAAGAACTCAACCAATTCGAGAGGAGCCAAGTGTGGGAACTTGTTCCTAGACCAGCTAATCACTCGATAATTGGTACTAAATGGGTGTTTAGAAACAAAGTAAATGAAGATGGTTCAGTCACACGCAACAAAGCTCGTCTAGTAGCTCAAGGATACAACCAAGAGGAAGGTATCGACTACGATGAGACGTATGCTCTGGTTGCTAGACTAGAATCCATTCGGATGCTTTGTGCATTTACAAATTATCAAAATTTCAAATTATTCCAAATGGATGTGAAAAGTGCTTTCTTGAATGGTTTTATTAAGGAGGAAGTTTATGTAAAACAACCCCCTGGCTTTGAAAATCACAAGTTTCCCGACCACGTGTTCAAGCTAAAGAAAGCGCTATATGGCCTTAAACAAGCCCCCAGAGCTTGGTATGAAAGGCTAAGCAGTTTCTTGCTTGAGAAAGGTTTTTCAAAAGGGAAAATTGACACTACACTTTTTATAAAATCTTTTAAAGACACTATTCTATTAATTCAAATTTATGTTGATGATATTATTTTTGGTTCTACTGATGAAACCCTCTGTCAAGAATTTGCCAAGTGTATGCAGACAGAATTTGAGATGAGCATGATGGGAGAACTCAACTACTTTCTTGGTCTGCAAGTGAAACAAATGGCAAATAGAACTTTCATCTGTCAGTCAAAGTATACAAAGGACATGCTGAAAAAGTTCGATCTTGACAACGTCAAACCAATCAGCACTCCAATGGCTACTTCAACCAAACTCGAACCAGATGAGAGCGGCAAACCCGTTGATCAACGTAAATATCGAGGTATGATAGGCAGCTTACTTTATTTAATTGCTAGTCGTCCCGATATCATGTTTAGTGTTTGCCTATGTGCTAGATATCAAACAAATCCTAAGGAATCATACTTGACCGCTGTTAAGCGTATCTTTCGATACCTTAAGGGTACGGTTATAGTAGGCCTATGGTATCCCAAGTCAACATCATTTGACCTCATTGGTTACTCTGATGCTGATTTCGCTGGATGCAAGGTCGACCATAAAAGTACAATCGGCACGTGTTATTTATTAGGAAAGGCTTTAGTCTCTTGGTTTAGCAAGAAACAGAATTCTGTCGCACTATCCATAACAGAAGCTGAATACATCGCAGCTGGGCGTTGTTGTGCACAAATTCTGTGGATGAAGCAAACCCTTGAAGACTATAATTTATCTTTCATGCACATTCCTATATTCTGTGACAATACTAGTGCTATTAACTTGACTAAGAACCCTATCTGTCACTCACGCACAAAACACATTGAAATTAGACACCACTTTTTACGTGATCATCAGCAAAATGGCACGATTAACTTAGAGTTTATTGACACTGATCATCAGCTAGCAGACTTCTTTACTAAGCCATTATCCGAAGAGCGCTTCAATTTCCTTTGTCGTGAACTTGGAATTTTAGATGAAGCTGTCATAAATTGAAACTCACCTGTGTAAATATCGATTATATTATGATTCTCTTACGATGAACTTGCTATGGGCACAAGCCGAAAGGGCCCTTCTGACAACAAGGCGTAAAAGCCTAAGCGACACGGTGCACTAGTCCACAGGACTACCGCTAGCTGGGATCCGGCCCCTGCAGCTAACCCATGGCAACTTCAAACTATTGAATTATGATATATTTCCTTATTTATTATATGGTTCATTTTGATTTCTTACTGCTGATTCACAATTTTTTAATTTCATCCTGCTATTTTTCATATTGATTGCATCTTTCAAGCTCTTTCTTTTATATCTTACTTAATTTCCCATACTTAGCCATTTTTCCATCTTCTGGCCTGTTTTTCAGTTCTGGAACAAGGATCCAGAACTCGGGCCGAACTCTGTCCCCAACAGAGTTCGGGCCGAATTTGGTTCCCATATTCCAGAATCGGGGACAGCCACAGCCGTTTGATCATTTGTGATCCTACGGTCCTGATCTGCTCCGACCAAAGAAAACCCTACTCTTATATTCGGGTTTTCATCTCTCTCCTTCATTCTTACCACCACCTTCACCTCTCCAAACATATTTTCACAAATCCTAACCCTAGTTTTCTCTCCAAAGTGCTCCATTGCTCATCAAAATCAAGGAGAAGGGCTATTTCTTCATTCTCTTTCACTGTTCATTGTTGATTTGAGGTATAATTCCTTCTTCCTCTCTATTTCAAGTTCTCTACTTGTTTGCAAATGGCTCCTCGCTTGCCCAATCGTGGGAAGAGGATCCGAACCGAGGGTGCTTCCTCTTCGAATCCTCCTCCTTCCATTGAGCAACCCGTTGAACAACAACAACCCCTTCATCCGTTGTTCAATCCACCTCCTTCCCGCGACCCTAATACTTATGACGACCGATTGTTTGTGTCGCTAGACGCCTCTAACGAGTGGTTTAGTGACTTTCGGACTCGTCCGATCTTCGCGGGACATCCGATAAATTTTACTACTTTCTCACAATTTGAATCATTGTTTCAAGATCTTTGCTTAAATGAGTTAGTGGCTTCAAACTTTGTTATTTATCGTAGCGCCATACAAATGTTCTATTGTAACTTGACTCACAATGCCACTCACATCTATTCCCGGGTTGCCGGTATTGATATTGCTTTTAATGCTTCTGAGTTGGGTGAGTGTCTTGCACTCCAAGATCTCGATATTTGGGATAAGCTTGTGGAAGCTCGCCAATTCTAATTTGTTGGTGAAACTTCTCTTGAGAGTTTCAAGGAGGAATTATGTGCTCCTAACATAAGTCCTCGCAAGCTTATGGCCAAGCACCTCAACCCGTATTTCTATGAACTTCATCGATTTATTTTTAACACTATTTTGCCAAAAACTGGCTCCACCGATGAAGTTACATATTTTGAGATCTCTGCTTTGTATCATCTTCATTATCGCATTCCGTTCAATCTTTCACGTACCATGATGGACTGGATGATTAACTGTAGGAAGAAACCACGAGCCCTGGTTTATCCTTTGTATCTTCCTATGGTTTTTCGTGCGTTCATTGTTCCTCTCCATGATTGTCCTTTCTTGCCTGCTCCTGCATTCCTATCTAAGGCACGACGTCTTCAGACAGCCGTTGCTTCTCCTGAGCCTTCTGAGCATTCTGATGATGAGGAGCCCGATGCCCCTCCACTTGGACAGGATGTGCCACCTCCTTCTGCTACTCTTGACTCCATCCAGACCATGCTGAGAGATCGTTTCGCATTGGAGGACGATCGCTGGACTCAGATGGACTATCGGACTACCCTGCAGATGAGTGCCCTCAGCAACTCGCTGCACGATATCCGGTATTCCATGTCTCGTCACCCCTCTATGCCCATTCCCATGGAGCGGGATCCTGGTCGTGCTGGTTATCGCATTGACGACCCCTGGGTCATGCGTTACCTGGATCCGGATGCTGCTATTGTGGACCCCAGCCGTTCATTCACTGATCACTCAGACTCTGCTGGGCCTTCTCATGCTCCATGATGGAGATGGCGTTTACTATCTGCTGCTACTACTGATGATGATCTTAGTTGATGCTTTTTGATTTCTAGTTATTTAGTTTGTTTTTAGATTTATGTACTTAGATGTTCTAAAACTCTGGTTGTGTGTTTGACATTTGGTTCTGTGTGATGACATTTCATGCTTATCGTAGTTTTATATTTTATGCTAGTGACTCATTTTGATTATTCACGTACTGTTTCTTCTCTGCTTGGTGTGGTTGCATCACTATTAATTGTCTATACTGCAGTTTCTATGCTATTCCTTCATCTGCAGTCTATATTGCTAAATGCCAAAAGGGGGAGAACTATGTATATTCTGGTTATATTTGTTTCTTTCGTATATCTGTGCTTGTTTGTACTTTTTGGAGATATTATTTATCAGGCCAACAGGTTCAATGCATTATTTACGGGGGAGCTATTGCTTCTAGCTCAGCACCGTTCACTGATTACGGGGAAGCTATTATTTCTAGCTCGGCATCGATTATGGGGGAGCTATGTTGCTATAATCAACTGTGTCCAGGTATGAATGTTGAATATACATATATTATTTTGCCAATTATCAATATGGGGGAGATTGTTGACACAAAGTCACAGTCAACCAAATATTGACAACATTGACTAAATAATATCTGTAATAATTCAATACGACACACGACGTCTGCATTAAGCTCAAGACAGATAACAGCTCATCCTCCGCTTCTCAGTTATTTGAGTCTGTATTTTACACTTTTGATTGAGTCTAGACTGATGTAATCTGAGTCATGCTGAGCTCTTGAAACTTAGACTATAGCCTACCCAATAATCCCAAGCTCCACCAAACCAGAAATTGCCCAATGATCCCCTTAGAACCATTCTGTGCTCTGGAGACAGAGTTCGGGCCGAACTCTGCCTCCACACAGAGTTCGGGCCGAACTCTGTCCCCTAGAAATCAGCATCCCTAATTTTAGGGTTAGCTGGTTGCTAGTTGTCCAACGGCCAAATATTTGAAATTTCCTACACGAATTCTGGCCGAATTCTGCCTACAAAAACACTATAAATAGGCCATGAATTCTCTTATTTCAAATCATCCAATCTTCTCTTCTCTTCTCTCTTATAGCTCAAATAAGCCATACCCTTCCCATCTACTAGCCACAAGCCTCCTAAGTCTCGAGTGCTCAGCATCTCTCAGTTAGGATTCTTGTGCAAGAGTTGAAGAAGTCGCTTGGACAATTCCAAGCAAATCGCCACTGCGATCCTCTGTAAGAAGTTGACGTGCTCTTCTGAAGAAAAGACACGGGTTGTAAACTACTATTTCACAAATAGTGGATTTAATCCTGAGCTAGAGTTCTCAGGCCTGGACTAGTCCTCCACGAGGGAAACCAGGTTAAAATCGCTGTATTTGCGTATGCTCTTTCGCTCTCCATTTAATTTCCGCATTTTACTCTGATTATCTATTATTTGTGAAAGAGTTATTTTTTAATTGGTTATTTTCTATATAAACTCTATTCACCCCCCTCTAGAGTTGCCATCTGTTCTTCACCTTCCAGCTTCAGCTTTATTTGATTCTGGTGCATCGCATTCTTTTATGTCTGCACGATTCACGACACGGATAGGATTGGAGCCCGAGTCATTATCAGTAAGGCTCAATATACTTACTGGTAACGGACTTGTGGGAGTCGATAGGGTGTTTTCCTCGTGTCGGATCATAGTTAGCGGTAAGGAATTTCCCGCTAGATTGATAGAATTCCCGATGGCCGATTATGATGTGGTCCTAGGGATGGATTGGTTGAGGAACCAGTATGCTAGAATAGACTGCCATATTGGTAGGATTGTTTTTAGCATTCCAGGCGAGCCAGAGTTTTCCTTCTTCCGGGGCGAGGTTGAGCCTTCTCCTCCAGTGTTACGGATGGCAGTAGCAGCAGTGCAGTTGCCCCGGATAGTCGAAGAGTTTTCAGATGTTTTCCCAGAAGAGCTTCCAGGTATGCCGCCAGAGCGGGAGATCGAGTTCACCATCGACTTGATTCCTGGGACAGCCCCAGTGTCGGAGAGAGTCTACAGGATGGCGCCTTCAGAGTTGGAGATATTGTACAAGATGATTGAAGAACTTCGAACCAAGGGATTCATTCGTGCTAGTGGATCGCCTTGGGGAGCCCCGATGCTTCTTGTGAAAAAGAAGGACGGTACGTCCAGGTTATGTGTTGATTATCGTACCTTGAACTCGGTGACAATCAAGAACAGATACCCTCTCCCGAGGATAGATGTAGCTCCCCTTCCCGAAAATTTAGAAATATTTTTATTTTATTTATTTGAGTTAAATAAGATTTTTAGCATTTTGTAAATAATTATTTAGTTAATTATTACGGTAGATGACTTTAGCCATAGTTGAGTTTTGAAGTACTAGACGACTAGGATTGGTGGCACGGGAGATGTAGCAGTGTGCCTTGACTAATATACTAGTCATGCCCGGGGAAACCTAGCCATAGGGATGTCCTAACTAGGAAAACCAAGCCAAGTTGTGACATGACTATTATAAATAGTTAATTATTTATTATTATTATATTAATTAAATTATTGAGTTTTAGAAAAACCCGATTGTACCAAGGTAGTCCAGATTGGACCCAAACCAAGCCCAAGCCTATGTAGACATACTTATAGGTACGTACAAATATTTCCTAGCCTTCTGGGTGGTCTTAATGTTATTTTCTAAAATACTTGGTTATTTATACAAAATGGGTATTATTAATATTTAAATAGAGTCTTAGAGTATTGGTACCCTTTTCTAGGGCCAAATATGTTCACCAAGACTTGTTGGGTTGTTTTAGCGGGTTTTGGTATTATGGTGTATATTTAGATGTAAAGATATGTGTGTATGTATGTATACATATATATAATATATATATAGGTAAGTGTAGATGAAAATGAATATATACGAATATATTTATATATGTGTATTTGTATATAAATAAATAATATAGGTGTGTATGTGTATATGGGTATTTATATATAAATATTATATAAATATGAATATGGGTGTATGTAAATATATAAATATATATTATGTGTGCGTATTTGTACGTATATATAAATATATTATATAAATATGTGTATTTGTATATATATATAAAAATATTATAAATGGGTGTATCTTTATATATAAATATATTATATATATATATATGTACGTATGTGTATGTATATACATGTATAGAAGTATATATACATGTATGTGTGTATAGATATAAATATATGAATATATATCGATATATATATATTAATTGCTAGAATAAAAGAGTATGAATAAGAAGTCAGCCCAAACAGCCCGGGCCCAGCCAAACCAAGCTGGGCCCAAGCCCAACCCGATAAGAAGCCAGACCCATACTTCCACCCGACCCTTCTGTTCGACGGAACAGTACAAATACGAAAACGAAAGGAGTAAAAATGCGAGAACCCTAAACTCACAACGCCGCATACTCACCTGCGCGCCACCCTGGGACCACGCACGTCGACTGCGCCGCCTGCAAGGGGCGGCCGATCGCCGGAGTCGGCTGGCCGCGCGCCTGAAGAGGCGGTCAACAACAGTATCAACCGCAGCAGGTAACCCACTTTCGAACCAAAAATCTATCTCGATATTAGATCATTTTCAATTTCATAACTTATTCTGGAAGCCCTGTGTGACCCTCTAGGAGATCCAGTAATCAGTATTACATGGGGTTGTACAATCGACCCAAGAAATCGACCTAAAATCGAGCGATAGTCGCTTGAAAACAGAGCAGAACATTAGGCAATCACCCTAATTTGGAAGACGGTTCTTGGATTAAACAGAAGGAATTATAGAAATCTATCTGAAGGCATTTATAGACAACATATAGGACAATAAAAGGTCGTTTATACTTTTCAGTTTCATCGATTATATATCGAGATAACTCGATTCAAAAATCGAAAAAAACATGTTTTCGAAATAGTGAAAAACATTAAAAACCTCCGATACCACGTCCGTCCCGCCAAACCGGGCGACGTGGTCGCGAACCGAACGCATCGAAAGGTGCGTAACGACTTCATGGTCGTGTGGGCTTTTACGGAATTCAAATTGGTCGCGTGTGCGCGACGAATTTGATGCATATTCGTCAAAATTCACCGTATCGTGTACTTTACAAATTTCTCAATTACTTTGTGCACGCTCGTCAGATCGAGACAAAACTTGCACCAACAGGACCGTATCGTTTTTCTGGTCCTGTATGCCAAGTTTGGTCCGATTCTTAGACAGTTGATAAAATTACCGTTTTGCGGGTCCTACGGTTCCACTCAACGGGCAATTTTGTGCACGGCCCGCCGAAATCCAAATTTGGACATACGGTTGGGTTCGTATCGGAAAATTGAATCTGTAGACATATAGTTTGTCGACTTTGGAGACCATTGAATTTGGCACGCTTTTCGGTGCAAAGCGGGTCCAACGGCGGACATCGTTTTTGCCCAAAATTACCGTTTCGCCCCTGTGTCCAAAATTGGACTTAAGGACATGTAATCCTAGCTAATTTGACTATTCTGAGATTGTTGGCATTGTCTGTTTCAGCTTTCGGAGACAGTTGTGATGATTTGGACCTTATGGCTTAGTAGTGGACTAGATTGTTATTGGATCTGCGTGCAACCTCCAGGCAAGTATACCTTGCCTTCCTCTACAGTTTTATTTACATGCATTTCTTTTTATTTTACAGTCTTTGGATTATTTATGGATATGTGCTTTTCGTGTTATTTTCTGTGGAGTTGTTCTTGTTGCATATAGCCGTATCTATGTTTGATCTTGTGTTTGGAGATGTTCTCGTCAGTACCTTGTTGAGTTGTGTCATAGAACGAATACGTGTAATTGAACTGCTAAATCCTTAATATTGTTTCCTTGGTACCAGAGAGTCCACACTCGGAACGAGGGTGTTTTTTTTGATCTGTTTACATCCGTGAGTCCACACTAGGGACTAGGATGTCGATTATTTGCACCAGAGAGTCCACACTCGGGACGAGGGTGTAGATTTAACTTGACTTGCACCAGAGAGTCCACGCTCGGGACGAGGGTGTTTACATCAGAGAGTCTACACACGGGACGAGGATGTAGTATTTGCACCAGAGAGTCCACACTCGGGACGAGGGTGCCTTGCCATGAACTAACCAGAGAGTCCACACTCGGGACGAGGGTTAGTACTAACCAGAGAGTCCACACTCGGGACGAGGGTTAGTATTTAGTTCAAACCCGTGAGTCCACACTCGGGATGAGGGTTTGGTTTCTTCCATTGATCTCGTGATTATCGTTCATCCGGCAGTTCATTTATACGTAGTTGTTCTAGTGTTCGTGTTCATCTTCGTGTTCGTGTTCGTATTCGTAGTCATTTGTCTTGTTCTTGTTCTTTCTTGTTTATTTCTTGTGCATGATAAAACTGCTAGATAGGCATGTATATTATGTATCTTGCTATGTCCTCTGAGGACCTGATGATCTCCTCAGGTTTAGCGATTGCATGGAGTTAGCTAGTAGTTTTGGATGGCGGAGGATTTACGGTTCTTGCGGGATTCAGGTATCATTATCATGTTTATTATCCGCTCGTGCCTTATGTTCCTTATCATGATATACTTTCCTTGTTAGTTACATTTATAGACTCATATCATTTCTTAGAGTCTAATCGGACATATATGCTAGTGGGCTGCAGACCACGACCCATACTTGTTCATTCTTGTTTTATATGATTCCTGTGGATTGAGATAGTTTAGATTAGACATGATACCCATGACCTTGATAGCTTATACGTACTCGAGTCGGGCTGGAGTCCGCTCGATACGTAGCTGGACTTGCTCACGGACTCATGTCCGAAAAGCGGGTACGGGTCGTGACAAGTTTTTTTGGTGGCCCATGCAGGTCAGAGCATATCGTATCGGTTACGTAACTGTACTGATACGAGCCTGCGCAACTGACTCCCTTAGAAATCTCAATCCACACTGCTTGAAAAATTCTTCTAGAAATTCTCTACGTCCTTGAAAATTCCATATTTGCTCTCGATTATACTCCCTTGCTTTCCGTACCGTTGATTCTCGTCCCTTCCTATTTCGGAGCGACGAACGATCGTGCTGTCTAGAATTTATTAGGAATCCCTAAATTATAGTATATATTGCTTGACTATTGAATATTGGTTGTTTATATATACGAGGAATTTTAGGTACCATATATTCTAGATATTTTTGGTAGAATTATTAGCCACTAGTTAGAAGATTATAGGGTTTTAGTGACCGCAATTTTGAGGAGTAATGTGACCAAAGGTGGGTAGAAGTCCTCGAGATTTCGTAAATACCAAATGACTAGAGAAGGCCTTAAAACATTTTTAGAAATTAAATTTGAGGAGATTAAAGTGATAGTAGACTTTGATTTTTTTTAGAAATAGTTATGAATTAGAATTTCGAGGACGAAATTATTTTTAAGGTGGGTAGATTTGTAGCTCCCCTTCCCAAAAATTTGGAAATATTTTTATTTTATTTATTTGAGTTAAATAAGATTTTTAGCATTTTGTAAATAATTATTTAGTTAATTATTACGGTAGATGACTTTAGCCATAGTTGAGTTTTGAAGTACTAGACGACTAGGATTGGTGGCACGGGAGATGTAGCAGTGTGCCTTGACTAATGTACTAGTCATGCCCGGGGAAACCTAGCCATAGGGATGTCCTAACTAGAAAAACCAGGCCAAGTTGTGACATGACTATTATAAATAGTTAATTATTTATTATTATTATATTAATTAAATTATTGAGTTTTAGGAAAACCCGATTGTACCAAGGTAGTCCAGATTGGACCCAAACCAAGCCCAAGCCTATGTAGACATATTTATAGGTACGTACAAATATTTCCTAGCCTTCTGGGTGGTCTTAATGTTATTTTCTAAAATACTTGGTTATTTATACAAAATGGGTATTATTAATATTTAAATAGAGTCTTAGAGAATTGGTACCCTTTTCTAGGGCCAAATATGTTCACCAAGACTTGTTGGGTTGTTTTAGCGGGTTTTGGTATTATGGTGTTTATTTAGATGTAAAGATATATGTGTGTATGTATGTATACATACATATATATATATATATAATATATATATATATATAAAAAAAAAATATATATATATATATATATAATATATATATAGGTAAGTGTAGATGAAAATGAATATATACGAATATATTTATATATGTGTATTTGTATATAAATAAATAATATAGGTGTGTATGTGTATATGGGTATTTATATATAAATATTATATAAATATAAATATGTGTGTATGTAAATATATAAATATATATTATATGTGCGTATTTGTACGTATATATAAATATATTATATAAATATGTGTATTTGTATATATATATATAAATATATTATAAATGGGTGTATCTTTATATATAAATATATTATATATATATGTACGTATGTGTATGTATATACATGTATAGAAGTATATATACATGTATGTGTGTATAGATATAAATATATGAATATATATATATATATATATATATATATATATATATATATATATATATATTAATTGCTAGAATAAAAGAGTATGAATAAGAAGTCAGCCCAAACAGCCCGGGCCCAGCCAAACCAAGCCGGGCCCAAGCCCAACCCGATAAGAAGCCAGACCCATACTTCCACCCGACCCTTCTGTTCGACGGAACAGTACAAATACGAAAACGAAAGGAGTAAAAACACGAGAACCCTAAACTCACAACGCCGCATACTCACCTGCGCGCCACCCTGGGACCACGCACGTCGACTGCGCCGCCTGCAAGGGGCGGCCAATCGCCGGAGTCGGCTGGCCGCGCGCTTGAAGAGGCGATCAACAGCAGTATCAACCGCAGCAGGTAACCCACTTTCGAACCAAAAATCTATCTCGGTATTAGATCGTTTTCAATTTCGTAACTTATTCTGGAAGCCCTATGTGACCCTCTAGGAGATCCAGTAATCAGGATTACATGGGGTTGCACAATCGACCCAAGAAATCGACCTAAAATCGAGCGATAGTCGCTTGAAAACAAAGCAGAACATTAGGCAATCACCCTAATTTGGAAGACGGTTCTTGGATTAAACAGAAGGAATTATAGAATCTATCTGAAGGAATTTATAGACAACATATAGGACAATAAAAGGCCGTTTATACTTTTTCAGTTTTATCGATTATATATCGAGATAACTCGATTCAAAAATCGGAAAAAACCTGTTTTCAAAATAGTGAAAAACATTAAAAACCTCCGATACCACGTCCGTCCTGCCAAACCGGGCGATGTGGTCGCGAACCGAATGGCATCGAAAGGTGCGTAACGGCTTCGTGGTCGTGTGGGCTTTGACGAAATTCAAATTGGTCGCGTGTGCGCGACGAATTTGATACATATCCGCCGAAATTCACCGTATCGTGCACTTTGCAAATTTCTCAATTACTTTGTGCACGCTTGTCAGATCGAGACGAAACTTACGCCAACAGGACCGTATCATTTTTCTGGTCCTGTATGCCAAGTTTGGTTCGATTCTGAGACAGTTGATATAATCACCGTTTTGCGGGCTCCACGGTTCCATTCAACGGGCAATTTTGTGCACGGCCCGCCGGAATCCAACTTTGGACATACGGTTGGATTCGTATCGGAAGACCGAATCCGTAGACATGTAGTTTGTCGACTTTAGAGACCATTGACTTTGGCACGCTTTTCGGTGCAAAGCGGGTCCAACAGCGGACATCGTTTTTGCCCGAAATTACCATTTTGTCCCTGTGTCCAGAATTGGACTTAAGGACAGGCAAACCTAGCTAATTTGACTATTCTGAGACTGTTGGCATTGTCTGTTTCAGCTTTCGGAGACAGTTGTGATGATTTGGACCTTATGGCTTAGTAGTGGACTAGATTGTTATTGGATCTGCGTGCAACCTCCAGGCAAGTATACCTTGCCTTCCTCTACAGTTTTATTTACATGCATTTCTTTTCATTTTACAGTCTTTGGATTATTTATGGACATGTGCTTTTCGTGTTATTTTCTGTGGAGTTGTTCTTGTTGCATATAGCCGTGTCCATGTTTGATCTTGTGTTTGGAGATGTTCTCGTCAGTACCTTGTTGAGTCGTGTCATAGAACGAATACGTGTAATTGAACTGCTAAATCCTTGATATTGTTTCCTTGGCACCAGAGAGTCCACACTCAGGACGAGGGTATTTTTCTTGATCTGTTTACATCCGTGAGTCCACACTAGGGACTAGGATGTCGATTATTTGCACCAGAGAGTCCACACTCGGGACGAGGGTGTAGACTTAACTTAACTTGCACTAGAGAGTCCATGCTCGGGGCGAGGGTATTTATATCAGAGAGTCCACACACAGGACGAGGATGTAGTATTTGCACCAGAGAGTCCACACTCGGGACGAGGGTGCCTTGCCGTAAACTAACCAGAGAGTCCACACTCGGGACGAGGGTTAGTACTAACCAGAGAGTCCACACTCGGGACGAGGGTTAGTGTTTAGTTCAAACCCGTGAGTCCACACTCGGGATGAGGGTTTGGTTTCTTCCATTGATCTCGTGATTATCGTTCATCCGGCAGTTCATTTATACGTAGTTGTTCTAGTATTCGTGTTCGTCTTCGTGTTCGTCTTCGTGTTCATGTTCGTGTTCGTAGTCATTTGTCTTGTTCTTGTTCTTTCTTGTTTATTTCTTGCGCATGATAAAACTGCTAGATAGGCATGTATATTATGTATCTTGCTATGTCCTCTGAGGACCTGATGATCTCCTCAGGTTTAGCGATTGCATGGAGTTAGCTAGTAGTTTTGGATGGCAGATGATTTGCGGTTCTTACGGGATTCAGGTATCATTATCATGTTTATTATCTGCTCGTGCCTTATGTTCCTTATCATGATATACTTTCCTTGTTAGTTATATTTATAGACTCATATCATTTCTTAGAGTCTAATCGGACATATATGCTAGTGGGCTGCAGACCACGACCCATACTTGTTCATTCTTATTTTATATGATTTCTATGGATTGAGATATAGTTTAGATTAGACATGATACCCATGACCTTGACAGCTTATACGTACTCGAGTCGGGCTGGAGTCCGCTCGATACGTAGCTGGGCTTGCTCACGGACTCGCGTCCAAAAAGCGGATGCGGGTCGTGACAATAGATGACTTGTTTGATCAGCTTAAAGGGGCTGCAGTATTCTCGAAGATCGACTTGCGCTCAGGATATCATCAGATCAGAGTCAGAGAGCAGGACATTCCGAAGATAGCTTTTAGATCGAGATATGGGCATTGGGAGTTCCTAGTGATGCCCTTTGGAGCAACCAATATGCCGACGGTATTCATGGATCTCATGAATCGCATCTTCATGCCTTACTTGGATCAGTTTGTGATTGTGTTCTTGGATGACATTCTGGTCTATAGCAGGAGTGAAGTGGAGCATGAGCAGCATCTCCGTGTGGTTCTTCAGATTCTCAGGGAGCACCAGTTGTATGCCAAGTTCAGTAAATGCGAGTTCTGGCTCGATCGCATTTCGTACTTGGGTCATATCATCACTCGAGGAGGAGTAGAAGTGGATCCCCAGAAGATTGTGGCTATTGAGTCATGGCCAGTACCCAGCACCGTTGTAGAAGTTCGCAGTTTTCTTGGATTGGCCGGCTACTATCGGCGATTTGTTTAAGACTTTGCCCGGATCTCGGCACCATTGACCCAGTTGACCCGCAAGGAGGTGCAGTTTGCTTGGACAGCAGAATGTCAGGATTCTTTTGAGAAGTTGAAGCGAGGCTTGATGACGTCTCCCATTCTCACGCTTCCAGATGGAATCGGAGGATTCTCAGTATATTCTGATGCTTCAGACAGGGGCTTAGGATGTGTTCTGATGCAGCATGGGAAGGTAATAGCTTATGCGTCACGGCAACTTCATGATCATGAGAGGAATTACCCAACCCATGACTTGGTGCTAGCAGCAGTAGTGTTTGCAATTAAGTTGTGGAGGCACTACTTGTACGGAGATAGGGTGGAGATTTTTACCGACCATAAGAGCCTGAAGTATGTTTTCACCCAGAAGGATCTTAACATGCGTCAGAAGAGGTGGCTGGAGCTTCTTGTGGATTATGATGTCAACTTACAATATCACCTCGGGAAGGCCAACGTTGTTGCAGATGCATTGAGCAAGAGAGCCGGAGTTTATTTCCTAACAGCGCAACCGGAGCTGTTAGCAGATCTTCAGAAGATGGGTATTAAAGTTGTTCTCCCTTCCAGTGTGGCATTGATGGCCAGCATGCAAGTTCAGTCCACCATAGTCGAGAGGATCCGGATGGCGCAGTCAGCAGATTCCAAGCTTCAGCGACTCAGTACAGAGTGTGAGGTAGGACGAAGACCAGAGTTATGCATTCATGAAGACGGTACACTTAGGCATGGTAAGCGTCTTTGTGTACCCAGTGGAGATATCAGACAGGACATCATGGCAGAGGCTCACAGTTCACAGTATTCCATTCATCCTGGTGGTACGAAGATGTACCGAGATATCCGTCAGTACTTTTGGTAGAATGGCATAAAAAGGGAGATAGCCCGGTTTGTCTCTTGTTGTTTAGTCTGCCAACAAGTTAAGGCTGAACATCAGAGGCCCGCTGGACTTCTTCAGCCCTTGCCGATTCCAGAATGGAAGTGGGAGCATGTGACCATGGATTTTATGACTGGATTACCTAGGTCCCCAGCTGGTCGAGATGCTATTTGGGTTATAGTTGACAGGCTCACGAAGGTAGCTCACTTCCTCCCGTTCAGAGTTGGTCAGTCGACAGCTCAGTTAGCAGAGATGTACCTCAGGCAGATTGACAGGTTGCACGGAGTGCCAGTCAGTATCACCTCGGACCGAGATTCAAGATTCACGTCGCACTTTTGGCGTAGCCTACAAGAGAGTTTGGGAACTCATCTCCAGTTCAGTTCAGCATATCATCCGTAGACAGATGGTCAGTCGGAGCGTACAATCCAGACTCTTGAAGACATGTTGCGGTCCTGTACACTTGACTTCGGTGGTTTGTGGGAAGATCACCTGCACCTGGTGGAGTTCTCGTACAACAATAGCTTCCAGGCCAGTATCCAGATGGCACCGTTCGAGGCACTGTATCGCAGGAAGTGCCGATCCCCGTTAGCATGGGATGATGTGGGAGAGAGACAGATGCTCGATCCAGAAATGATTGCCCAGACAGTTGAAGTGGTCAGAAGAGTCAGGGATCATCTTCGAGTTGCCCAAGATCGCCAGCGCCATTGGGCCGATTCTCATCGGCGCCCTCTCGAGTTTTCTGTCGGCGACCATGTATTCTTGAGGATTTTGCCTAATCGTGGCGTCATTTATTTTGGCGTACGAGGAAAGCTTAGTCCTAGGTATATAGGGCCGTTCGATATTCTGGAGCGAGTAGGAGATGTGTCATATCGTCTTGCTCTTTCGCCGTCGCTAAGCGAGGTGCATGACGTATTCCATGTATCCCAATTACGACGGTATATTCCAGACCCGAGCCATATCCTAGATCATTCGGAATTGGCTGTTGGTACCAACCTTTCGTATGAGGAGAGGCCCGTGTCTATATTGGACCGGAGAGAGAAGATACTCAAGAACAAGACTATCAAGTTAGTCCGAGTCGTTTGGGGTCATCACTCTTTGGGTGAGTCAACATGGGAGCGTGAGGATGATATCCGATCGTGATATCCCGGCTTGTTTGACTCGTGAGGTATAATGTCTTCCTTATGCCTCATGCCTTCGATTCCTTGCTTGAATGAGTGATTGCCTGCCTAGTTATAGCTTGCTTGTGATTAATATAGCTTGTCCTCGTCTCTCTAACCTCTTAATTAAATTCTGAGGACGGAATTCTTTTAAGGTGGGTAGAGTTGTAATGCCTGTGGTTCGTATTACGTATTTTGGAATACGTGTACGTATTTTATCTTGTATTGCATGATTCCTTGCTTAGCTTGCTTCTTGGCTTGGTTTATTTCGTGGGTTGGTTCGGCTTGGCTTGGTTTTGCCTTGGTTCATTATGAACCAAGGATGAACCCCTACCTACCACCATCATTAGTATTTATTACCCATTCTCTTTTCTCTCTCCTCATTACTCTTTTTCTTCTCCACCATAACTTCTTCACCTACCAGAGAGAGGGAGAGAGGGGTCTAGGCAAGTGCAGCTTGCTTCATGGAGGAACTCAAATTTTATTGCTTCATTCTCTTCCTTACAGCATTTTAACTCACTTTAGTACTTGGCATTTTTACTTTCCATGACCAGATTCTTGTATATCTAAGTTTATATTATTTTTGGATTTCTTAGGTTTTGATCTACTTAATCTTGTTATTTCTGAGTTTTGGTGGTTCTATGTTGTAGAGAATTTCATTCTGCCCCGTTTTGACCTATGGAAGTTCGGATTTGGACTCCGGATGAAGGTTCTATGCAGCTTGGTGGCCATGGCTTCATGGTGTACTTCTTTTCGGAAATTTGGAGAAGAAGCACAGTCCCGAGCCGCATGGCAGCACTTGACCGCATGAATATTCATGCGGCAAGTCAGTTCCAGCCGTATGCACTATTGCCTGGACCTAACCGTGTGACCCGGATTCGTTCGAGCCGCTTGGACCCTCAACCCGCCTGCCGCATAGGCTCGGTTTCCCGCCAGCCGCATATGCGCCCGTCATTTTTGGCCGTATATGCAACGATCATTCCCTGGCCGCATGGGGACTAGTCCTTTTCCTAGCCGCGTAAGGACTCATCCCCTTCAGTCGCATGAGACCTGTCCCCCGCTAGCCGCATATGTTCTGCTGCCTCCGCCAACCGCATGAGCTGCTCTTGTTCCGAGCCGCATGGGCTCTTAATTCCTCCGACCCGCATGGACTTCTTTCCCCAGCCGCATGAACCTGACTCCTTCCGCTAGCCGCATGACCCTTCCATCCCGAGGCGCTTAGACTGCTCCCTCCCCAGCCGTATGAGATCACTTCTTGGCCGCATATGCCGAGCCGCATGGCTCTTTCATAGCTGGTATTTTAGAAATATTTTAATTATTACTATTATGCCCATGCCATGTAACTCTCAGTATAACTTAAGTTCTTATGGCGTACACCTTTACCTTTATTGTATATTTTTACGCCTATTTTATATCCTTACGCCTTTTGTCCTGAACTTGATAAATCACGATTTGATTGACATGATTGAAATGACAATTGTACATGACATGATAGTGGCCCGTCATGGCGCACTCCTGACAAGTAAACCTGACATGATATATCTTGATAAGCTGTTGCGACGGCTACCTGACATGACATGACCTGTATAAATAACCTGGATATCGTGGGCGATTGTGCTTGTACAAATAATCCAATCCTATCTTGCATCATGTCTAGGAGGGGACTCCTGAGTACCACGGTCAGGAGTACCTACTGAAATGGACTAAGGCTAATAACTAGATTAATACATTAGTCATAAAGAGATCTTTCAGCTACAAGCAATCCCGTTACCTGGACGCGCCTGGGATCTGTAGCCTGCCGTCGAGTAGGGCACATTTCCAGCACAGTGTCATGTGTTGCACCCTTCAAGCTACCTAGGGGTACATGCATTTCCTGGACGATGTACTCACCTGAATTCAACCCCTAATTTCGACCTGGGTAACCTGGATGGTCTGCAGGGCTTGTGGCTGTGGAATAATCTCACTGCATCTTGCTAGTAAGTAGGCCTGTGATAACCCTAGCTAGTTAAAGTATCAAGCCGTACTTATTGCTTGGCCGTGATTGTTGAATGAGGAATAATCAGTCTAGTCTTGATCCTGTATAGATCGTTACATGTTCTGATTTTTATATTATCTTGCTGATAAATGGAAGAAACCAAGTTCGGTTCAGATGAAGGGTTACAATCTCGGTCCTTATTTGGTTTAAGGATTGTAACCTGGTTATCTAAATGGTCCCATGGTTATCTTACCATATATCCTCGTGATGTTATATTTTCTCCAGTTTTACTATATTATTATCTTCTGTGCTAATTGCTGGTTTTAGTTCCTAAGTGAAGCTTCCTTTGTGGCACTTGCTCTTTCTGGGATCTGACCCAGCTGGTTTTGTATGGCCAGATTTTGGAGCAGCTCCAGAGGATCTACCGACTTTCTAGCCCGATGGTGGCGACTAGACGTAACCAGGGCAACGAGTGGATTTATTTTTGATCTCCCACTTTATTGTAAAAATATTCTTTTGAGGCGTTTAGCCGACGAGCACCTGTTTAGCTCGATTGTACTTACTTACTGTCTGCCTACGGGCTGTAACATGATTGACAGATCCTATGGTTGATCATGTATGACTAAACTCTTGCTAGTCCTAACATTTTGTAACGACTAGCTTCATGATCAACTGAATACGTAATGTTTGGGACGCCTTACTATTGTATATTTGGTGATCTAACATCTTGTAACATTTACTTATGTGCTTGTGATTGAGACACTAGGCTTGTTCATGACCTTAAGAGACTGTTGGCTTGTAGTTAAACCCTCATGTATCTAGACAGCCGTGACCGTATAGCGAGATGGAATCCATTTCATATACATAGCTGGCTATGTCTGCCCCCGCTCTCCAGTATTCTGGTTCTGGGGCGTGACAAAGACTTAGGTCAAATATCTTAGCAACATAACCAATGTTCTACTCCTTTTAACCATAAGCAAACTATACATTTCTTACAAGCATGTCTATCTTACTCCTAGTTGCTAATAAAGGTTTAAGGTATGGTCGAATAAATACTTATATCTAATACCTCTATCTAACTCTATCGATCATTCTTCTAGTCCAGATTTTTAACCGGTCGTTTCAAAGTTGACTCAACCAATATGGAGATGGTTGAATAGTCTATCTCAGGCTTACCTACTACTAGATTATATTTTTCTCTGATACACAATCTTCCTAGGACAGTTTTTAGTCATCCAAGAAAATTTTCTTTTCATAATCCTAATTTCTATATCCTCCACGTGAATTTTTTTTCAAAATTTAGTGCAATATAACTTCAAAGATTTATATTTATTCATGATCATCACGCTTCATCAATTCGTTTCATCATGTCAGAATCTTCGGACTCTATTTGCTACTGTCCATCAAGTTGGCATTCTTCAATTCTAGAATCCAACTATGTCTTCCTTTAAGTTGTATTCTCACTCATCTCATCTCTTATAGTCAGGGAATCTCCCATATTTTCCTTAGTCAACTGTACGGGTTTATAATAATTTCTCTTCAGAACTCTATCTAACTCTAGCAGAGGATGGCATGGTCCTAGAGTCTTCTCTTTAGGGCTAAGTGTCACGACCCGCTCCCGAATAATCGGATACGAGTCGGACACGTCCAGCCTTCTTCGATGGACACGACGAAGTAAGCTGTACAATACTAAGGAAAACTCTAAGTCACAATGAAATATAAACATCCACAGCTTTATATATAACGTTCCCAGAAAGATCACCAATATCCACCAAATCATTTTAGTACAAAGTCATCCGGAGACAAATCCGGTCAAATAAATATATAATGATAAAAATCATAAAAATACAATCTCCAGAAAATAAATGAAATAAATGCTGCAATATCCAATGCAATCACATGCTCCATGTGGCCTCACGCTCACCTGTAACGTATCCTGTCAGGAAAAAAGTAAAGTACAACCCCGACAAGAACAATATACAATGTAATCTGAAGTACAGAATACAAGGTGAAACCAGAATACCAGAACTGAAAATGAAACTACGGTACCAGAAATGAAATATAATCTGTAGGCAATGGACGCGACAATCAATATACAAGACAATGAACATGGCTATCAATGAACACGACAATCAATGCAAGTGTGATATTTTGAAATATTAAACTAATGTGTGACCGGCTAAGGACCACAATCAATCAATGAGTCAATCAATTCTACAAGATCCGGCTCCATCATACGTGAAGTGTACGATTAGGCTATCCACAATACCTATGTAGGGTGTGGTCACACAAAAGCTAATATTTCCTCCAATCCCCGCAATAAACAATAACTCACGATATAATGAACAAGGTACAAGACAATCGTGTGTATCTTGTGTCCGATATGAGAACATGGCACATGAATGTAAGACAGAAATACAAAGTAAAAGTCAAGTCGGTATACTTGCCTCGCCTTAGAAGCACGTGAGTAGTACTGCATAGATTTAAGTGACCTGTTATATTTGTACAATTTGTTAGGGTTTTAAACAATGTCCATTAGCAAAGTATAGCTAATCTAGCTAATCGTCTAAAGTTATACTGATTAATTACTATATATATAAAAAGTTTTAATAAGTTTTATGAAAATAGACTTTGTAATTGTTTGCTATTAAAATCTTTTGATTGCAAATTTCAATACAAACAGAACAGTTTTACAATATAGGACTTAGACGTAGTCCTATGAGTATATTTTTGTTTATCTGGGTCCCTTGTGCCGATAGAGCGAGTGGTAATGCTGACTCCGTTGACGATCTGACGACGGTTATCGGTTCTCTGAAGGTTTGGATTGCTCTGGGTGCTGGAGCTTACTGAGAGGAGGAAGACGTTGAGTGTCTGTATCTGCCTCTCTGGTTGTGCGATGTCTCTGTCTGTCTATGTATGTTCGTCTCTGTGTGTGTCTGTACGAAGGAAATGATCCCTCTATTTATAGTCTGCAGGCTGGCTGCTCATGTGCGCATATGTAGGATGCGCCTGGACGCGGGGACGCCACGTGGAGATTGTTGATGGAGGCGCATAGACGATGCGCCCTGATTGAGGGGTTGAATTCTTCATTCTGCTGTTGTGGGCCGGCACGTAGCAGAGAAGAGGATCTTTCTGTTGCTGAGATCTTGGGTGAATCGAGTCAAAGGACACGTGTCATCGGCCCATGGCTCGGAGATCTCAGATTTGGTGGGGAATGATCTGGTAGGATGCGCCTGGGATTGGGCACATGAGGAGACTTTAGCTCGTAACTTTTGGGAGTCGCAAACCATTTGGGGCGCATGGCTTTTGAGGCGCATGCGAAGCTTCAGTAGTGACTTTACTTCTGTCTTTAGGGATCAGAGAGAAAGTCTGAGACGCATGGATTTTGAGGCACATGCGAAGCTTCAGTAGTGACTTTACTTCTGTCTTTAGGGATCAGAGAGAAAGTCTGAGGCGCATGGCTTTTGAGGCGCATGCAGAACTTTGGGCGCATGGCCGCGGAGGCACAAACGAGTGGTTGGGTGGCCACGTGGCTCGTAACCGCCGGAGGAAAGTAATGATGATGCTGACGTTGGCGACGCTTCATTTTCTGAAAAAGCTGTCAACTGTTCAGTCCTCGATAGACGTGCTGCCAACTCTGTCAGACTTCAACATTTAATGTTGTTTGACAGGTGATGGACTGTTGAAGTGGGCGCATCGATCGGCGTTCCACTAGGCGCATGGGGCCGCATGGGGGCGCATGCTTGTGAAGCGCTTGGTGCTGAGGGGCGCGTCTGTGTGATGCGCGGTCTGGCCGGCGCAATCGCTCTGCTTTGACACGCCTTTTGGTACGACTGTTACGTTCTTCGAGTGCTTTAAATAGCCGTTTTTGACTTGGCTGAATTCGAAGCGTCTGGTTCATCCATTTAATACAAATTCATTGCACGGGATTCGGAGAGCCATCCACTTAGCGCATGGGTTTGATTTGTCCGGCCTATAAATAGTGGCATGGAGAGAGTTTGCTTCTCGTTCTCTCACGTCCTCCCGAAGTGAACTTGTTTACTCGAGTGCATTCTGTTGATGAGATGCTCCCGAGGGTGAAGATGCGACGTATTGTCTTCATTGATGCACTTGAAGGTGACTGTTACATCCAAAAGTCGGAGTCGAGGGCTTCCGAGGCAGGCGGAAGGTGCCTGTTGCATCCAAAGATTGGGATGCACGAGCCTCGTCTCCGTTATGTAGGAAGAGCCGCAGATCGGAATTGCTGTGCTGCGGCTTTGGGGGCTCTTTCTTCCTTCAAAGTGGGTATTGCCCATTCTGGTTGTGTTGAAAGCTGCTCCTTTAGCCGCGGTTTCGATTGCGGTCTTCCTTCGCCTTTGGAGGCTCTTTTGAAGCCTTCCCTGGCCACAGGTTGGCTTGCGGTGCTCTTCTCTTCCTCGGTTTGGAGAGATCTTCCTCCAGCTAGAGGGTTGATTGCCACCCTCGTTCTGCTCAATAAATGCTTCATTAGTCGAAGCATTTAGACGGCGGTGAGCCTGGCTGAAAGGGTGGCACATAACTGAGCTGCTGAAGGGATGCACATAACTGGGACTGCACATAACTAAGCTGCTGATGGGATGCGCTCGGCTGGGAGTGCATAGTGGGATGTGCCTGACTGAGAGTGCATGGTGAGATGCGCCTGTTCGAGAGCGCATGATGATGCTGCGCCTGGCTGTAGACTTAGGGTCTTTTCTTTTTGTAGAAGTTCTCCTTTGTACAGCCCTTTTTAAGACATGTAATAGACTTTTATATGAAATAAAAATCTTCTTTTAATGTCTTTATTCTTGTTTTGCTGTGTCAAAGTACTTTGTCTGAACTTTCTGGCGCATGTAATGTTTGGCGCATAGGATTTCTGATGCAACGGAGGGAGAAAGGCAAGTCTCAACCTCATGTGACTGCTTGGAGGGATTACGTCTTCAAGCAGGATATGGCGGATTCCTCGAAGATCCGGTTTATGACTCCGCAAGGGCTGAAACCCGCAGAGATGACCTCTGAAATGAGCCGGTTGGACGAGAGGGCCCCTCGTTCAAATGAGAGTGGCGAGAACGCGTATAGCTGCTTCTGGCACTGTGTGCACCGGATGTCATCTAAGGCAGTATTGGCTGCTTATTTGATGATATGGCTCCGAGATTGTGTGTTCGCGGGCGGATCGGGTTCCGTATAGAGGGTACACCGGAACCTCATTTTGCCAGCAGTGAAATTGGCCTTTGGTCGTCCTTTGGCTCTTCTCTCCGCGATGGTGTGTAACCTGTTGCGGGGCTTGAGGACGTGATTCATGAGAGAGGTAGAAATGACAACTTTCTCTGGGCCGAACTACCATTCCATTATCTGATGGGATGGTTGATTCTACATCATCCGAACGTGATGAGTCCAGGCTCGGAGGAGGATCACATTGAAGGTGACGCCTTTATCCGCCGCTTCTACAAGAGGAAGTGGTTGCACACTGGTGTCCCCGTCTGCAGGAGAGTTTTATCCTATCTTCAGGGGTGGGAGATTGTCAAGGTCGGTCCCATGTTCAAAGATTTCGAGGCCGACCAAGATTTAGACGACTTTGGTGAAGATGCGATTACTCTGCCGAAATAGGGTTTTCGTTGGTTGCAAAGTATTCGGCCTTCCCATTTGGTCTACCGCAACCAGAATAGGTGTTATCTGGAGCCATATCTGCCAAGCCGATTTGCTCGCCAGTTCGGCTACACCCAATTAATGTTACGGAACCCCAGTAACAGTTTGGTATTTACGGGAGTTTGCTGGACGGAGCCCGGGGCTGGCAATATTACAATGTCGGGTGCACTGGTGTTCATTTTACTACGCCAGTTCGCAACCCTCGGCTACAAATCCTGTATTCAGTCGTTAAACTGTATTGCACCATAAATACTGTGTCTCTTGGTTATGATAGGGAGACCAGTTTCATTATTGGAACTCAGCTAGAGGCTACGACAAATATGTTGGTGGCGGCTCGGTCATATCGTCCACCATAATTGACAGGATATCGGGCTGCTGCTGTAGCATCAGTAAGAGATCTCCCTGTTAGAAAGAGACGGGCTGACGCAGAGGTCGGTTCGTCTGTACCAAAAAGGTCAAGGAAAATGACGACTCCAAAGGCTGCGTCACTAGAATCAGTCCCTGCTGAGGTAAAGAGTCCTCCGTAATCTGGCTCATCATGTCATTTTGGTGACTTGTGATTTTCTTCTTGTAGGGATCGTTGAAGAAGAAAACCCGTATTTCGAAACCGGGTGTCAGTAAACCGAAGGAGGTGGCAAGCTCCTCTGATGAGCGAATTCCTCCGATGGTAATGTCTCCAATGGAGGAGAATCCTGAAGATGTTATTCCTGCGGAGATTTTAGTATCTCCGGACTTTGTCGAAAGAGACGCTGAGGTTGCAGCAACTTCCGGGATGGTACAAGCCGCCGTGGGAGCCTTGGACGTTGAGGGTCTTGCAGACACGGGGCTTCCTGATGATGAAGTGGGGTGGAGTTCGTCGTCTTCGGAAGACGTTCCTCCAGAGATGTGTGAGTCTGTTGCGGGGGCAACAGACGTGATTGCAACAGAGGAGAGGGTTGATTCCCCTCCTTGTCATGATGCGGGGAGGTCGGCTGTAGCGTTGTCGAGCCCTACCCCAGGCTCAACAATGGAAGCTGAGGTGGCTGCCGGCCGGGAGGTGGCGACAGATTTGGTCTCCGTGGAGGGATTCGATGATGAGGGAGAGAATCGTCTGCCGAGCCCGACCCCAGAAGACGCGCCCCACCAGGAAACGGGAGCTGATCCGGTTAGTTTGCCAGAGAAGGCTCCGCGCTGGTTATAGATCGCGCCTCTGTGGTGGAGGAGGCAGCTCCGGATGCTGATAGTCCCTTTGAGCCGGAAAAGGGCAAGGGCTTGCTGATGCAAGATCCCTCTGTTGCTTCTTCGACTTGGGGGACGATATCAACGCCCCACCCAACTCCTTCTGCACTCTTGGCATCTGGCGCTGGTAGCGGAATTCAAGTTCCTGGTGCGGGAGAGTCTGCTAAGGTCGATGTTCAAACCTCGCAGATTGAGATCGGTGGGTCTTCTTCAGGTCCGCCATCCAGGGTAACTCCTTCAACTCCTGCCAGGATACCACAAGTATTGGCGGATGCGGATGAGTATGTTAAATTCATCGTTGAGGCAGTGTACAAGATGCTGCAGAAGGGTGTGTCGACAGTGATGAACACCAATGGGAGTTTCACGATGGCAAAATCCATGGCGCTTCTACACATCAACTTGATACGTCTCCACCAGGGCCATGATCATATGGCCGAGATTCTGGAGGCCTCGGTGACTGTGCTGGATCAACTGCTTTTCGAGTTTCAGCGTATCCAGCGAAATGATCTTTCTGCCCTGATAGACGCGGAAAAGGAGAAGCTGATTGCTGAAATTGAGTCCTCTTATCAGGCCACCGTGGGTGTCTGGGAGCGCGAAGTGGCTGAGACTGAAGCTGCAGTGGAGCGGTTGTCTCAGTCTACGCAGGAGAAGGTGGAGTTGCGAACTGCGTTGGATGCTAGTATCGCGGAGGTTGATGCCCAGATTCGCCATCTTGAGGACCAGCGGGCCCGACTCCTATTGGATGCTGAGCGTGCCCAGGCTGAATATGTAGCATTCAAAAAGGAGGAAGCAGCTTTCACCCACCGGGCTCTTACTCTAGCTCAGCAGCGGCAGCAGCTGGATGAGAAGCATGAGGATGACACTTCTCCAGAGGCCATAGAGGCGATACGTCAAGAAGCTGAACGTCGGGTCCTGGCGACTGTGGAGACTCGAGCGACAGACTTGAGGCACCGGATTGAAGAGCTTTCGGCTAACCCCGGAGATGTTTAGGGGTTGTAGTATCTTCTTTTTGTGTTTTTTTTGTTTGCAACTCTTGCTGGGGGGGGTGTAATCCTTTACTTTTTTTTTTAGAATAAAGAAATACAAAAATTTTTGTGCTGTGTTCATTTTTGCTGTCATGAACTTGATAATTTGTGTGGACCTATTATCTTTTGCGTACCTTGGTTTTTAGGTACAGATAATAAGTTTGAGAGAACCAACATGTTTGCTCAGAGGTGATGTGGACGTGGCAAATATGGGATTCAAATGATGGAATCTTCCTACTCAGAGGTATTATGGACGTGGTAGAAATGACTCTGGAGGATACGCGGAACTACTTAGAGGTAATGTGGACGTGGAAGTTCTGCGATCAATGTACGGCAATGCAGGGGTTGTCTGTACGGGTTGTTTACTCAGAGGTAATGTGGACGTGGTAAACATGATGGGTAGCGTAGTCTCACGGAGTGTAAGATTTTGCTTTGTAGGGCGTAGGGGGACAACTCATAGGTGATGTGGACGTGGTTGTCCTTCTACTAGAGGATGCCACGGAACAGCTGGGTTCCGGAAGCGTCTGATTTTGTGGAAGGGATTTGTATGTAAATCCTGATGATTGGGTCCACTGATCCTTTGTGGAAGTACATGTCTGAAAGATGTCAAGAATAGTACTTCTTTAGGAACTTGCCGTTGATGGACATCATGAACAAGTCCCCATTGGGTTTAGCGAGGCGGTAAGCACCGTTTGAGTATACCGTCTCTATAATAAAAGGTCCTTCCCACTTGGGCTCGAACTTTTCTGGTGTCTTGTGAGTCAACACCATCGGCCTCCTGACTGCCAGAACTAGGTCGCCTTTTTGGAAAGTCCTTTGCTTGACCTTCTTGTTGAAAGCCTGTGATATACGGGCTTGGTAGAGTTCAATGCGTTGTTGAGCTAGGAGATGCTTTTCGTCAAGTGCCTCCAGTTCTCGTAGACGACGACGTTGATTGTCCTCTTCTGTGAGTTGGTTTGTGATTGCTACGCGGAGTGAGGGTATCTGGATCTCGAGAGGTAGTACCGCTTCGCTTCCGTAGACCAGGGAGAATGGTGTGTTGCCCGTCGGGGTCTGTACCGTTGTACGGTAGGCCCAAAGGCATTCGTCGAGCTTTTTATCCTAGTCGCGTTTGTTGGATGACACGACCTTTTTGAGTAGCCTGACGATAGTCTTGTTGAACGCCTCGGCCAATCCGTTTGCTGCCGGATTGTAGGCGGTTAAGACCACGTTTTGAATGCGATTCTTGTCACAGAATCTGCTGAAAACATGGATGATGAACTGAGGACCGTTATCGTAGATAATCCTCCGGGGTACCCCGAAACGGTAGATGACATGGTGCTTGATGAAGCTGATCACCCTAGAGATCTTTACTTTCGCCAGTGGGACTGCTTCTGTCCACTTGGAGAAGTAGTCGGTGATAGCTAGGATGAAGTGGTGTCCTCTCGATGAAGGAGGGGTGATCAGCCCTGCAATGTCCATGCCCTAAGACTCGAAGGGCCAGGAGGCGACTGTAGGATGTAGTGGTTCTGACGGTGTATGAATGAAGTCTGCGTGGGGCTGGCATGCATGGAACTTCTTAGCATAGTCAACAGCGTCAGCGGCCATGGTTGGCCAGTAGTAGTCCATGCGTCGCAGTCGATCCTGCAACTTAGGGCCAGGTTGATGGGCTCCGCAGGTCCCATCGTGAGCTTCTCGGAGGGCTTCGGCTGCTTCTTCGTTGGACAGACATCGCATGAGAAGTCCATCGTAGGAGCGTCGGTACAGCATTTTAGTAGCTGTATCGTAGTAGAATCGAAGGGAGCGCCTCCTGACTGAGACATCTTCTTTCGGGTCTTCTGGGAGAATTCCGTAAACAGCAAAGTCGATGAACGGGAATCTCCAGTCTCGGACATTAACACCAGCACTTGTTGACATGGCATGGGTCACTTGTGAGCACAGGTTGTTTTTAGGACAGACCAAGTCTCGACCAACTACCGTGACGTAGTATTGAGTCCCGAGGGGTACTGCTAACGAGGCTGTGAGGCCAGCCAGAGCGTCAGCCTTCAGATTTTGTAAACGAGGTACATGTTCGATGAAGAACTCGACGAAGGTTGAAATGATTGTAGAAGCATGGAAAATATTGCTTTTAGTCCCACATCGGAAAGGAGAAGAAGAAAGGGCTTACTCCATTCTATAAATAGAGCCCCCTTACCTCCTTTGAAAAGGGCACCAACTTCTCTTTCCTCCTTCCAAACTTGGACTCTTCCTATTGCGCACCTTCGGGTGCTAAGTAGAAGAAGTCTAGGGCAGCGCGGGCTCTTCGGGCTCAGTCAGCTGTCCCAACCTCTGACCATCACGAGCGTCCCGCTAAGTGGGCCTCTGATGGAAAGTTGTACAAAGCCGCTCGTGTCCAGCCCCCGGCGGCAAACGGACAGAGTGGTTCTCAAGAGTCTCCCAACAAAGATCGAGGGCAAGTGTTTCTATTAGCCCCACATCGGGGAGCAAACATGATACCTACGCACTCGTGTGTTCGGGATACCCGGGCCCACAAAGCGAGTGCATGGGCAGATCGAGACATTCCTCATGCGAGTCATGAGACGTCCTTCATGCGGCTCGGTCATGAGACATTCCTCATGCGGCTCGGTCATGAGACGTCCTTCATACGGTTCGGTCATGAGACATTGCTCATGCGGCTCGGTCATGAGACATCCTTCATGCGGCTCGGTCATGAGACATTCCTCATGCGGCTCGGTCATGAGACGTCCTTCATGCGGCTCGGTCATGGGACATTCTTCAGGCGGCACAGAACCCAGGAAGCTTCATGCGGCTCAAGAGTATCATGCGGCTCAAAAGTTACCAACATGGATATGCGGCTCAACGCACATAGGCAGCTCGAGTAAACTCCATGCGGCCCAGAGAGAGAGGCCACGTGGTCTTCAAAAACAGCTGTTCCCAACGTGTGGACGCATTTAATGCTCTGACGGCTGACAGACCTGACAAGTGACAGACCTGACATAAAGTTATCATAATAACTGACACGAAAAGCAGTACTTCGGGAATAAGGAAAATCTTCAAAGTGGCGCTGTCTACCAAAGTTTTGAGGCGAGCTTATGCGGCCAAGAATAAACGAGTTCATGCGGCCAATGCAGAGAAACCTATGCGGTTCAACCAAGAAGGTCCCCCATGCGGCTCGGCTATAAAGAGATCCATGCGGCTCGGCCATGAAGACTCCCATGCGGCTCAGTCATGAACATATCCATGCGGCTCGGTCATGACAACCTTCATGTGGTTCGAGTATAGAGACTATTCATGCGGCTCGGTTATGACGACCTTCATGCGGCCCAAACATCGACACTCCTCATGCGGCTCAACGTTGACGACTGGACACGTGTCCTAAAGTCAATCAAATCTTGGGCCAAATCCCAATAATCTGGTACACGTGGCAGAAGAATGAATTAAATTTATTCATTAAGATTCGCAGATGTCAGCAAATCATCATGACGAAGATTTATTGCAATCAGCATTAATTGTTGATGGGATTTGGCATAATCCATATTAACGGCCCAGATCTTTCACGTTCAAGACTAATGGTCCAGATTGGTTAATCATCAAGCCGCCGCCACTTTGAGAATGGGTAATCATCCAAACCCTAATGATGCCCCCACTATTATAAATAGCAAGGTGCCATTCCCTTGTAAATAGGGATAATAGACAGAGTCAAAAAAAAAAAAAGAGGAGGAGAAAAAGGAGAGAAAAGAGAGAGAGGTCGGCAACAAAAGAATAAAAAAAACTAAAAAGAGAGAGATCTACACAGAGAGAGCTCCCCTTTTTTTTGGATACTCACAGAGAGAGAGAAGCCAGGAGAGCCACCCGAGGAGAGTAAGAAGAGCCTTTCTTCGTCAACGCCAAGCAGATCTTCCCCGAGCCAAGGCTGCATACTGATCGTCCAAGGAGTAAGGCAGAGCGGCCGTTGCTTTCCCGAGCCTCTATCGTCACCCCCCAGAATCAAAAATAAACAATCGTACTTAGTCTGCTGTACCTAGGTTTTCGTCCCTAGGCTTTCTTTGTACGAGCGAGTTTGTATTGTGAGTCTAAGTTCAGTCCTCCGATAATTGTTCTGTTCTTTTACAATCAATGGCAAACACGATGGCGACTCTGCTGGGGAATAACTTCTCCACGGCTGAGGAGTTGGTGACGCAATCGGATGCAGCCAAACTTGGCTCCACACAACAGAAGATGGTCGTCCGCTTCGACCAACAGGCGTTCGAAGAGATGCTCTCTGAAGGCAGCGCTGGCCCTGTCCAGAAACGCACCCGCACCACGAAGGCTCGTAAAGAGTGGAGGCTAAAGTCATTTGCTTCTTCCCAAGCCCTCGATGGGATACCCTCGGTCGCTCAAAACGGCGAGAAAGATTCTCCTGCGGCCCCAATTCAGATCGCAGATACCTCTGCTGTCCCCAAGTCCGGTAGAAGAAAACACTATGATGCTGGACTTGCAGGGGCAAAGAGGGTCTCTGCTCAACCTGAACCGCAGAGAGGTATTAGCCGCAGAAAGAAAATCCATGCGGCCACAACCGTCAACCAGATGAAGAAAACTCACGCGGCCACTTCTGTCAGCCGCATAACTTATGCAGCTACAGTTCCCAACCGCATGGATGAGATTCATGCGGCTAGTAAAGTCAACCGCTTGCAGAAAACCCATGCGGCCACAGATGCCAACCGCATGCGGACAGCCTGCACGGCCGTGACTCCTAACCGCATAAGAACTTGTCCCACAACAGAAGACAGTCGCATACAGATAGCCTGCACGACACCCAACGCTAGCCGCATAGCGTCTCTACCGCGCTTCTCTCGATCAGTTTTCGACCTACTCTCATGCGGTCCTAACTCTGATCACTTTCTGGATGAAAATCCAGACTCTGTGATACCTAATGTGGACTCTTCCTATTACGCACCCACAAGTGCTAAAAAGAAGCAGTCTAGGGCAGCGCGGGCTCATCAAGTCCAGACAGCTGCCCCAACCTCTGACTATCGGGGCGTCCCGCTGAGTATCACGCGGGCCTCTGACGGGAAGTTGTATAAAACCACTCGAGTCCAGCCCCCGGCGGCAAACGGACAAAGTGGTTCCTCTGACCTGCGTGAAGCTATCCTCCACAAACGCAAGAAAAGAGAAGGAGCCTCAGCGTGCAGAGAGTCCTCACAGGGACGTCACTGCACCCAGATTATCGTCAACTGCTGTTGCAACAACACGGCAGTAACGGAAGACCGGCCATCCGTCTTCCAAAGATTACAACATCTGAGCTCGGAAGACGAGGCACCTCCCGTTGCCTCCTGCAATTCCGCACGGAAAGTCCCCGTGGAGGGGAGAGAGAAGAAGACAAGCATCTCCAGTCCAAAGATATCGGCCACTACAGCTAAGAAATTGTCGGCTAAACGGTTGCCATCCACTGGAGTATACCAACACACCCGTTCGAAGACAAAATCTGCTGCAACAGGAGGCTCATCGTCCCCGACCCTGGGGGTCGTAGGAGCTGGGGGTAGTACTCCTCCGAACATCCACAATAATCCAATGTTTCAAGGAGACGAACCCCGAGAAATAACCCTCCCATCGGGTACAACCGATGCTGATATCCCCGAGGACATCCATGATTCTCTAGACGAAGCAAGCTCCGAAGCTGGGAATAGTGTTCCTTCCGAGTCCGAACCTGAAGAGAACATCCCCACATATCCAGATGATTTCTCGACGCATGGGTACGACTCGGAGGGTACATCCTCTACCACTCCCTCCGTCACTCCTCATGTGAAGACGGTATTCATGACAGACAGCAATCAAGGGGGTTCCAGCGATCGCCAACGCATTGACACGTTGGAGGCCATATTGCATGCCTTGGTCAAGTCTGTAGACGAAATCAAAGCGGCACTGCCTACTCCCCAGGGAGTGACACCTGGCCAGACAAGCATCGGTCCCGCGAACAACATAGATTCAAATTCAGCGGCACCAAACCCGGGCAATAATGCTCCCGAGATAACGGCCCCTACTGCGACAGATGAGGCCCGAGAAGTAAGGAGAGAGGTTCAGGAGCTTCGAGCGATGTTCTACGCCCGAGAAAATTCTCAAGACCTCAGAATACGGCAACCATACCCAGCTGAATGGAGGGATGTGCCCTTTCCCCCAAGATATAAGCCGTTCAATATCAACCCATATGATGGTAAGACTTCAGCAAGCCGGTACATCACTTACTTTGAGGTCACTACCGACCATCTACCCCATGATGACGCCATCCTCACACGGTTATTTATTGGGGCACTGGAAGGAGTCGCCTTCGATTGGTACCGCAACCTGCCAGATAATTGCATCCACTCCTTCGCTGACTTCAAGCGCTTGTTCTTGGAGAGGTTCTATGAGGTAGGGCAGGACGTCACGATGTCTACCCTCATGGACGTCGTCCAAGGAGAGAAAGAGCTGACAAGGAATTACATTGAGCGGTTTCGTCAAACCGCAATGAAGTTACCATCTGGCAACCCGGACTCTTCCTTGATTGAAATTTGCCAAAAGAGACTACTCCCAATAATTAGTCTCTGGATGGGCGAAAGTCAATTCAAGGACTGGAAGGCCTTTATCATCAGCGCTACAAGTGCCGAGAAACGATTGAAGAAAGCTCGCCAACTGGGGTTGCATATCTCAGAGGGAGAGAACAAGGGGAAGCGTCCCAACGCCAGCAACAACAATGGGGGTAGCCCCTCCAATAACCGGGACAACAAAGGCAAGCAGGCCATGGTGACCGATACAGCCCAGAAGCCCGAGCCACAGCCAGCAGACAAACAATGGCCTCAAATCACTTATTCTTTCGAAGACGGCCACGTCAAGCCTATCTTGGACATGCTTATACAAGGAGATAGAATTAAGCTTCCTCCACCAAGGCGGGAACCTCGGCTTGCTGATTTAGAAAATCCGAAGTTCTGCCATTACCACCGCTACGTCCACCATGCTACACACGACTGCTACCAACTGAAACGGTATATCCAGAACCTCATCGATTCGAACGCTCTGGCTATCGACTTCGAGGAGGTAACCGTAGCAGCCAACATGGTGTCCGTACAATTCGACAATTTCTCTCCAACAGAGACTCAAGACGGTGTCATGCCCATCCCTCTGGCAACAATAGAAATCACTAACCTTCCGCCTGCCCGTGATCAAACTCCCGGCCTAATACCCCTCACCACATCACGAGGGGAGATCATGTGGGTCCATCCGGACCTAGTCCATGAGGTGACTCAGCCCACTTTACCCTCTAAAAAGAAAAGCGGAAAGGTCAGATCATGCCGCACCGCCTCGGCAGAGGAGGAGGAAGTCTCAGCCGTCACTACCCGATCTGGAGCACAAGCCCAACCAGTGGCCGAGAATCCGACTAATGATCAGCAGCCCACAAACGCTGATACTTCGGGACCGGCTCAGCCTTCGACGACCGACAAGCCTAGGCCGAAGGAGACTCGCTTCGACAAATCTCTCCGAAAGGAGACACTCAGGGGCTGGAGAGGCCCTATAACTTCAACATCTTGGCACAATTGGCTAACACACCGGCCAAATTGTCCTTATACGAACTCCTGAGACTCTCAAAAGATATCCACATAGCTCTAAGTGAGGCGCTCCAAAATGCCGACGCATACTTGGCTCAGGTCAACCTCACGGGAGATAATCAGCCTACAGATCTCCAAGATAGTGCGTGTACAGGTGCGATGCCCAATATCGTATTCTCTCCGCAGGATATGCTCATCAAAACTAACCTGCACGATCGCCCATTGTACTACACTGGATACATCGGCGACGTAAAGGTAGACCGAATGCACATTGACCCCGGGTCCTCCATAAGCATTATTCCGAAGGGTCTGCTACATCATCTTCGCATTCCAATACATCGCCTGACGCCTACAAGCATCGCCATTAGCGGTTTCAATTCAGGC
Source organism: Iris pallida (assembly GCA_029216955.1). NCBI lineage: Eukaryota > Viridiplantae > Streptophyta > Magnoliopsida > Asparagales > Iridaceae > Iris > Iris pallida. The sequence continues at coordinate 535,212 of JANAVB010018999.1, forward strand.
AGGAGCTACCCAATAGGGAAGATTCGCTTGAAATGTCAGATTGGCGATCTCCAATCAGAAGTCACCTGCTACGTCATAGATGCCGACACTTCTTACAATATCCTTTTGGGGCGGCCTTGGATACACGATTACATGATCGTGCCTTCCACGCTACACCAGTGCTTCAAATATGTCGATAAACACGGCTTCGTGAGGACAGAGTTTGCTGATATCGATCCCTTCAAGGGGGTCGAGTCTTATTACTCAGACTCCTGTCTTTACGAAAAATCAAAGAAGCATCTGGTCGAAGAGGAGGTGCAAGCTCACACCAAGACGACCACAAGATCAGAAGAACCCCTGACAATCCATCTCCAGGCTCGCAAACCGGGCAGTTCTGCACCCCTTACGGCTACTCTGCGTAAGGACGCAATCAGTCTATCGGCGCAAGAAGAGCAGATGAGGATCCGGCTGCCGAGGTCTGGCCAAGTGCCGAGACCCACAACAGGACCTTTTACCATTAGACTACCGAGAGTCGGTCAGCTCCAAGCAGAGAAACTCAATCCCTCCGACAGACCGCTCACGATACGTCTTCCTAAAAAGGGCCGTCACCCCGACGCGAGGTCTGACACTTCCAGCAAACCAGCCACTTCTCGCCCCACGACAGATGCCAAGCTGGGGGTTGCTAGTCCACCAACAACTCCATGACCTGCTCCTCCGGTCGAGCCCCTAAAGATCAAGCTGACTAGGTCGCTCTCCCAGTCTTTATTTATACAGGGGGTGTCCGAAGAAGAACCAGAATTAGCCAAGTATGTGGCTGCCCACTCCGATACCCCTTCTGCGGATGATGCACTCACCTACATACACAGGTGACAAATGTGTACACCGCTATCCAACTTACTCCAGTAGAAGACGCTTACCGAATAATCGAAGGAGGGGACCACCCAATCATCTTTGGCCGGACGAACAACCCGCATCCCCTCGCCATGGAAGAAGTCGACTTCGGGTCAGCTAACGGAAGACTGCCTCTGTATCTCTATAGCCCTCAATCCAAATATCTCATGCAGAAACAGGGGTATGATCTAGAGACAACGCCAGGACTGAACTACGGCACTGGACGACGATTACCTTTGAAGACGCCAGCCCCGGCCGGCAAACCACGAAACTACTATAACAAAACTCGATACGGTTTAGGGTATGTAACGCCAACTACGACCCCTGAAAGCTCAGATAAAGAATGCGACTGGCAGTCACACTCAACCGGGTCACAAACTTCTGACTCAGACACAAGCATTGGGGACGTATTCAGACAAGTCCTATCAGTCAATATGACATTTGCCGACGCTTATGAAGAAGACGAGGACATCCCTGAAATTCTCGAGCTTGAGCCGTGGGCCCAACAGTTAGACGCACAATGGGATAAGCGGTTCGAGCTAAGAGAACCTCCTACGGAGGACGAAGTTATGCAGGTCAACCTCGGCATCGAATCCTCTCCGAAGCCAATCTTCGTCAGTAAAAGCCTAACAGACAAGGAACGAGAATCACTGCTGGAACTCATCCGAGAATACATTGACGTATTTGCATGGAGTTACGAAGACATGCCGGGATTAGATCCCGACATTGCTCTCCATAAACTCAATATACGGCCGGATACAAAGCCAGTCAAGCAGCAGCAACGACGCTTCCGCCCGGGCATCATGGACGCGATCGAAGTCGAAGTCAACAAACTGATAGCCAGCGGCTTCATCCGTGAGGAGCAACACCCTGACTGGGTCGCCAATATAGTCCCGGTCCTTAAGAAGAACGGGAAGATCCGAATCTGCATCGACTTCCGCAATCTAAATGAGGCATGTCCGAAAGACGAATTTCCCCTCCCGATCACGGACATCATGATTGACAACACATGCGGCTTCGAACGTATGTCATTCATGGATGGATTCTCAGGATACAATCAAATCAAGATGTCCCCCGACGATGAGAAGCACACATCATTTAGAACCCCGATCGGCACATACTGTTACACAGTCATGCCATTCGGCCTAAAGAACGCTGGTGCCACATATCAGCGGGCTATGAGTATCATTTTCAGAGAACATTTGCGCAAAACAGTGAAATGCTACGTCGACGACATCGCTGTCAAGAGTCGCCGTAAGGAGGATCATCTGCAAGATCTGAGAACGGTGTTCGACCTGATGCGAGCCCACAACCTGAAGATGAACCCTACAAAGTCGTTCTTGGGCGTATCCAGCGGGAAGTTCTTAGGTTTCATCATCACTGCACGGGATATCCATGTAGACCCTGAGAAAACCAAGGCAATAATGGAGATGGGTCCCCCGAAAAATCTCCGCGAACTTAGAGGCCTCCAAGGGAGGCTAGCCTATATCAGAAGGTTCATTTCTAATCTCTCCGGACGATGCCGGCCGTTCACACACCTCATGAAGAAGGGAGTCTCATTCGTATGGGATGAAGAATGCCAACGCGCTTTCGACGACATCAAAGAATATTTGTCAAATCCTCCAGTCCTGGTGGCCCCGGTCCCTGGAAAACCATTCTTGCTCTATGTACGAGCAATGGAACACTCCCTCGGTGCCCTGCTGGCACAAAATAACGACGCAGGACACGAACAGGCCATATACTACCTCAGCCGAATGATGGTCGGGCCCGAACACCGATACACTGCCGTGGAGAAAGAATGCCTCGCCTTAGTGTTCGCTATTCAAAAGACGCGGCACTATGTTACAGGACAAACCATACATGTGATCTCACGGGTAAATCCCCTCAGGGTCCTCATGACTAAACCAGGGGCGCTCAGCTCTCGCCTCGCTACCTGGGCAATACTGCTATCCCCATATCATATGATCTTCGTCCCACAGAAGGCTGTCAAGGGTCAAGCCCTAGCAGACTTTTTGGCAGCCCACCCAGGATCGGAGTCATCCAGAATCTATGAAGAGATCCCAGACGAGGTCGCCGATTCGAATACAGCCACTCACGATGACATATGGCGAATGTTCTTCGATGGTGCCTCAAGAACCGGACCCAAGGGAAATATCGTCATCGGGGTCGGAGTGGTATTGATCTCTCCTACCGGGCTAGTGATCAATTGCGCCTATTCTCTCACGGAACCCTGTTCCAACAATGTGGCCGAGTACAACGCTTTGGTCATTGGCCTCCAACTCGCAAAGGAGCTGGGTGTAGAATATCTCGAAGCATACGGCGATTCACAATTAATCGTTAATCAGATTCGGGGGTCGTACGAAGTCCGCCATGAAGACAGGATCCCCTACCACCAAATAGCAATCAACATTATCTCCTCATTCGAGGGATTCTTCATCGAACACGTCCCCAGACTTCAAAATATCGAAGCCGATGCCCTAGCAGGCCTTGCCGCTTCCTTAGCAGTGCCGAACTAAGCTCATCATTCGGTTGACGTAATAGGCCACGAACTGGTCTGTCCCAAGAACAACGTTCAAGCTATGGCAAGTTATTTCGCCCAGACGGTCGACGACACACCGGACTGGAGACAACCATTCATCGACTTCGTCGTATACGACATCCTCCCAGAGAATCCAAAGGAAGCTACCTCTATCAGACGGCGCTCTCTCAGATTCTTCTACGATACAGAGACGAAAATGTTGTATCGCCGCTCCTACGATGGATTATTGCTCCGGTGCTTGTCGAATGCAGAAGCCAAAGAAGCTGTACGAGAAGCTCACGATGGTGTCTGTGGGGCCCATCAGCCTGGCCCTAAGCTACAGGACCGCCTTCGCCGTATGGGCTACTACTGGCCCACGATGGTGGCAGACACAATAGATTATGCCAGAAAATGCAAGGCTTGCCAAGTCCACGCAGACTTCATTCACCAACCCTCCGAGTTTCTACATCCAACGGTGGCATCCTGGCCATTCGAAGCATGGAGAATGGATATCATTGGCCCAATCACCCCACCTTCCTCCCGAGGACATCGCTTCATACTTGCGATCACCGATTACTTCTCCAAATGGTCGGAAGCCGTCCCACTCACAGAAGTTAAGACTTCAAACGTGATCAGCTTCCTTAGGCATCACGTCATCTACCGCTTCGGACTACTGCGGAGGATCATCCATGATAATGGTCCACAGTTTATAAGCTATGCATTCTACCGATTTTGCGATAAGCACCGCATTCAGAATGTCGCTTCGACACCATATAACCCAGCAGCAAACGGGTTGGCAGAGGCATTCAATAAAACAATCATCAAACTCCTCAAGAAGTTTGTCTCCTCCAACAAACACGACTGGAACGAGAAGCTCGGCGAATGCTTATGGGCTTATCGCACTACAGTTCGAACAGCTACTGGGAATACACCATTCTCTTTAGTATACGGGAGTGAGGCAGTCCTCCCACTGGAAACTCAGATTCCCTCACTCCGCGTCGCCCTCACTTATCAATTAACAACGGATGATAACTATCGACGTCGATTACAAGAGTTGGAGGCCTTAGACGAAAAGCGCCTACTAGCCCAGCAAAGGATCGAGCTATACCAAGCACGTATCTCAGGAGCCTTCAACAAGAAGGTCAAAATCAGAACATTCCAAGTGGGCGATCTCGTTCTGGCAGTTCGGAGACCAATGGTCATGACTCACAAAATCGCAGGCAAGTTCCAGCCAAAATGGGAAGGTCCATTTGTCATCGAGACCGTGTTCTCCAACGACGCCTACCGCCTCGCCAAGCAGAATGGGGACTTGCTTATGTTGCCCGTCAACGGCAAGTTTCTGAAGAAATACTATGTTTAGACAACATTCTCCAAATTATCGAGTCATGTACCCTCTTAGTACCCCTGAACTCACACCCACCATTTTCTAAATTATCGAGTCATGTATCCATTGATACCACTGAACCCACATCCACAACATTTCAGATTACTGAGCCGTGCACCCGCTGGTGCCACCGAACTCTCATTTCCTCAATATTCTAGAGAATCCAAATTATGTACTTACGTTCCGGTCACTCTCTCAGATAGTAAGTCACGTATAATCATACCTCTGAACTTTCTTTCTGAAAGAGATCCTCCCTCATGATCCACTACCCGTGCCCCCAGTGCAAAAAAAAAGGGGTAATCGATCCGCTAATCTCCGAAACGACCATGTCCTCATTACCTCTGAGTCATTTTTTTTTACCTCCACCAAAAACAAACTGCCCCCTCGCATAGAACTTCCATGTCCTCCTACCTCTGAGTAATTCTATGCACCCCTTCTTCATTGGGCCCACTCCTGCCATGTCCTCATTACCTCTGAGTGGGAAGGCTCCGTCGAAAAAATCACCATATTTGCCATGTCCACATTACCTCTGAGCAAGTATGTTGGTTCTCTTTCAACCTATTGTCTGTACCCACAACCGGGGTGCGACAAGGATAATAGGTCCACAAATGTCCTCTGTTGACCACAAATGTCCTCTGTTGACCACAAATGTTCTCTGTTGACCACAAATGTCCTCTGTTGACCACAAACGTCCTCTGTTGACCACAAATGTCCTCTGTTGACCACAAACGTCCTCTGTTGACCACTATTGATTATAAAAAAGTCTTCTGTGAAGTCTCCCCCTACCATGTTCTCATTACCTCTGAGTAGGAAGATTCTACGGTAAAACCCTCATGTTTGCTACGCCCTCGTAACCTCGGAGCAAATATGACTGGCTTCCTTCCAACTTGTTATCCGTACCTAAAACCAAGGTACGCCTAGGGTAACAGGTCCACAAATATCCCTTGCTAAGCTTCTTGGCATAAATCCACCATCTTACCATGCCCCGGGAGCCCAGCTGCTCTACGGCATTCCTTTCCCCAGTACCGAGAACATCCATGACCATTTTGTCATGGCTGTCCCGGACATCCTGATCAAGCTTGTTATCCGTACCAAAAACCAAGGTACGCCTAGGGTAACAGGTCCACAAATAATCCCCCAGCAGGTCTAATTCCAAAAACACCACAAGTACAAGAAAGAGAAGATGAGTTGAAACATGCTCATTTATTCAAAATTCAAAGTACTACATCATCTGGGATCACATCCCTTGACAAAAAGAAAAGAAAAACAGTAAAAGAAAACAGAAAACTATTCACTGCTCTATGGTATTCTTTCGCCCGATACCAAGAACCTCCATATCCGCCTTACCGCGGAGTTGTCCTAGGTATCCCTATCAAACTTATTATCCGTACCTAAAACCAAGGTATGCCAAGGATAATAGGCCCACAAATGTCCTCTGTTGACCACAAATGCCGTACTAGGTCCCTTAGTACATCCACATCTTTCTTCATCATCACATGCTTTCGGAGCCCAGTTGTTCTATAGCATTCTTTCACCCAATGCATAGAACTCCCATGTTGATAGCACCTCTGAGTTGTTCTATGTATCCTCATTCGAGTTCGCTCCTACCATGTCCATATCACCTCTGAGTAGGAAAGCTCTACCATCAACCTTATATTTACCACGTCCATACCACCTCTGAATAAATATGATGGTTCCCTCTCGCAACTTATTATCCGTACCTAAAACCAAGGTACGCCAAGGATGATAAGTCCACATAACATCCCCAGCGGAAGTACCCAAACCTATCACGTCCATGCTACCTCTGATTGGATTGCCACACCTAAACATATCTACTTTCCATGCTTCTTATTCAAAGTGTTCCAAATTTGCAATTTGGAAACTTTGAAGGGGGTCCTGTAGAAGCATAGAAAATATTGCTTTTAGTCCCACATCGGAAGGGAGAAGAAGAAAGGGCTTACTCCATTCTATAAATAGAGCCCCCTTACCTCCTTTGAAAAGGGCACCAACTTCTCTTCCCTCCTTCCAAACTTGGACTCTTCCTATTGCGCACCTTCGGGTGCTAAGTAGAAGAAGTCTAGGGCAGCGCGGGCTCTTCGGGCTCAGTCAGCTGTCCCAACCTCTGACCATCACGAGCGTCCCGCTAAGTGGGCCTCTGATGGAAAGTTGTACAAAGCCGCTCGTGTCCAGCCCCCGGCGGCAAACGGACAGAGTGGTTCTCAAGAGTCTCCCAACAAAGATCGAGGGCAAGTGTTTCTATTAGCCCCACATCGGGGAGCAAACATGATACCTACGCACTCGTGTGTTCGGGATACCCGGGCCCACAAAGCGAGTGCATGGGCAGATCGAGACATTCCTCATGCGAGTCATGAGACGTCCTTCATGCGGCTCGGTCATGAGACATTCCTCATGCGGCTCGGTCATGAGACGTCCTTCATACGGTTCGGTCATGAGACATTGCTCATGCGGCTCGGTCATGAGACATCCTTCATGCGGCTCGGTCATGAGACATTCCTCATGCGGCTCGGTCATGAGACGTCCTTCATGCGGCTCGGTCATGGGATATTCTTCAGGCGGCACAGAACCCAGGAAGCTTCATGCGGCTCAAGAGTATCATGCGGCTCAAAAGTTACCAACATGGATATGCGGCTCAACGCACATAGGCAGCTCGAGTAAACTCTATGCGGCCCAGAGAGAGAGGCCACGTGGTCTTCAAAAATAGCTGTTCCCAACGTGTGGACGCATTTAATGCTCTGACGGCTGACAGACCTGACAAGTGACAGACCTGACATAAAGTTATCATAATAACTGACACGAAAAGCAGTACTTCGGGAATAAGGAAAATCTTCAAAGTGGCACTGTCTACCAAAGTTTTGAGGCGAGCTTATGCGGCCAAGAATAAACGAGTTCATGCGGCCAATGCAGAGAAACCTATGCGGTTCAACTAAGAAGGTCCCCCATGCGGCTCGGCTATAAAGAGATCCATGCGGCTCGGCCATGAAGACTCCCATGCGGCTCAGTCATGAACATATCCATGCGGCTCGGTCATGACAACCTTCATGTGGTTCGAGTATAGAGACTATTCATGCGGCTCGGTTATGACGACCTTCATGCGGCCCAAACATCGACACTCCTCATGCGACTCAACGTTGACGACTGGACACGTGTCCTAAAGTCAATCAAATCTTGGGCCAAATCCCAATAATCTGGTACACGTGGCAGAAGAATGAATTAAATTTATTCATTAAGATTCGCAGATGTCAGCAAATCATCATGACGAAGATTTATTGCAATCAGCATTAATTGTTGATGGGATTTGGCATAATCCATATTAACGGCCCAGATCTTTCACGTTCAAGACTAATGGTCCAGATTGGTTAATCATCAAGCCGCCGCCACTTTGAGAATGGATAATCATCCAAACCCTAATGATGCCCCCACTATTATAAATAGCAAGGTGCCATTCCCTTGTAAATAGGGATAATAGACAGAGTCAAAAAAAAAAGAGAAGGAGAAAAAGGAGAGAAAAGAGAGAGAGGTCGGCAACAAAAGAATAAAAAAACTAAAAAGAGAGAGATCTACACAGAGAGAGCTCCCCCTTTTTTTGGATACTCACAGAGAGAGAGAAGCCAGGAGAGCCACCCGAGGAGAGTAAGAAGAGCCTTTCTTCGTCAACGCCAAGCAGATCTTCCCCGAGCTAAGGCTGCATACTGATCGTCCAAGGAGTAAGGCAGAGCGGCCGTCGCTTTCCCGAGCCTCTATCGTCACCCCCCAGAATCAAAAATAAATAATCGTACTTAGTCTGCTGTACCTAGGTTTTCGTCCCTAGGCTTTCTTTGTACGAGCGAGTTTGTATTATGAGTCTAAGTTCAGTCCTCCGATAATTGTTCTATTCTTTTACAATCAATGGCAAACAATAATGTTCAACGCAACATCATGGTAAGGGATCAGGTCTTCATGGCGAACCTCGTATTGCCCTCTGATCTGGTTTACGATGAGTTTTGAGTCGCCGTAGGCTTCCAGATGGTCCATCCCCAGCTGTCGTGCCAGTTGGAGTCCCATGATGAGCGCATTGTACTCGACAACATTGTTGGAGCACGGCTTCGAAAGGGAGTAGGCACGCTGTATGACCAGCTGATCGGGGAAGACCAAGACTACCCCCACTTCTGCGATAATTTGGCCTTTGGGGCCTGTTCTTGAAGCGCCATCGAAAAATATTCGCCAGACGGAGCTTCTTTCGGTGACGTTAGATTCTTGGACCTCATTCGGGATGTCTTCATAGAGTCTGGAGGATTCCGGGATGGGGTGTGCAGCTAAAAAGTTGGCCAGAGCTTGACCCTTGACGGCTTTTTGCAGAACGAACACCATGTTGTATGGCGTTAGCAGGATCGCCCATGTAGCTAGCCGGGAGTTCAAGGATCCTGGCTTTGTCATGAGAACTCTGAGTGGATGGACTCGGAAGATGACATGAATCGTCTGGCCCGAGACATAATGGCGAGTCTTCTGAATGGCAAATACCAACGCCAAGCACTCCTTTTCAACGAGGTTGTACCGGTGTTCGGCTCCGATGAGTGTTCGACTGAGGTAGTAGATAGATTGCTCATAGCCTGTATCGCTGTTCTGAGCTAGCAAAGCGCCGAGGGAATGATCCATGGCACGGACGTAGAGGAGAAATGGTTTGCCGGCGACGGGCGCCACTAGGACTGGCGGACTCGTTAGGTAAGCTTTGATGTCGTCGAAAGCTTTTTGGCATTCCTCTGTCCAGACGTAAGAGACTCCCTTCTTTATAAGCTGAGTGAAGGGTCGACATTTTTTGGAAAGGTTTGCTATGAACCTCCGGATGAATGCCAGACGCCCCTGCAGGCCTCGAAGCTCTCGGAGGTTCTTCGGAGGGCCCATGTCGAGGATGGCTTTGGTCTTCTCGGGATCGACATGAATGCCTTTCGCCGTGATAATGAAGCCCAAGAACTTTTTGCTAGAAATCCCTAAGAAGGATTTAGCGGGGTTCATCTTGAGTTGATGCGCCCACATTAGATCGAAGACTGTCTTCAGGTCTTGTAGGTGATCTCCTTTGAGACGGCTCTTGACTGCGATGTCATCAACATAGCATTCGACTGTCTTGCGAATATGCTGACGGAAAATGGTGCTCATAGCTCGTTAGTATGTGGCACCAGCGTTCTTCAAGCCGAAGGGCATTACTGTGTAGCAGAAAATGCCCTTTGGAGTCCTGAATGACGTATGTTTTACATCATCGGGGAACATCTTGATCTGGTTGTAGCCCGAATACCCGTCCATGAAAGACATGCGTTCGAAGCCACATGTGTTGTCGATCATCACGTCGGTGATGGGAAGCGAGAATTCGTCCTTCGGGCAGGCGGAGTTGAGATCCCTGAAGTCGATGCGGACTCAAATCTTCCTATTCTTTTTGGTGATAGGGACAACATTGGCCACCCAATCCGGGTGTTGTTCTTCATGGATGAAGCCGCTGGTCAGGAGTTTGTCCACCTCCTGATCGATGGCGTTAATGATGTTCGGACGAAAATGTTGCTGTTGTTGTTTGATAGGCTTGGCATCGGATAAGATGTTGAGCCTATACATCGTGATCTGAGGATCAAGTCCTGGCATGTCTTCGTAGCTCCAGGCAAAGACATCAATATATTCTTTAGCCAGTTGGATTAAAGACTCTCGGTCTTCTTCTTTTAGGCTTTTGCTGATGAAGATGGGTTTGGAAGAAGATCCATCCCCAAGGTCGATTTGCTCGACTTCGTCTTCGGTAGGGGGTTCGCGTAGCTCAAAACGAGACTCCCATTGTTCTCCTAAGCGTTGCGCCCAGGGTTCTTTCTCGAAGAATTCTGGCGCTTGGTCTTCGCCTTCATCTTCTTGAGGTTGTACAGATGTCATGTTGGCTGACAGCACTCTCTTGAAGACTGAGCCGATACTGGTATCGGAATCCCAAGTTGATGCTTCAGACGAATGAGAATGTTCTGCTTCTTCTGCCTCCGAACTCTCTGGAGTTGACGGCAGCGTGACATAGCCTATCCCCCGTCGAGTCTGATTATAGTAGTCATGCGGCTTTCCTTTAGGTGTTGGAAGCCGGAGAGGAAGACGTCGACCTTTGCCGTAGTTCAGGCCTTTGTTGCTTTTTAGGTCGTAACCCATCTTTTGGATGAGGTACTTTGGCTTGTCCGTGTACCGATAGACTTGTATTTTGCCGGTATCTGGTTCTGGCTCGAGTGGCGGGAGGTCTTGATGACGCTCAACTTTGCCGAAAATGATGGATTCTTCGTCTCGACTCCGCGGTGGGACTACAGAACAGACCCCTTAGAACGGGACTACTCGATTTACATGATGGACAGTCGTTATTTGTGTTTGCAATGACCGTAGAGCGTTATCTAATGTATACATAGCATTCCAATATAGAAGACTAGAATAATTAAAAGACACTCTATTATTGATGAAATACGAGATTTTATCCCGCGGGATTACATTGTCCAGAGAGGGTGCGTCTACATCAGCAGAGATATATTCCCCTAGCTCTTCATCTGTGAGTACTGGGATTGGATCGGGAGAGTCCACCACATCTTTGATTTCGGGGTCCGAGAGGGCTATATGGGCCTTCTCTGGCAACTTGGATTGCGGCGGCTTGCCTTTAAGATGCACCTTCAGAGGTACCTCCACTGTGCCTCCAATAATTGGTGCCTTCCCTTGTAGTTTTGCCACAAGGGGAGCCGATATCTGAGGCGGCTTTCCCTTGAGGCGTATCTTCAAGGGAGCTTCAGGAGCAGTTGGTGCTTTCCCGGGTAGCTTGATGTTCATGGGAGGCAACTTCTGAGGCGGTTTGCCTTTGAGTCGGATCTTCAAAGGAGCGTCGGGAGTTCTCCGGCTCCATATCCGGCTCTGCTGCCGCTTCTGCCTCGTCGTCAGTATCATTGGCTTCCTCCTCATCAGGTGACTTGTACAAGGAGGAATCGGTGAAGTAGGCTTCAACCCCTTTGAAAGGGTCAATGTCCGTAAACTTCGTCCGGATGACGTCGTTGGTGGACACGTACTTCATACATTGGTGGAGTGTAGATGGCACCACCATGTACTCATGCAGCCATGGACGACCCAACAGAAGGTTTTAGTTGACGTCGGCGTCCACGACATAACAAGTCATCTCAGTTCTGAGGTTACCGATATGGCACTTTAGTCGTATCTTGCCCAGTGGCTCGCTTTTGCTAGCGTTGAAGCCACTGATTATTGTGTTGGATGGCGCCAGTCGGTACATTGGGATCCCCAGTGTTGAGAGCAGCGTCTTCGAAATGATGCTGAGGGAAGACCCCGGATCGATCTGAATCCGCTTTACCTTGACAGAACCGATATACCCTGTATAATACAGCAGCCTGTTGTGTCGGTTGTGTTTGAGTAGCATGTCTTATTGGGTGAAGGTTATATTGGGGATAACCTCATCCGCACAATGACAGTGCACACATGTAGTTGGAAGATCTTCGGGCTGCTTGACCAGACTGATGAAGGACTCAGCATTCTTCAGGGCTTCACAGAGAGCTTCGCGAGTGTCCTTGGAAAGACGAAGTAGCTCAAACAGAGAAAGGCGGGCAGGAGTACTGGCAAGTTGTGCCAGTATGTCAAAGTTGTGGGGCTTGGCTAGCCCCGAAGCATTCTCCTTTCGCAGAGGTCTATCGAAACGAGCCTCTACATGCTTCTGCTTATTAGCTGCTGGAGGCTTGGACAGACCCCCTTCCTCGGTAGCAGGGATGGTGCAAGGAGGCACCACCTCGACGGCAGCTTCGTCGGGTTGGGCGTTCTGTTGTGAACGCATTTGTACAGGAAGAGCCTCTTCTGCGGAGGAAGAGACCATGTGGCAAGACTTGATCTTCCTGCCTTTGGTTTTGGAGGTAGAGCGTACCTCCAGTTGAGTAACCTCGAAGACGAGATCAGGGTGAACCCATAAGACCTCTCCCCGAGATATGGTGAGTGGGATGAGTCCACTCACGTTGTCACGAGTAGGTGGTAAGTTAACCACCTCTATTGTCGCCTTAGGGATGGGGACGACGCTATCTTGTGTTGTAGTCGGCGACAAGGTGCCGAACTGAAGCGACACCACGTTGGCCGAAATCGTCTTCTCCTCGTAGTCGACGGAGATAACATCTGCATTGATCATGCGCTGGATGTAGTTTTTGAGGACGTAGCAGTCCTTGGTTAGATGTTCGACAAACCGATGGTAGTGACAGTACCTCGGATTGTCCACTTTCTCAACTTCGTCCGAACGCTTCGGGTCCGGCAACTTGATCTTGTCACCCTGCTTCAGTATCTCAAAGAGTTGCAGGGTGTGTTCATCGTTGAAAGAATAAACCTTCTTTGGTCTTGGTGCAAGTGGAGGCTTCTGAGTAGGTGCTGATGCACATTTTAAGGCATTGACAGTCAATGCCTGTTTCTCCTTCGTCTTTCGTCCGGGGTTGTTGGCTGTAGGCCGTTTCCCCTTGTCTTCAAAGGCGGGGAAACTGGCTCCCAGAAGACGAGCATTGGCCGCCTTCTTTTCTGCGGCCTCGGCTTCGATGATCAGGGAACTCCAGTCGAGAGAAGGAGTAGAGTTGAGCCAGAGCTTGACTGCAGGCAGCATGTTCATGCTGCAGGAGGAGAGGAGTGCATGTTCTGGCATGCCCGGAGGTAGTCTGAAGCAGGCCTGTCGGAAGCGTTCGATGAACACTCGAACAGTTTTCTTCTTCTTCTGGCGTATCTCTATGAGGGACGCCATTGTCATGTCCTTCCTGCCGTCGTAGAAACGGTCGAGAAAAAGGCACGTCAAATCGTCGAAGGAAGATATGGAATTGTCGGGGAGGCTGCAGTACCAGTCGTACGCCACTCCTTTCAGTGCGCCGACAAATATGCTGGTGAGTAGCGCATCCTCCTTCGGGAGATGTCCCGTCTGAGATTAGAAATACGTCAGATAGCGACGCAGAGAGTCCTTCCCGTCGTATGGCGTCAGTGTTTGTGGTTTATATTTGGGAGGATAAACCACTTTATTCCATTCGAGGGGATAAGGTTGGGTGATGCCCATCTTTTGGCGCTCCTCTTGTCTCGTCTTGGACTCAAAGCGCTTGTGCAGGTCCCTGATCATCTCGACCACGTCTTCCGTGGAGCTGGGAGTCGGGAAAGGTGGTACCACCTGGAGTTGAGCATTTGAGGGCTCCGACGTCCGGGGGGCTTCGCGACGATCCGTATCCAAGGATACCCGTTGAGGGGGTACACTTGACTCTCCATTGGCCCCTGGGTCGGGACCGGTAGAAGGTGTCCTGGCCAAAGCTGATCGTATTTCAAACACTGCTTGAGTCAGTGTTTGCATAGAGGCAGAAAGGGTTTTGAGTCCTTCTTTCAAGGTATCCATGCGCTGGACGAGGTCTGGTGGCGGCGCATCAGACTCGGTATCACCTCCAGCCATGTAGACTGTCATGATACGGCTGGAGTCGGATGGCTCAGTTGAGGCTTCTCTTTCAGCCTCACTCTCCTGTAGAGGAGTTGTTATTTCCGGAGCTTCGTCTTGGCTACCCCCAGCTATGTTCCTGAGGACTTCTTCGTCTTCGAGACTCAGATCCGCAGGGGCTAGACTACCCCCAACTAAGTATTGGAGGACGCCTTCGTCTTCGGAAGAAGTATCCGTAAGGGCCTGACTACCTCCAGTAATGTCTTGAAGGACTTCTTCATCTTCGAGATGCAGGTCCACAGGGGCTAGACGACCCCCAGCTATGTCGGGGAGGCTGACTTCACCCTGAGGATGAAGATCCACCCCAGCTGTGCTTTGGAGGACACCTTCGTCTTCGGAAGGAGGATCAACAAGGGCTTGACTACCCCCAGCTTCCTCCAAGAGCTTCTTCCTCCTCCGAGTGCCTTCGAACACTCCGGAGGACGAGACGGTTGTTTTGGATTTCTTCGGCTGGCTCTTGGACGAGGAAATGCCAGTCTCCTTTCGGACTGACGAGGAGTTGGAGATTATATTGCATGAAGCAACCTTTAGTTCTGGCTCCTTTTTTGTTGACACTTTCTTCCCGAGACGATGTCGAAGGGGTGTCGATGACTGCAGCCGCTGGAACACCGACTGTCTTGGTAGGACTACTGACTTGCAACAGCAGTTGATGGTGACCACAGCACAAGTGTGCCCTGTGAAGGGCGCATCGTGCTTGTCAGTCGACTCTCCTGATCGGCGCTTGTGAGTGATCACGTTACGCAGATCGTTGGAGGAGAGTGCTACCTTCGCACCCCCTTCAGGCGCATGGCAAGGCCAAGCGCCGGGGTGGTCAGGTGAATGCTGCGCCCCCTGGTCCAACACCAAACAGGTGCTCAGATCAGTAGTAGAGGAACAACATTTAAAGTGACTTGAATGAACCTCAGACGCACAACCCGAGGGGGCGCGGGGGTTCAAGACTACTGGGTTTGCCTTACTCGACTTGGTTGCGAACGCAACAGATGCGCCCAAGTGAGATAAGAACTTTGAAGGTTGGCTCATTTTTGGCACAGAAGCACCTGAGTCAACCTTATACAGCTTACCATCAGCAGCGTGCATGATTGTGAGCGCATGCTTCTGGCTTGCTGCTGGCATAGCACGTTTGGGACGCATGGCCCGTGCTGCCTTGGACTTCTTCGTACTAGCCCGCTGGGGCGCGTAGTACTCAGAATCCAAATTCTCTTCGCCACTACAGCGAGTGAGTCTGTCAAAGACAGAGACATTCTGTGGCGCATCGGAGGTGATGTGCGGGGCATTAGCTGCGCCCCTGCTCCATCGACGCATCTTTCTCGCCTGATAGGGAGATAGCTGGGGAATGTGGTCAGCTGCACGTTTCCCCGAGGGATACGCTACACCGGTGGACGCATCTCGGTTGTTGAGGACGTCAGCAGGAAGGGAAGGCTGGATCGGCGTATCCCCTTCGGTGGTGGTGCCAGAGGCATCGACCTTTCGCACCCAGACTCGGTGGGTCTTTTTCGGCTTTGGCAGCCGCTTCGAAGGACTCGCACTTCCTTCAGAGATGAACTCCTTATACGCCTGTTGATTGAGGTGTACGACCAGCATCTTGTGGGAGGAGCCCACCTTCACATTGTCGGATTGCGACACGGCTTTCTCGGTGGAGGAGAAAAAGGTTTCCAGCAGAGTCGCCAGCTTGTTTGCCATTAAAATTTTTGATTGCAAATTTTAATACAAACAGAACAGTGTTATAATATAGGACTTAGACGTAGTCCTAGGAGTACACTTTTGTTTATCTGGGTCCCTTGTGCCGATGGAGCGAGTGGTAATGCGTTGACTCCGTTGACGATCTGACGACGGTTATCGGTTCTCTGAAGGTTTGGATTGCTCTGGGTGCTGGAGCTTGCTGAGAGGAGGAAGACGTTGAGTGTCTGTATCTGCCTCTCTGGTTGTGCGATGTCTCTGTCTGTCTATGTATGTTCGTCTCTGTGTGTGTCTGTGCAAAGAAAATGATCCCTCTATTTATAGTCTGCAGGCTGGCTGCTCATGCGCACATATGTAGGATGCGCCTGAACGCGGGGATGCCACGTGGAGATTATTGATGGAGACGTATGGACGCGGGGACGCCATGTGGAGATTGTTGATGGAGGCGCATGGACGATGCGCCCTGATTGAGGGGTTGAATTCTTCATTCTGCTATTGTGGGCCGGCACGTAGCAGAGAAGAGGATCTTTCTGTTGCTGAGATCTTGGGTGAATCGAGTCAAAGGACACGTGTCATCGGCCCATGGCTCGAAGATCTCAGATTTGGTGGGGAATGATCTGGTAGGATGTGCCTGGGATTGGGCACATGAGGAGACTTTAGCTCGTAACTTTTGGGAGTCGCGAACCATTTGGGGCACATGGCTTTTGAGGTGCATGCGAAGCTTCAGTAGTGACTTTACTTCTGTCTTTAGGGATCAGAGAGAAAGTCTGAGACGCATGGATTTTGAGGCGCATGCGAAGCTTCAGTAGTGACTTTACTTCTGTCTTTAGGGATCAGAGAGAAAGTCTGAGGCGCATGGCTTTTGAGGCGCATGCAGAACTTTGGGCGCATGGCCGCGGAGGCACAAACGAGTGGTTGGGTGGCCACGTGGCTCGTAACCGCCGGAGGAAAGTAATGATGATGCTGACGTTGGCGACGCTTCATTTTCTGAAAAAGCTGTCAACTGTTCAGTCCTCGATAGGCGTGCTGCCAACTCTGTCAGACTTCAACATTTAATGTTCTTTGACAGGTGATGGACTGTTGGAGTGGGCGCATCGATCGACGTTCCACTAGGCGCATGGGGCCGCATGGGGGCGCATGCTTATGAAGCACTTGGCGCTGAGGGGCGCGTCTGTGTGATGCGCGGTCTGGCTGGCGCATCCGCTCTGCTTTGACACGTCTTTTGGTGCGACTGTTACGTTCTTCGAGTGCTTTAAATAGCCGTTTTTGACTTGGCTGAATTCGAAGCGTCTGGTTTATCCATTTAATGCAAATTCATTGCACGGGATTCGGAGAGCCATCCACTTGGCGCATGGGTTTGATTTGCCCGGCTTATAAATAGTGGCATAGAGAGAGTTTGCTTCTCGTTCTCTCACGTCCTCCCGAAGTGAACTTGTTTACTCGAGTGCATTCTGTTGATGAGATGCTTCCGACGGTGAAGATGCGACGCATTGTCTTCATTGATGCACTTGAAGGTGACTGTTACATCCAAAAGTCGGAGTCGAGGGCTTCTGAGGCAGGCGGAAGGTGCCTGTTGCATCCAAAGATCGGGATGCACGAGCCTCGTCTCCGTTATGTAGGAAGAGCCGTAGATCAAAATTGCGGTGCTGCGGCTTTGGGGGTTCTTTCTTCTTTCAAAGTGGGTGTTGCCCATTCTGGTTGTGTTGAAAGCTGCTCCTTTAGCCGCGGTTTCGATTGCGGTCTTCCTTCGCCTTTGGAGGCTCTTTCGAAGCCTCCCCTGGCCATAGGTTGGCTTGCGGTGCTCTTCTCTTCCTCGGTTTGGGGAGCTCTTCCTCCAGCTAGAGGGTTGATTGCCACCCTCGTTCTGTTCAATAAATGCTTCATTAGTCGAAGCATTTAGACGGCAGTGAGCCTGGCTGGAAGGGTGGCACATAACTGAGCTGCTGAAGGGATACACATAACTGAGGATGCACATAACTGAGCTGCTGAAGGGATGCGCCCGGCTGGAAGCGCATGGTGGGATGCGCCTGACTGAGAGCGCATGGTGAGATGTGCCTGTTCGAGAGCGCATGATGATGCTGCGCCTGGCTGTAGACTTAGGGTCTTTTCTTTTTGTAGAAATTCTCCTTTGTACAGCCCTTTTTAAGACATGTAATAGACTTTTATATGAAATAAAAATCTTCTTTTAATGTCTTTATTCTTGTTTTGCTGTGTCAAAGTACTTTGTTTGAACTTCCTGGCGCATGTAATGTTTGGCGCATAGGATTTCTGATCGTAAAATTCCATGCTTCTACAGTAACCTAGTATGACAAATAGTCAAGAAATTGGCATTTTATAAAATGGTATTTTAAGTCCAAAACTTACTGGCTAATTATATAAATTAATTATCATTAATAGTTTAACTAAGAAAAAAGAGTTTAATGAATATCTTAACAAAATAGGCTATTTTAATCTAATGGTATAAAATAACATTTCACTTTATAAAATATTTATTACAATTTATTAGAGTTTAAACAATGCTAATTTATCTATTTTAAAACAAAGATACTAACCATCTCATTAATTTATAAAAGTAGATACATATATACATAATAATTCTACTAATTTACATTTGCAAAATATTACTAAAATATAGTTAATTACAACTAAATCATTTAACCACTATTAATGATGACAAAATCAGTAAATCATAAATCAGAAATTATACGCAACACTAATAAACCCAGCCCAGCAGAAAGTATATATATATGTACAACTCAGGCTTACAAGCCCCTGGATCTGAGCCCGGCCCACTACACACACAGCTACTGCAACTTAAAAACTCCAATTCTAAATAACAGCCCAATATCCCTCAGCCCAGCCCAATACTAATCTTCTCCTGCCCAGTCCACTGAGACCTAAACCTACAACCCTTCCCAAGCCAAACATTTCATGACCCAACCATAATTCCCACTTCTTAAATACTAACAACACTACCAAATTACAGTACTTTAGCGACGGTCATTTAGCGACGGACATTTTCCGTCGCTATCACCGTCGGATCCCCGACGGATTTGTGACGGAATACCGATGGAAAGCAGTGGACATTTTTTTTTATTTTTTTATGTCCATATCCGTCGCTATGCCGTCGATAGGTAGTCGGCCATGTAGCGACGGTTTTATATCCGTCGCTAGAACGTCGCATATTTTGGCGGCAAAAGCCTAAAATATTGGCGCGAGATTTACTGACGACTTAGCGACGGAATAATCCGTCGCTACCCGCGCGAGATTTACTGACGCATTAGCGACGGAATAATCCGTCGCTACTCCGTCGCTAAATTTACGTTCCAGACTTAAGTTGAAACGACGGGGGAAACTTTTTCATTCCCCCCAAATTTCACTCTCTCTCCTCTCTCTCTCTCTCTCCCGCGGTGATCGATCGGCGACCCCCTCTCCTCTCTCTTCCGCAGCGGTGATCGGCGACCCCCTCTCCTCTCTCTCTCCCAAAGGTATTCCCCTCTCCCTCTCCCTCTCTCTCTCTCTCTCTCTCTCTCTCTCTCTCTCTTTTTCGCTCTCTCTCTCTCGTGCGCGCACGCGGTGGTCGTGGGTGCAGCGGGCCGGGGGCGTCGGGGGCTGCGGGGGCGGCGTCGACTGCGGGGGGGCGGCGGTGGCGGCGGTGGCGGGGGGTGTAGAGGGGGCGGTGGGAGGGGGCGGGAAGCGTTGGAGGGATGGGGGCGCGCGGGGGCTGGCCGCGGGGTGTTTATTCTGAGCCATCCGTTCTCACACTTGAAGATAAATTTTCAGTATAACGACGGATATTAGGTTACTCTTCAGTATAATTGATGTCTTTTCTTGGATAATTGGTGTGCATTAAATTCGTATGTGCATATTTCGTCTATGTGATTTTTGGATATATACCTACGCTGGGTTATAAGCGATGATCTGATATACAAAGGAGGTGCTGCCGAAATTTTTGTAGACATTTGGATACATTGTATGTTCGGATATTTTTTTTATGTTTGGATAATTTAATGTTGGATATTGGATATATTGTGTTGGTAATATTTTGTTGGATATTGGATACGTTGGATATTGGTGTCGGATATGGATATTTTGCATATGGATATATGGTGTTGGATATTGGATACGTTGGATATTCGTGTTGGATATGGATATATGGTGTTGTATATGGATATTTTGCATGTTTGATATTGTGTTGGATGTGTTGCACAAACAGAAAAGAGTCTGTTTTCAGTATTTTTTTTTCAAAAATTAGAAGTTAGCGACGGACTGGCGACCACTCAGCGACGGATAGTCCGTCGCTAACTGGAGAAACTGAGTTTAGCGACGGAAGTAGCGACGGAAAAACCGTCGCTACCTGGAGCATTTCAATAAAGCGACGGATTGGCGACGGACCATCCGTCGCTATCTATAGGAGTTTTAATGTATCGACGGATTGGCGACGCAATATCCGTCGCTACCTGGAGAATTTTACATTGAGCGACGGTTTAGCGACGGAACGTCCGTCGACCTAGTTCTGTTTGATGTCCATAAATTTTGCTGTTAGCGACGGATGTTTTGTCGCTGATACGCTTTTACCGACAAATTTACGACGGATTAGCGACGGATATTGCGTATCAGAAAATCACTGATACGGTTTTGCCGACTCTTTAGCGACGGAGTATTCCGTCGCTAAACCTATATCTTGATACATGTTTTGACGAAAGCTAGTCGGTAATCCGTAGCTATATATATTTAAATGAGCCGACGGTATTCCGTCGCTAAGTCGTCGCTGAGCGACGGAGTAGCGACGGATATGTTTTAGCGACGAGGTTATTCCCGACGGCTGTTTTACCAAAATATCCGTCGGTAATCCGTCGGTATTTATTTTTGGCGACGGAATACCGACGGATAGGGCCGTCGATAAATTCATGTATTTTGGTAGTGCAACCCACATATGAATGAAATAATACAAAGCAGCTTCCAAAACACACTTAAGTTATATTAGTTTAAATTACAAAACCAAGCTAACTCCTACTTCCCTTCACCCATACACAACAAATAAATACACAGAACTTAACCAAAACTTATATATACATAGACTCAACTTGACAGAACATATACATACACCCAAGTCCAGTAGAGGAACCTGATCCAATCTGTACTGAGTTCCAATCAATCCCCCATTCTCACCACCAGTCTCCCGCACACCACACCTAGTGTAGGACACAATGCTGCTGTCCATAACTCTGCTGGACACTACTAACGTTCTTCCTGAGCCATACAACCCGGCCAAGTACAAAATCAAGAGTTCACAACCATTCAAACTGAATGCTTATTCGAAATCAATGCCGGTCTAGCTCCATTCCTAGATCAATCTCCTGCACGCGACCCCGACACCGGCACACACCAATCCCTTCGTCAAAACCAAATACAAGACAGAGAGAATGTTCTCGACGCTAGGAGGAGTAGGACGTTACCTGAGTAATAGAGATCAGATCCCGAAGTGGAAATACGACCCCAACGTGTCGGATACGTCTACAGCCCTGGTGCTCGATACTTGGCCGAGCAACAGCCGGTCAGATCCAATCGGTCGGATCAATTCCATGGCAAAGAAACAAAATAATTGATGAGTGGAGTGATCGATCTCAATTCTTAGAACAACATAAACCTAGATCGAGACTCATCGGAAGTTGAATGATCGATCGAGGAAGAACTCGTCGATCTACGATGAGGGAATCGAACTGGACGGCAGACTCGGAGGTCCGTTGATGAACCGTCGAAGACGTCGAGGAGGAACCAGCCCGATTGCTCGGAGAAGGACCGCGCCGTCGAAGATCTGGTCGTGTGTCGCCGAGGAGAACGCCGTGCGCCGCTCGATGTCAAAGAAGATCTGGACCTAGTCCCCGCCGCTGTTGCTGAGGAGAGGGTTCCAGCCATCACCATCGTTGTCGTCGCTAGGAAGGAAGAAGTCGCGCACAGTCGAGCATCGTCAGAGAAGAGATCGGGTCTCAGTCACCGCTGCTCGTCGAGATGGAAGAACCACCGGAGAGACGGAGAAGCACCGCCGACGCCTAGGCCGAATCTCGCTCAGATCGGTGGAGGCTGTCGGAAAGAGGTCGTCGAGAAACTCCTCGCGCCAATTGCTGAGAAGAGGAGCACCTAGCCGCCACCTCCAGGCTGGTGGTCGCCATCCCGACCATGACCAAAATCTTGGGTTAGGTTAAAGCTCGGGAGATTTGGGAAGAAGGAAAAGGATTTGGGGAAGGAGAGGAAATGTTAGGAATTCGTTTTGGAAATTTTTTGAGAGCTCCATTCTCTCTCTCTCTCTCTAGAATATATATACAGAGAAGGGAGAAGAAAAGAATTGCAACTAAATGCCTCAAAATTGATTTATTACAATTTGTTACATTAGTTTGTTAGGAGTTGGTTATGATTGGTAGAGAGTTGTTTAGAAAGTTGGTTACAAAGTTGTTAGAAACTTGGAGCGCAATCCAATATTGTTGTTAGAGTCTTATCCTCAATAAATCCTTCAATAAGAAAAATATCTCATTTAGGAAAAATTATAAAGAGTCTCACAATTAATCAAATTAAATCAAAAAAATTATTTCTAAAATTTTGAAAATACCAGAAAAATAATAAATTTAATAAATTTGGAAAAGCGGGGTTACACTAAGCTTGGTACCGTACTATATTCCATACCCTATCTTGGTGGAGTGTCTATAAAAGTCTACCCACCTTAGCTAATCACCTAGTCCTACCAAGCATGGGTTTATCTATCCTTCAAGTAAAACTCCCTAACTCAATGTGATAATTTACATGTTGTTGTCGAATCAATAATTCATGATTCATAGAATTTTTCTTTCCTCAAGTCATATTATTTAAAAATTCTATTGTAGGGGTACCTCTATTCTTATTTGTCTAGTCTCAAGTCAGTCTATGCAGTCTTCTATTCGTATTCATAGTCATCTCAATCATTACTAGAAATTCTTCCAACAGATCAACAAATATGTAAACCTCTAATTCAATTCCATATGTCCTAGTCAAGGGGTCTCTCCTTCAAGCAAGTGATTTTTCTATAGAAGCTAAAACTTGATAGTAATGTCATTCATACCATATCGGTCTACATAGTAAAGACGTCTATCCACCCCCTTGTTCTTTAAGTAATCACCTACAGAATATCATAACTGCCCTAATCACAATCTATAATAAGATATAATCAAATGGTTGATCAATCACAAAAGTTCGCCCTTTCGAGATAGGGAAGAACGAGAGTTCATAAATGAGAATTCAAGGAAGGTATGATTCAGCACAAATACGGAAGTCAAAGACGATAGTAAAAGTCAAGGAAATTTCTAATAACAATAGTGGATTAAGATCCTAATATACTGTCCTAGTGCAGGCTCGTTCGGTACAGTGACATAACCGAAACGATTTATCCCGACCTACATGGGCCACCACAAAAACTATGTCATGCCCCAGTCCCAAAATATACGAGACCAAGCCACGTGGAATGGCCAGCTACATATTCAACCAGACTCTAGTCCAACACGAATATGTATAAGCTGTAAAAAATGGTGTAACTATCACTATACCAACTCTATATCTAAATCCATATAACAAAAACAAGAAAAGGGAAATATGAGTACTAGTTTGCAGCCCAGTAATCATACTTGTCCGAATAGATTCGAAAAGAATAATATGAGTCTATAAAATGCTAGGCTACTAAGCATATACAAATAGCAGAAAAATGAAACATATAACTTCGAAAGTGTGAATAACTGAAATGAAATGAGTACCAACAACAATCCAGCAAAGAGCTCTACAAACCTACTCAGCCAACTTAGAAGAAAACCAGGTCCTCGACGGGACGTAGCAAGACACATAATATACATGCCAATGTGAAGTACAGTAAATATCATGTGTAGGTAGTAACATGTGATCCAGGAAATAGACATGTGATCAAGGTGATTGACCTGTGATCAGGGTAATAAACAGGTGATCAAGTAACTTCTACTACCAGGCAGACTATCTAGTCTGTGTGAAATGTGTTTGAGGACAACATTAGTATGCATGAGCTATCACGGTGTACCCTAGAACTCTGTAGGAAACTCCAACAAACTATGATGTCACCCCACAGTAAAACTGTGGCAAACTATAAAATTTCTGAAGCTCTGGTAATTAGACGACGTCATACTTTATAGGAAAGGAGCTCATACGCCTAGTGACTGCCCTTCCCACCCCATGCTACTGTTCGTGTCGCATATACGACACGTTCAGTCTGACTCTAACATGGAACATTAGACTATCATGTATATAGATATAACCATCTATAAGTAATATCAACGATCATGTAAGCATCTCCTATATGCCATGCAATACGAATCCGTATATCATGTCTAGTGTGTCAGCAGGTAAAATCATGTAAGACTGATAAAGAGCAAGTGAAGAATATAAAAGTATGTCTAGAGTGAGTTACTGATAAAATGGTACAAGCATGTAAATATTGTAAATCAAAATGAACAAGGTATACTTGCCTGGAGTTTGTCAAATCCTTGTTGCAACTGCAGGTAACAAGTCACATACATGCCTAGAAACAAGCTAATCCCTACTATGTCCACAAAAACTCTACCTACCGAGCAAACAACCAAGAATCGTCACACTCGTATATTTGTACAAACAAAACTTGCCTAGGGTTATTTATGAAAATAATATCTTATATGTTTTAAAGGAATAATATAGTTATACCACTAAGACATATATACACATACAACACTGCTACATAAAAAAAACATGTAGAACACTATATGCAACATAGGTATCTTTTAATAACTTATAATTTAAATAAAACATGGTTACCTACACAAATAACATATATCGTATGCGTAGAAATATTTATACGTGCAATAATATATATATATATATACCAGCGCATGAGTGTGGGTTCTGGGAGTTGGGGAGCGGAACGCTTTGCGCGGCGGGATGGACGATCGGCTGCTTTCTGAACGGAGCCTTGCGGGCGACTTGCTTCCTCAGTTCCGGGTGAGCTTTATGGCAATTCTTAGAGAGGTAACCTCTTAGGTGACAGTGCTTGAAAAAAAAGATGTTGTTGTCATATACCAGCGCATGAGTGTGGGTTCTGTCCCCGAGTAAGAGCTCTATTTGCTCTGGGGGTTCGGAGGACAGATCCAGTTCTACGCATATTTTAATGAAGTTCCCTTTGGATAGGTTATATATATATATATATATATATATATATATATATATATATATATATATATATATATATATATATATATATATATTATATATATATATAAATAAATATATATATATATATATATATATATATATATATATATATATATATATATATATATATATATATATATATATATATATATATATATATATATATATGTCACGACCTGCACCCTGATTAGGGGCACGAGCACGTAGGTACGTCCAGCCTACACCACAAAATCGACGGTAGAACGCTGTATAGGTCTACTAGAAAGTATAGCATCTAAACACAATATATGTACCTGTCATCTCCGTACGGAGGTATATAATCTCAACTCAATCACAAGACATCTAAGGAAGATAGGCACGAATATCATAAAGATATGATGGAAATATATGAACTGAAAAAGATACGAAGTCACGATGCAGTTTAGAGTTAAAGACATAACACAAGAATCCAAAATATAACACATAACATAAGTCTCAATACTAGCTGGAACGCATTCCAGTCAAACCTATCTAACAGTCTAAGCAGGAGGTAAATCCTCTACTGGCACCAAGGGTAACATCTGGTCAAAGTCTCCATCTTGGCATACCCGTAATAGGTAGAGCAGTCGGCCTCTAAATCCTCTGTAAACATCAACGGTAATCCTGTCAAGATACTGAACGAGCACAAACACCAACAGCAGTTCCATAGTATTGACAAATGCTATAAGATACAATCATAATGGAATACAAGATGATATATCAAGACTGGAATATAAACAAGATATGTAAAAATAGGAAATCATGTCAGGGTGTAATATACAGAAAACTAGAACAGTACAGGAATACCTGGTGTACAATATAAATATAAACAGTGCCTTGAGTATTATAGCGTAATATGATCGGCTTGGGTCAGGATCAGGCTATTCCATTGACTGGCTATGCACAATAACAAGCACAGGTAAACCTGGAGATCAGGCCAGCCAAAATAGAAAGCTATGCACAAGTAGTATCAGGTCAGGCTACACCCTACGTATGGTGAGGGTGGAGCTATGCACAAATAGTAGCAGGAATACAAGAAGGGTATTGATCACATAACCTATAATAACTCTCCATCCCCGAATAGTATATGGATCCGGACACAAGACGTCATGACACAGGATTCTCTAAGAGGGTAGCTAATCTCTTTCAGGAATCGATGTCAATACAAGTACAGGAAACAAGATCAAACAATGTACCATTATACTACGGTAACCCAGAAATGCCATCTCATGACAGGCAACCAATATATACTAGTCTGTGCACCATCATGTCGAGAATCAAGTAAAATACTATAACTGAATCGGATACAGAAGATATCAAGACAAGGAACTACTATCAGAGAATGTACTCACCTGCGGTCCTGAGCTATCAAGTGGGATCGATGCCCAGAGTGATGTCACAGACCTAAAGATGAGATATATATATGAGTTAATTAGGGTTTAACAGTGTTTGGCATGATTTCTTAATGTATGATATACAATCTACGTCAACTAGGTGAAACTAAGTTAAACTCAGTCAAACTATGTCACACTAAGTCAAACTAGGTCACAGGAAGTCAAACCAAGTCAAACTAGGTCAAACTTGGTCAAACTGGGTCAAAGGTTGACTTACAATTGACTTTTGATCAACTGGTCAACTCCTAATCCAATCTAGGTCAAACTAATCTAATGGTTGACTCATAGTTGACTTTTGGTCAATTGGTCAACTCTAGTCAAGTTCTAGTCAATTATAGGCTAAGTGTTGACTTGTAGTTGACTTTTGGTCACAACAGTCAAACTTGGTCAACCGAGGTCAAAACTAGTCTAATTATCCTATTTCTAATACCTACCAAGATACCATATACCTTGTTCATATTGGTATCCCGGTACCAATACCTTGGTTGGGACCCAATATCTTAACTTAGGTAAATCTATACCTTAGCCTCTAACCAATACCTTAGCATACCTAATCCTCATCCTATGCAACTCCAATACCTTGCTAAGGTATTCAAACAACTTACCTTGATATCTTACCTTGGTATCTTGATACCATACCTTGGTCATAAGGTAAACTAATCATTTACCTTGAAGGTAAAGGTAATTCATATTTAACTTAAGATACTAACTTGGTATCATGAGATACCAAGATACCCCTCAACTATCTAACTAACTAACTATCTAATGTACTAACATAACATCTTAACTAATATCTAATATATAACCTATAGTATCTAGGTAAACCCCTTTACCTTGAAGGTAAATCCAATACTTTACCTTGTAGGTAAACCATTACCTTAAAGTAAAAGATAAATCTAAGATACACTATCTACTCCTAAGATACTAACATCTAGTATTCTAAGATACTATCTATCTTAACTCTAACATCTATTAGACACTAACTAACTAACTATCTAATCTTCTAACTCTAATATATCATAGATACTAAGACATCTATATGCACTAATTATCTCAACTTCTAAGATAACTTTAACATATCCCAACTAACTTTAATACTAATACTTGATACCAAATAGGGTACCTTACTCAAGTCGCAATACTCTCTTATCCTTACTCATGATACTTGAGTGTTACGATACCAATATCCTCATGGTACCCAAGTATCACACTAGTACCTTTTCCAAAACTTTAATATCTTGACACATAACTTATCTATATTTGGCTTACTTGATAACCATTTGTATCAACATAAACACACACTAACTAACACATATTATCTAACAATAATATATATGTACTATATCATACATATTCTTGACAACATATGATACCTACATTTACTTGATATCTATACTACATAGGCTCATAGGATACACAAAATGCCCATATCGTATAGTTAGTTTTCTACTTAAAACTAATAATGCACCTATTAGACCTATTCACTAAATTCTAGGATTAAAGTATGTTGTAGTCCTTCGTATTAGGTTTTTGAAACTTCAAACGGATCACATTTTCGTGTCCGAAAGCTCCCAGAATAGCAAAAATACTGAAACACATTCATCTTTCGGACATCTGACACTCAAACAATTTTATAGATAGTTCTAGAACGATTTTGGCTTATTAAAATATTATTTGGAAAGCTAACTTCGATACGCTTCTTTTAAAAAATGGAAGATTAATCGGAGTTCTAAGCTAAAAGTTATGGCATTTCTAAGTTGTTATGGCTACTAAAAACGTGGATGAATATTATGACGAATTTGGGTTGTTTTGGACAAAAAAAACACATCTCACTCTCCATACCATTAACCCCTTACTACTCACTTCATATAACACACACAACCACTCACACTACTAACCACAAGCAACACACACACTCACAATCTAAAACCAACACACCACTATACACTATATATATATATATATATATATATATATATATATATATATATATATATATATATATAACAGTCCACTATATTAATGTATATCAATATGACATGTATCTATATAAATATGACATTAGAAGGCTAAGATACTTAGATACCAACATAGGTATCCAAATAGAAACTAGATGGGGTGTCCTAACCATGTCTAATCTATCCTCTAACAAGTCTAAATCTGAAATTAAAAGACAATAACTCCTATTAGGCATAAATATAAACACATGGTGTTCCTCATTTGGAAACTCTCCAAGTAGGACACCAAAACTACCCCAACTTCCTAGAAAGGACTCATGAGAGCCTCTAAACCAAAACTAATGGTGGTTCATGCCTGGGGATGGTTATACCTATTGGGAGTTAATCTATCTAAAATTAACTATAGGAAAAATTAACTTCATTCTATTGTAAGGAGATCAAAACCTCTTGTGAAAGGTTGAAGTTGGAGAGTCTTCGTATCCAAACTCTCGGTTGAAGTTGGAGAGTCTTCGGTTCCAAACTCTCGGTTTTGAAGTCGGAGAGCCCTTCGGACTAAAGCTCTTGTGTAAGAAGCTGGTGAGGCCTTCGTTTGAAAACACACGTTGTACTATTTACGATAATAGTGGATTAAAGCTGGAGAGAGTTCCGGGACTGGAGTGCCCCTTGGAAGGATACCAGGATACATTGGGTGTCGGTATTGTTTTGCTTTTTCTCTTGCACTTATAATTTTAAATTGCCCTTTAGCTTGTACGAAGTGCTTGATTAGTTAGTTTGACCCTATTCACCCCCCTCTAGGGTTCCTACACATAACTGGGTATGCACCTCTATAAATATGTCATCTGGAATCCTCGTTACGCCGACTAGTATAGCTGCGAGAAATCCTAAATCTCATAACCAAGATATGTACATCCGAAGTCAGGTCTCTACGTTTTCGTCACGCCGGCTAATATAGATGCGATAAACTCTAGGCTCCATAACCAAGTAGACGTCTTACCTTCCCTGTTATTTTCGTCAATATATGTTATCAGAAGATACCGTAACTCAGGCCATAACATTCATCTCGATATGAAATCAAAATCAACAACGATTCCATCAAAAATTAAATTCAATAACAAGGAGTAAGGATGAACGAAAACAAGGAAAATGATTTTAATTTGAAGTTTAAACTGAGGTTCTCAAGGGTCGTCCCAGGAATCTCTCAAGAAGTCCTATATGTGATTGAGCACTCTATATATAGCATATAACCTATATCCTAACAGTAGGCTCGTAGAAGCACTCTAAGTCGAGCACCACTACAAAATCGTACTAGTTGCGACTCTGACCTGCATAGGCTACCACAAAAACGTGTCACGGCCCGCACCCTGATTAGGGATACGAGCACGTGGGTACGTCCAGCCTACGCCGCAGAATCGGCGGTAGAACGCTGTATAGGTCTACTAGAAAGTATAGTATCTAGACACAATGTATATGTACCTGTCATCTCCACACGGAGGTATATAATCTCAACTCAATCATAAGACATCTAAGGAAGATAGACACGAATATCATAAAGATATGATAGAAATATATGAACTGAAAAAGATGCGAAGTCACAACACAGTTTATAGTTAAAGACATAACACAAGAATCCAAAATATAATATATGAGATAAGTCTCAATACTAGTTAGAATGCAGTCCAGTCAAACCTATCTAACAGTCTAAGTAGGAGGTAAATCATCTACTGGCACCAAAGGTAACATCTGGTCAAAGTCTCCATCTTGGCCATACCCGTAATAGGTAGAGCAGTCGGCCTCTAAATCCTCTGTAAACATCAACGGTAATCCTGTCAG
This sequence comes from Iris pallida, assembly GCA_029216955.1. Taxonomy (NCBI): domain Eukaryota; kingdom Viridiplantae; phylum Streptophyta; class Magnoliopsida; order Asparagales; family Iridaceae; genus Iris; species Iris pallida. The sequence continues at coordinate 565,573 of JANAVB010018999.1, forward strand.
GATAATAAACGAGCACAAACACCAACAGCAGTTCCATAGTATTGACAAATGCTATAAGAGACAATCATAATGGAATACAAGATGATATATCAAGACTAGAATATAAACAGGATATGTAAAAACAGAAAATCATGTCAGGGTGTAATGTACAGGAAACTAGAACAGTACAAGAATATCGGGTGTACAATATAAATATAAATAGTACCTTTAGTATTATAGCGTAATGTGATCGGCTTGGGTCAGGATCAGGCTGTTCCATTTGACCGGCTATGCACAAGAACAAGCACAGGTAAACCTGGAGATCAGGCCGGCCAAAATGGAAAGCTATGCACAAGTAGTATCAGGTCAGGATATACCCTACGTGTGGTGAGGGTGGAGCTATGCACAAGTAGTAGCAGGAATACAAGAGGGTATTGATCACATAACCCATAATAACTCTCCATCTCCGAATAGTATATGGATCCGGACACAAGACGTCATGATACGGGGTTCTCCAAGAGGGTAGCTAATCCCTTTCAGGAATCTGTGTCAATACAAGTACATAAAACAAGATCGAACAATGTACCAGTATACCACGGTAACCCAGGAATGACATCTCATGATAGGCAACCAATATATACTAGTCCGTGCACAATCATCTCGAGAATCAAGTAAAATACTATAACTGAATCGGATACAGAAGATATCAAGACAAGAAACTACTATCAGAGAATTTACTCGCCTACGGTCCAGAGCTGTCAAGTGGGATCGATGCTCAGAGTGATGTCACAGACCTAAAGATGAGATATATATGAGTTAATTAGGGTTTAATAGTGTTTAGCATGATTTCTTAATCTATGATATACAATCTAGGTCAAACTAGGTCAAACTCAGTCAAACTCAGTTAAACTAGGTCACATTAAGTCAAACTAGGTCACAGGAAGTCAAACCAAGTCAAACTAGGTCAAAGGTTGACTTAAAATTGACTTTTGGTCAACTGGTCAACTCCTAGTCCAATCTTGGTCAAACTAGTCTAACGGTTGACTCATAGTTGACTTTTGGTCAACTGGTCAACTCTAGTCTAGTTCTAGTCAATTCTAGGCCAAGTGTTGACTTGTAGTTGACTTTTGGTCAAAACAGTCAAACTTGGTCAACCGAGGTCAAAACTAGTTTAAGTATCCTATTCCTAACATTTACCTACCAAGATACCATATAACTTGGTCATATTGGTATCCCAGTATCAATACCTTGGTTGGGACCCAATATCTTAACTGAGGTAAATCTATACCTTAGCCTCTAACCAATACCTTAGCATACCTTATCATCACCCTATGCAAGTCCAATACCTAGCTAAGGTATTCCAACACCTTACCTTGATATCTTGATACCTTACCTTGGTATCTTGAAACCATACCTTGGTTATAAGGTAAACTAATCATTTACCTTGAACTTAAAGGTAATTTAAATTTACCTTAAGATACTAACTTGGTATCATGAGATACCAAGATACCCCTCAAATATCTAACTAACTATCTAATATACTAACATAACATCTTAACTAATATCTAACATATAACCTATAGTATATAGGTAAACCCCTTTACCTTAAAGGTAAACTCAATACCTTACCTTGTAGGCAAACTAGTACCTTAAGGTAAAAGGTAAGATACACTATCTACTCCTAAGATACTAACATCTAGTATCCTAAGATACTATCTATCTTAAATCTAACATCTACTAGACACTAACTAACTAACCATCTAATCTTCTAACTCTAACATATCATAGATACTAAGATATCTATATGCACTAATTATCTTAACTTCTAAGACAACTCTAACATATCCCAACTAACTTTAATACTAATACTTGATACCAAATAGCGTACCTTACTCAAGTCCCAATACTCTCTTATCCTTACTCATGATACTTGAGTGTCACGATACCAATATCATCATGGTACCCAAGTATCACACTAGTACCTTTTTCAAAACTTTAATATCTTGACACAGAACTTATTTATATTTGGCTTACTTGATAACCATTTGTATCAACATAAACACACACTAACACATATTATCTAACAATAATATATATGTACTATATCATACATATTCTTGACAACCTATGATACCTACATTTACTTGATATCCATACTACATAGGCTCATAGGATACACAAAATGTCCATGTCATATAGTCAGTTTTCTACTTAAAACCAATACTTCACCTATTAGATCTATTCACTAAATTTTAGGATTAAAGTATGTCATAGCCCTTCGTATTAGCGTTCTGAAACTTCAAACGGATCGCATTTTCGTGTCCGAAAGCTCCCGGAATCGTAAAAATACCGAAACGCGTTCGTCTTTCGGACAACTGACACTCAAACAGTTTTATAGCAAGTTCTAGAACGATTTTGGCTTATTAAAATATATATTTGGAAAGCTAACTTTGATACGCTTCTTTTAAAAAAAGGAAGATTAATCAGAGTTCTGAGCTAAAAGTTATGGCATTTCTAAGTTGCTATGGTTACTAAAAACGTGGATGAATATTATGACGAATTTGGGTTGTTTTGGACAAAAGAAACACATCTCACTCTCCACACCATTAACCCCTTGCTACTCACTTCATATAACACACACAACCACTCATACTACTAACCACAAGCAACACACACACTCACAATCTAAAACCAACACACCACTATACAATAATATATATATATATATATATATATATATATATATATATATATATATATATATATATATATATATATATATATATATATATATATAACAGTCCACTATATTAATGTATATCAATATGACATGTATCTATATAAATATGGCATTAGAAGGCTAAGATACTTAGATACCAACATAGGTATCCAAATAGAAACTAGATGGGGTGTCCTAACCACGTCTAATCTATCCTCTAATAAGTCTAAATCTGAAATTAAAAGACAATAACTCCTATAAGGTATAAATACAAACACATGGTGTTCCTCCTTTGGAAACTCTCCAAGTAGGACACCAAAACTATCCCAACTTCCTTGAGAGGACTCATGAAAGCCTCTAAACCAAAACTAATGGTGGTTCATGCATGGGGGTTCAATCTAAAATGCAAGAGAAATTGAAATAGAGGGATGGTTATACCTATTGGGAGTTGGATCCCAATGATACTCTCAAATGGACACGTTTTTGACACGAAAACTCCTCCAAAATGGACACCCTTTCTTGCTCCTTGCTCCCAATCCTTGCTAGCCCCTCCTCTTTGGTTGAATGAAAAGAAATGATGGAAGATTGGAGGTAGAATGGAGGGATTTGGAGATCAAAATCAAGAAGGAAGCTCTCAAGTTTGGAGAAAAACAAATTTGGGAAAAATGAGGCAAGTATGGAATGAAAGAGAGGAACACCTCTCACTTATAGGTGGCTAGATATACATGCCCTAATGGGCCTATGTGAAATGTATAAGATGCCCCTACAAGTCTCATTTGGGTCAATTTAAGTCATGCCAAGGTTTGGGGTCAAAAGGGTCAAGTTTAAGTCTCTAAATGAACCAATCTAATAAAGTGGGATTAGTCTAATTACACTAACTTAATTAGTGGGATTTGTGGGTCATGTCTAACTAACCTTGGGGTCCTGACTAGAGTCTAAGCTATCCGGGTCACTAACACAAGTCGGAACGAGACGAAACTCAAACCCGACTAAACAAATCCCATAAAATCGATATTAAAATATAAAAATTTCAAAAATATTAAAATATGGAAAATGATAAATTTACCCTCAATTTTGAAAACTGAGAGTGATAAATCTACCCCCTTAAAATAATTTTGTCCTCAAAATTTAAGTTTGTTGTACTCTTTTCTAGGTCAAACCCCCAACAGTCAAGGTCAAAACTTCTATCTAGCAACACACAAGATCATGGTCCTACTGGTCGTGATTTTATAGTCTCAACAGGGTCACTACACTATCTAGCACAACAAAAATATAATCCAAGAGGTACTATTGGAACATACAACAATCATGGAAAGGACGGAAGAAGAACAAAGAACAGACCTGCTAACCCATCACCTGTAGCATCGGCCTCCTCGACCGTCAACGAAAAAGTCCTGCCCGGCTGGGTACATCCCTCTGCTGGTGCGGGACATGACGCTGTTCTGCAAGTGGCCTAACTCCATCTCCCTACCCTTGGTATGGACAATGGCCAGGATGATGAAAGGTTAAGAGACAATCATTAATTAGATGCTCCGTTGATCCACAGTGTAAGCACGCTCCCAGCCTCTTTCTGCACACCTCCCAAGAATTGCCTGACCTCCGACAGTAGGTATAGGTGGGAGCTGGCTGGACTGCCTCACAAAATGATGTTGATCTTGTTATAGTGGAGATCGTATCGTCGCGTGAAACTGTCGAACCTGGGCTCTAGCTGGGGCCTTGAACTGCTATTGTGGCGACAAAAGATTGATATAGAAACTGGGGCTCGAAAGGATGGGACACAAGTGTCATGTGGGTAGTAGGCTTAATGTGGGTCGTGTTTGGTCGACAGGTTTGGGTCAAAATGTTGTCCATAATTCAAGTCGAAAATAAAAGTGACTTCATGGGGTGAATCAAGAGTGGACCTTGTGTCAGGAAAGTCGTGTGATAAAAATAAAGCACAAGATGATGTGTTTGAGTAGGATACGAAGGTCATGGGTATAGGGTGTCTTGTCTAGATCATGTATGTGAAGTTGGTTTTAAGAAATCAACTAGTCTTGTGCTCCTAAATTAAAAGTCATGGCAATGTGCATGTGATGATCATAAATAAAAGTGGGAATGGTCAAATGGCTTAAATTGACCGAAAGTGGTGATACAAAAGTAATACAAGGGAACAAGTTTGAGTGGGACATGACATATCAAAATGAAGATAATCTTGTCTACTATAAACTCGTGAAGGAAGTTTCCAGAGATTGACATCTCTGATGCTCCAGAAATCAAAGTCATAGAAAGAATATCTGTCTATTCAGAATACTCTCTCTAGGGTGTCTACCCAAGTCTTGACCCTATCTACACAAGGTACTAACTCCTCTATATGATACTTGGATGGTACCCCTGTACTAGGTTGCTCATGCCTCTCCTCCAACTAGTCACTAAAATGTTGGTGCCTAAACTTCTATAATACTTGAGATACTTTGTCTCTAGCTACTAGGGTACTCCTATTCTGGTTCCTGGTGCAACTCCTACCTTGACACCTATTGATCACTCTAGGGTTCTCATCTATATCTAATTATCAATAATCATATATAATTACTTCCTAACCATACTCTAATCTATTAACACAATTAATCAAGGACACAGACCAACTGCAAATCACCAAGCCATCACACTACGAAGAACCTATAATAAAATGAGACTCTACAAGGGCCTAAACTAAAGAACTGGAAGTATCCCTACTCCTAAGCTAATTGATAATGGAACAGAATCTATAATAACAGAAGTGAAATGATAAAGATGACATGTTAAGAACCTTCTCAAGATACAATCTGATAATCATACACGTCTATCCAAAATTATGATACTCAGAATCCTCGCCACGCTAGTAAGCAAGACTACGATAAACGGCAGGGTCCATAACTGGGGTATGCACCTCTATAATCATGTCATCTGGAATCCTCACTACGCCGACTAGTATAGCTGCGAGAAATTTCAAATCTTATAACCAAGATATGTACATCCGAAGTCAGGTCTCTACGTTTTCGTCACGCCGGCTAATATAGCTGCAATAAACTCTAGGCTCCATAACCAAATAGACGTTTTATCTTTCCTATTATTTTTGTCAATATATGTTATCAGAAGATACAATAACTCAGGCCATAACATTCATCTCGATATGAAATCAAAATCAACAATGATTCCGTCAAAAATCAAATTCAATAACAAGAAGTAAGGATGAACAAAAACAAGGAAAATAATTTTAATTTGAAGTTCAAAATGAGGTTCTCAAGGGTCGTCCCAGAAATCTCTTAAGAAGTCCTAAATGTGATTGAGCACTCTATATATAGCCTATAACCTATATCCTAACAGCAGGCTCGTAGCAGCACTCTAAGTCGAGCACCACTACGAAATCGTACTAGTTGTGACTCTGACCTATATGGGCCACCACAAAAATGTGTCACGACCTGCACCCTGATTAGGGACACGAGCACGTGGGCACGTCCAGCATACACTGCAGAATCGACGGTAAAACGTTGTATAGGTCTACTAGAAAGTATAGCATCTAGATACAATATATATGTACCTGTCATCTCCGCATGGAGGTATATAATCTCAACTCAATCACAAGACATCTAAGGAAGATAGACACGAATATCATAAAGATATGATAGAAATATATGAACTGAAAAAGATGTAAAATCACAACACAGTTTAGAGTTAAAGACATAACACAATCCAAAATATAACATATAACATAAGTCTCAATACTAGTTGGAACGCATTCCAGTCAAACATATATAACAGTCTAAGCAGGAGGTAAATCCTCTACTGGCACCAAGGGTAACATCTGGTCAAAGTCTCCATCTTGGCCATACCCGTAATTGGTAGAGCAGTCGGCCTCTAAATTCTCTGTAAACATCAACGGTAATCCTATCAGGATAATGAACGAGCATAAACACCAAAAGCAGTTCCATAGTATTGACAAATGCTATAAGAGACAATCATAATGGAATACAAGATGATATATCAAGACTAGAATATAAACATGATATATAAAAATACAAAATCATGTCAGGGTGTAATGTACAGGAAACTAGAACAGTACATGAATATCTGGTGTACAATATAAATATAAATGGTGTCTTGAGTATTATAGCATAATGTGATTGGCTTGGGTCAGGATCAGACTGTTCCATTTGACTGGCTATGCACAAGAACAAGCACAAGTAAACCTGGAGATCAGGCCGACCAAAATGGAAAGCTATGCATAAGTAGTTTCAGGTCAGGCTACACCATACATGTGGTGAGGGTGGAGCTATGAACAAGTAGTAGCAGGAATACAAAAGGGGTATTGATCACATAACCTATAATAACTCCCCATCCACGAATAGTATATGGATCCGGACACAAGACGTCATGACACAGGATTCTCCAAGAGGGTAGCTAATCTCTCTCAGGAATCGATGGCAATACAAGTACAGGAAACCAGATCGAACAATGTACTAATATACCACGGTAACCCAGGAATGACATCTTATGACAGGCAACCTGTCACGACCCGCACCCGGATATACGGGTACAAATACGTGGGCCACGCCAGCCTACGCCGCAGTATCGACGGTAGAGCGCTGTCAAGTACCCGATACTAACTACAACATCTAAAAGATCCATAACTATAAAGGTACTCATATCACATCACAAAAACTAAGGAAGATAAGATAAAAAATAATAAAAATATCACTAGAACAACTAGAATCTATAAGGATCATATCAGACAAAAAATAAAACAGGGGAAAAATAATAACAAAACTAAAATAACTACCAGACCTAGAACTCCTGGGAGACAACTCACGGTGAAAGGATATCGAAATCCGCCTTAGCTAGCAACATCCTGCAGTCCAATAATGAGGGCATAACAACTCATAAAAATATTGTCAACGTATCCAGTCAGGATGGAAATGAGTACATAAACTAATAGCAGTTCCATATGAATTGACAAATTCTATAAGAGACAATTATAATGAAATACAAGATGAAATATCAAGACTGGAAATAAAGTTGTATATGTAAAAGTGGATATCATGTCAGAGTATAAAATACTGGAATGTAGAACAGTACAGTAATATATGATGTATAACGTAAATATAAACAGTATCTTGAGATATTAGAGCATTATGTGATCGTTTTGGGTCAAGATTAGGCTCTTCCATCTGACCGACTATGGTGCAAGAACAAGCGCAGGTAAACCTGGAGATCAGGCCGGCCAAAATAGAAAGCTATGGTGCAAGTAGTATCAAGTCAGGCTTTACCCTACGTGAGGTGAGGGTAAAGCTATGATGCAAGTAGTAACCAGTGGGGTATGATCACATAACCTCTAATAACTCCCCATCCCCGAGTAGTATAATGGATCCAGATATGTCACGTCATGATGCGGAATTCTCTAAGAGGGTAGCAAATCCCTTTAGGAATCGGCGTCAATACAAGTACAAGAAAAACAAGATCGAACAATGTACCAATATACCATGGTAACCCAGGAATGACATCTCGTGACAGGATCCGACGTATACTAGTCCGTGTACAATCGTGTCGGGAATCAAGTAAAATACTACAGCTGAATCGGATATAGCAGATATCAAAACAATAAAAACTATCAGAGAATGTACTCGTCTGCTGTCTTGGACAATAAGTGAGGATCTATGCCTGAACTGACGTCACAGAGACCTAACATGAATTTACAAGGTTACTTAGTGTTTTAGAGTAAACAATATATATAAATACATTAATTCTATGCTTCTAGGCCTATTCTAGGTCAAACTCAGTCAACTAAGTCAAACTGGGTTAAAGGTTGACTTACAGTTGACTTTGGTCAACTTTGGTCAACTCCTAGTCTACTCTAGGTTAAACTAGGTTAAAGCTAGTCTCTATAATCATCCACATAGAAAACTGGTCAATTTTAGTGATATGAAATCACTGGAATCGACGGATCTTAATTTCGATGCATGGATCTCAAAATACGAACCAAAAAGAGAAAGATTATAACAAATGGTGATAGATAGGGGAAAAGTCTATAGATGTTGTTGGATGATAAAACAAACATCACCAACGTGTCCAGAATGGTCAAAATAGCTAGAATAGCCAACCCATAAGTCCAATTTGGATATAGGAGCAAAAAGATAATTTTGAGTCAAAACGGTATCCGTATTGGACCCATTTTGCACCAAAAAATGTGTCAAGATAAAAGTCCTCAAAACCTAGCTAAATATGTGTCCATGAATCCAGAATGACGATACAAACTCAACGGTATATCTGGAATTGAATTTCGAAGGTCCGAACTCAAATTGGTCCGTTGACCCGGATATTGGAATCTGATTTGCACGGAAATACGTATCGGAGCCAATATCCACAAAACTCAGCAAATTATATATCAACGAGTCTAGAATGACGATACGAACTCAACGGTATATTCATAATTGGATTTCGATGAGCCGATTTTAAAATGGTCCGTTGACCCGGACTGTCGGGCCCGTTTACACCAAAATGCGTGCCAGGGCCTACGTCCTCTAAATCTAACAAAATTTATATGAATTCATGCCAGAACGATGCCACGAGTCGACAGATGGTGTCAGAATTGGAATCCAGAGTCTCAGGTCCAAAATTGGGATTATACAAATTGAAAATTACGAATTCGGACGGCCAACTTTGGCATCAAATTCAACCAATCAAACAAGCTCACAATGAAACAAAACTTAAGAGACAGAAAGAGGATTATATCAGCTGCACACAGGAACTGGTGGCACGCCAAATGGAGCTGCGATGGCGAAGATACGAGCTGACGAAGTTGGCTCCACAAAACTGTCCAAAAATAGTACAATTTAAAGTGTCAACTTGATGGCCGATTTTGATGCATCAAACGACAAAATTAACAGATAAAATTTATGAGGGGTGAAGGGGTATATACCAAAATTGAGACAGAAGAAACGGTTCGACGATCCAACGGTCGGATTGTCCAAAAAACGCGCGCAAAGTCGCTGTCCCCAAACAAAATTCTGAGTTCGATCTCGCGCGCGTCACGACGGAAACCCGTACAAAATGCATGAATCGCCTACGTGGCGCATCAGAGAAGATGGTGCACAGCACGGGAAGGCCGCCTGGGGTTCGTCGGAGTGGGGTGGCCGGCCACGCGGTGCCACAGTTATGCACGACGGTGCGCGGTAGGCCGTGCGCGGTAGCCCGTGCGCGCGCACGGCTGCTGAGCTGCTGATGTTGCGTATGCTGCTATTGCAGTGCTTGCTGCTGCTGTTGCTGGCCAGGGCGGCGACGGCACAGCTAATGGCGACGGTACAGCGGCGGAGCCCGGCCTGGCGGGGCACGACGGAGGCGGTTGGCCGCGACGGTGGTGGTGATGGTGTGGTGGTGGTGCTAATGGTGATGGTGAGGATGATGATGGTGGTGGTGTTGTTAATGACGATAGTGAGGGGGGTTCGGTTGAAAGTGGAGGAGAGGGGAGAGAGAGCTGTGAGGTGATGAGGGAAGAGAGAGAGAGAGAGAATTATATATATAAATATTATACATATATATATATATATATATATATATATATATATATATATATATATATATATATATATATATATATATGTTATTAGAAAGAGAGAAAAAGAGATATTTAAATAAGTAGAGAAAGGAAGAGAGATATTTTAGAGTAGAAAAAAAGATAAATTGTATGTGGGATATTTGGGTAGTCATGATAGGGGTCACATAAAATTGGATTGGGTGTTGGGTCAAGTTTGGACAAGTTGGGGCTAAGGTTTGATCAAAATTATAAATTTAAGCCATGTATAATCATGGATGAAATAGGAGCACATGGGAGATCAATTACGTGGCACACAAGTGGCACGTGCATAGTAGACTCAAAATAGGTCAGAATCATATTTTGGGTCGATTAGGTTGGACAGATGTTGAGCCCCGAAATTAAATTGGAAGTTAAGTCACAAATTACGACAGACTATAAATTGGCCTAAATTGACCCGAAAGTTCCGCGATGCAAAAAGAGTACAAGAAAACAAGTTTGAGTGGGACATGATATATCAAAATAGAGATAATCTTGTCTACTATAAACCAGTGAAGAAAGTTTCCAGAGACTGACATCTCTGACACTCCAGAAATCAAAGTCATGGAAAAGAGTATTTAATGATAAAAAAATAATCAAGTAAGAATTATTATCGAAAATAATTCTTTTAGAAAAATCAAAAAATAAATTCCTGAAATTTAGGGGACTTACACAACCAATATATACTAGTCTGTGCACCATCGTGTCGAGAATCAAGTAAAACACTATAACTAAATCGGATACAGAAGATATCAAGACAAGGAACTACTATCAGAGAATGTACTCGCCTGCGGTCCTGAGCGGTCTAGTGGGATCGATGCTCAAGTAATGTCACAGACCTAAAGATGAGATATATATGAGTTAATTAGGGTTTGACAGTGTTTGGCATGATTTCTTAATATATGATATACAATCTAGGTCAAACTAGGTCAAACTAAGTCAAACGAAGTCAAACTAGGTAACACTAAGTCAAACTAGGTCACAGAAAGTCAAACCAAGTCAAACTAGGTCAAACTAGGTCAAAAGTTGACTTACAGATGACTTTTGGTCAACTGGTTAACTCCTAGTCCAATCTTGGTCAAACTAGTCTAATGGTTGACTCATAGTTGACTTTTGGTCAACTGGTCAACTCTAGTCAAGTTCTAGTCAATTCTAGGCCAAGTATTGACTTGTAGTTGACTTTTGGTCAAAACAGTCAAACTTGGTCAATCGAGGTCAAAACTAGTCTAAGTATCCTATTCCAAATATTTACCTACCAATATACCATATAACTTGGTCATATTGGTATCCCGGTACAAATACCTTGGTTGGGACATGTAAAACCCCTAAATTTCTACTACGATTTTTTTTTAAATAATTTGGTATTGATTTCGTAATTCGGATTTATACTTCGCATACGATTCGGCATTTGTCGTATTGTACGTCTCGTGCGAGTTTGCATTTCGTATTTACTCATCGAGTGTGAATATGTGCGAGGTACATATTTTTAGAAAAATATTTTTTTTTGATTTTATTTATAAGGGATAGTTTCAAAATAATACATGATAAATTATTTTTATTTACTTCAAGTTGTGAAGGCGTCGTGTCAAGATTTTCCAAAATGCTAGTTTTATGGTTCAAATATAGTAGTAATAATTTTGTAAATATTTGTATGCGAGGTACCTTAATCTAATACATGTAATCTTTTTAATTTTCAAAATTATTTTATAAATTATTAAAAAGGTATTTTAAATATATTTCAAAATTATTTCATTATTATTTTTATACTAATTATAAAAGTTATTTTGGAATTTGTGTTATTTAATTAAACATTATTATGGTTGTTTAAAAATTTCAATTATCTTATTGCTTTATAAGCTTAATTTAATATGAGTTAGCTATACTAAATTTGGATTTGAAATAAAACTAGATTTAAATTGGATTTGTATGAGATTTGGATTGAATCGGTTTTTTAAATTGATTTTAAAACTAAAAGTAATTATCTATAAGGGGGTTTAAAATTCTCTAATCCATATCCCAACTAGGGAGTCCACCTCCTAAATAAGGAGAGGTTCCATGCCCTCTTTTTCCCATAATTTCTTCAATCCCAATATTCCTCCACCCGAACGTGTTGTGCATCGTGTCTGTGTCCACCCATTCTTATTCCAATATATTTATATATACATTTATCCTCCCATATCGGACACATCCCGAGACAATTAAATTTATAATCCTATTCCTAGCTACCAATCAGCCCCTACCCCCACAGACGGGCACCACCACCAGAATCTCGGCCATCCGTTCTTCTTGCGGACCCCCGCCTCTGTCAACACCCTTGCGACGTTCACCACCACCTCCTTCTTCCCGACCCAACCCTACTGTTACTTATCCCAGCACCAAGCCGACGTAACCCCGACACAGCCACCCCGCCATCAAACCGGTGCAGCCCACACACCAATCCGCCCAGCCACCAACCAGCCCCAGCACTCCCTCCTCCCGATCAAACCACCGCCACCACACACGCACCACCACCACGACCACCTGCCGAAAACCCCCAATCCGCCACCAACAACAACAACAAATTAGAAATAGGAAGCCCTCACCTGAGCCCTCCGCCACGCCTCGCTGCCGGATCCCGGCGCCGCCGTGGTTGGCAAGAGCCCGTCTCTCACTTCTCCACTTCTCTAAACCCTCCGTCGAGTCCTGACCGCCGCCATCGGGCCGGAGGCGCGTGCACCCCTCTGCCGAGATCCTCGACTCCGACGACTTCACCACCTGTGCGCCCTCCTCAAAGTGGCCCACCCCGAATGCCGCGCCGTCGAGAGACGCGCCGTCCCGAGCTTACGCCGCCGACGCGGCGAACTCCGACCGCCCGCGCGCGCGAGTACCCAGCTCGCCCCGCCGCCCCTCTTTCCTCCTCTCATCCGTGAACATCGCAGTCGCCCACGCTGCTAGCCCCAGCGCCGGTGACTCCCCTCCGACCTTCTCCCCCTCTCTCCCGACGACCGGAGCCCGAGCCTCGCTCTTCCGATCCCCATCTGCTCTCCTTCTTCAATCCCACATATTCTCTCTCTCTCTCTCTCTCGAACTCACAGAGAAAGCCTTTGTCTTTTCTTTTATTGTCATTATTGTTACTTTTATTTATTTATTTATTTATTTCTTTTCTTTCCTCTTTTTTTCGTTTCTCTTGCAAGTGAATAGCAAAAGCTATGCTGATATTTTGTTTTACTGTTACTATTATTTTTATTGTTATTATCATTATTTTTATTATTATCCTGACTACTATGATGATGATGATTATCATTATTAGCTAGTAAATGTTATGATTTTTATTAACCATTACTATTATTATTATATTATTATACATTATAGTGTTGCCCGAAGTATATCTATACATACATTATATAATTATTACTATCATAAATTATTACTTAGTTATTTAGCCTAATTATTTTAATACATATGTATATTAAATAATTTTCAAGGAATTATTTTATAGGACTGGGTTGCCAAAATATAATTTTAAAAATTTGGGTTTAAATTCTTAGAAATATTATTATGATATTTGATTGTATTTTAAGATATGGTTTTTGATTAAATTATTTAGTTGATTAAATTATGAGTTTTGACATAAAACATGATTTCCTATATTTTCAAGTGTATTTATAATATTTTGGATAAAAGAAAAGCATAGTTTTTAATTATATTAGATTTTCCAATATAGTTCTATTATCATAAATACTTTTCTAAAATAATTGTATATACAAATCTCTCCTTATCAATCTTGACCACGACAATTCCAAATTGATCCCTATCTTCCTACAAATCTCGAACTACCTTATTTCGTCCTTAGCCAATTGGACCGTTTCGGACCCAATGACACGGTCAACCCATCGATTGAGATCATCTTGCGTACATTTGGCATCTACGACTATTTTGTGCCAACACAATCATACGCACGTCAATTGCAACCAACTCAAGTCCATGCCCTCATCAGAGATCGTCATATATATTTGTAGCACCGAAGTCGCAGTTCGTGCCACCTTGATCATCGCAGCACACTAGGCATCCTACCAGGCAAGACACCTTACTATTTGCTGTTTATTTATTTATCTTATATTTTATGTATTATTCATTATTTTCTTTATGCAAAATAAACTGTGATACATGACATAACCTGTTAGAACTTACTGTTCATTTATATTTCCTGCTATGTATTATTTTTCTTACATATTAAACCTAGAATTAAGGGACCACCTTGTGTATTGCATGCATAGGCCTTGACACATTTATACCACGTTATTGTGAGTCACATATAGGACTCGGACATGCGTGATTGGCTGGCCACCAGTACGTATAAGCCGTGCGATAGGAATAACCGCTAATAGAATTGCATGCTAGTTTGACTTAGCGGTTATAAAGGTTTTCTGTTATGGATACAACCTAGTAGGCATTGGGCGGGGAGGACAATTCCTTAGCGTATGGGCTTCGATGCACTTTTCCTTATGACCCGGAAGCTCCGCCGGAGATACGGGGTTGATGACCCATGATTACTGACGGCCACTGACGTTCTGCGGAACGTTATGCTCTTACTGATTGGGCCTCTGGTGTCCCAAGGGGGGACTATGCCGATCCTATTTAGCCAGGGCCCATGCGTAAGAAGGATTGTTCTTAACTACATTTTACTTAGAACGGTTAGGCTACCTTATCCATTAGGTATGAGTACTTTTGGTTTGGGTACTTGTATCTGACCGTGGCTTGGAATAATAACTTGTCGCGGATTAGTTCGTCACATCTTGTCCTTGTTTGGTTGTAGGTGTGACTTACTACTTCGATGAGAAGGTATTGAACCTTGTTGGGGTACGGATACCATATTAGATTCATAGCATGGAAAGATACGTCACCGTGAATAATTTACCATCTTCTGTCCTTGTTTGGTTGGGGGGATGGTAAGCTAGTTCAATAGGTGTGTATTGGACCTTGTTATAATTCAATTGACTTATTTATTTGAGCAATATTTATTCAGTTTATATGGCATGATATTATGTGTCTTGTTACGTCCCTCTGAGGACCTGGTTATCTCGCCAGGTGTGTGCTCTTGTCTTTCGCAGGTGTTCTAGCCGTGGCCATGATCGTCACTATTTCTTCGAGGATGATTCACTTTGATCGTCTTCGCTTCGCTCGCCAAATTCATTCTTTTGTATATCATGTATTTCTTTTCATAGTTGGTAGTAGATTTGTCTCCGCCCAACTATATGTACCAATGATAATTCATAGTTGATTATATGATATCTTTTGTTCATTTATTTTGTGTGGATGAGATTAGTTATGGTTCTACTGAGATTATGTATTCATACGAGGTTTCCATATATTGGAGTGTACTTCGTATGAATACAGCTGGCATGTCTACGTTCCTAGTCCTACGTATTTTGGGACTGGGGCGTTACATGTTTTTGTGGTGGCCCATGCAGGTCAGGATAAATTGTTTGGTTACTTTACCGTACCAAGCAAGCGTGCGTATAGGATTAGAGTCTAGGATCTCATCCACATACTTGACCTCTCCTCTCGATTCTATTTTCGAACTACCGCTTGACTCATCGATTGTATCTTGTTTGATTCTTATCTCCCTTTCGTGCTTGCTAGAGGTTAGAAAGGTGACCCCTACTAGATAGACATATTTTCGTTGCCCCACACACCATTAGTTTAACCCTTATAAGTTGGGTAGAATGCCTCATGGCATAGCATTGCCTTCATCCTTACGACTCATTACAGTAGATACTAAGTGGATTACCCAGACTATAAATTTTTAAGGACCATACCTTATTGGTCGACCAAAGCCTTAGACAAGGAGACAATAGGTCGACTGTATAGGCACCAAACAAGACTTAGATTCGTAAGGACTTCGAACTAATTCTAGTCTCTTTCAATAATAATCTCACGTGCCTATATTTTACCATCTTGACTAAATGTTACTACTATAGCCTAGTTTTGAAAGTTTAACCGTTATCAAACTTGTTCAAGACACATGCTATTGAGAGCGCACTCATTAACATATTGTCTAGTCAGAACCGGTGCATGATGGTCTGATCAACCGAGTGCACTTTGGTTCGCTTTTATCTATCGTTCTACGTGGATAGGGTCATAGCTAAACTTGTCCTTTAGAGTCCCATCCGCAACAGCCTTAACAATTCTTTTTAAATTACTCACTCGCCTTTGAACCACATATTGGTATTCGAAAACAACTTCCTTGGACTCATATTGGTTTTCGTCTTTCACTTATTTAGACGAAGACTCGTACTTAATAGATAGACCCAAAGTATCACCTTAGTTGCCCCACCATCTGTTGCCAAGATAGTTAGCCATAGACCAACCCAGATGACTTCAATCTCGTCTCAAGTTACAGGCCATTTCCTTCAACTCTCAATCTATTATCATGACTTTCTAAATTGTTTAAAACTTAGGAAGGATTAGAACCCGTTCCCTTAACCGTACTTCTAAAACCTAGACGAGTATCTTCTCCCAAGGAAATCACCTATCCTTAATCTCAAATCAAATTACCACCCCTTATTGACCGTTAATCTTTGTCTCTTCTTCCGTTAACACGCGACCATCAATTACTCCCTAAATTATATTCGTGATTTATTTTCGTAGTTATCGAAATCACGATTTTCTAATGCATATCTTAAACGTCGTGATTTGATTGTTCCTCAATGATATACCCTTGTACCCTCTCAACCCCCTACTTATTTTTAATTTCGAGGACGAAATTCTTGTAAGTTGGGTAGGATGTAAAACCCCTAAATTTCTACTACGAATTTGTTTTTTAAATAACTTGGTATTGATTTCGTATTTTCAGATTTGTACGTCGCATACGATTCGGCATTCGTCGTATTGTACGTCTCTTGCGAGTTTGCATTTCGTATTTACTCATCGAGTACGAATATGTGCGAGGTACATATTTTTAGAAAAATATTTTTTTTGATTTTATTTATAAGCGATAGTTTCAAAATAATACATGATAAATTATTTTTATTTACTTCAAGTTGTGAAGGCGTCGTGTCAAGATTTTCCAAAATGCTAGTTTTATGGTTCAAATACAGTAGTAATAATTTTGTAAATATTTGTATGCGAGGTACCTTAATCTAATACATGTAATCTTTTTAATATTCAAAATTATTTAATAAATTATTAAAAAGGTATTTTAAATATATTTCAAAACTATTTCATTATTATTTTTATACTAATTATAAAAGTTATTTTGGAATTTATGTTATTTAATTAAACCTTATTATGGTTGTTTAAAAATTTAAATTATCTTATTGCTTTATAAGCTTAATTTAATATGAGTTAGCTATACTAAATTTGAATTTGAAATAAAACTAGATTTAAATTGGATTTGTATGAGATTTGGATTGAATCGGTTTTTTTAAATTGATTTTAAAACTAAAAGTAATTATCTATAAGGGGTTTAAAATTCTCTAATCCATATCCCAACGAGGGAGTCCACCTCATATATAAGGAGAGGTTCCATGCCCTCTTTTTCCCATAATTTCTTCAATCCCAATATTCCTCCACCCGAACGTGTTGTGCATCATGTCTGTGTCCACCCGTTCTTATTCCAATATATTTACATATACATTTATCCTCCCGTATCGGACACATCCCGATACAATTAAATTTCTAATCCTATTCCTAGCTACCAATCCGCCCCTACCCCCACAGACGGGCACCACCACCAGAACCTCGGCCACCCGTTCTTCCCGTGGACCACAGCCTTTGTACGCGGCGTTCACCACCACCTCCTTCTTCCCGACCCAACCCTACTGTTACTCATTCCAGCACCAAGCCGACCTAACCCCGACACAGCCACCCCGCCATCAAACCGGTACAACCCACACACCAATCCGCCCAGCCACTAACCAGCCCCAACACTCCCTCCTCCCGATCAAACCACCGCCACCACACACACACACCACCACCACGGCCACCGGCCGGAAACCTCCAATCTGCCACTACCAAAAAAAACAAATTAGAAATATGGCGCCCTCACCTGAGCCCTCCGTCATGCCTCGCTGTCGGATCTCGGTGCCGCCGTGGTTGGCAAGAGTCCGTCTCTCACTTCTCCACTTCTCTAAACCCTCCGTCGAGTCCTGACCGCCGCCATCGCGTCGGAGGCGCGTGCACCCCTCTGCTGAGATCCTCGACTCCGGCGACTTCACCACCTGTGCGCCCTCCTCGAGGTGGCCCACCCCGAACGCCGTGCCGTCGAGAGACGCGCCGTCCCGAGATCACGCCGTCGACGCGGCGAACTCCGACCGCCCGTGCGCGCGAGTACCCAGCGCGCCCCGCCGCCCCTCTTTTCTCCTCTCATCCGTGAACATCGCAGCCGCCCACGCTGCCTAGCCCCGACGTCGGCGACTCCCCTCCGACCTTCTCCCCCTCTCTCCCGACGACCAGAGCCCAAGCCTCGCTCTCCCGATCCCCCTCTGCTCTCCTTCTTCACTCCCACATATTCTCTCTCTCTCTCGAACTCACAGAGGAAGCCTTTATCTTTTCTTTTATTGTCATTATTGTTACTTTTATTTATTTTTTCTTTTTATATTTTTTTCTTTTCTTTCCTCTTATTTTTGTTTCTCTTGCAAGTGAACAGCAAAAGCTATGCTGATATTTTGTTTTACTATTACTATTATTTTTATTGTTATTATCATTATTTTTATTATTATCCTGACTACTATGATGATGATGATTATCATTATTAGCTAGTAAATGTTTTGATTTTTATTAACCATTACTATTATTATTATATTATTATACATTATAGTATTGCCCGAAGTATATCTATACATACATTATATAATTATTACTATCATAAATTATTACTTAGTTATTTAGCCTTATTATTTTAATACATATGTATATTAAATAATTTCCAAGGAATTATTTTATAGGACTGGGTTGCCAAAATATAATTTCAAAAAATTGGGTTTAAATTCTTAGAAATATTATTATGATATTTGATTGTATTTTAAGATATGGTTTTTGATTAAAATATTTAGTTGATTAAATTATGAGTTTTGACATAAAACATGATTTTCTATATTTTCAAGTGTATTTATAATATTTTGGATAAAAGAAAAGCATAGTTTTTAATTATATTGGATTTCCCAATATAGTTCTATTATCATAAATACTTTTCTAAAATAATTGTATATACAAAATCTCTCCTTATCAATCTTGACCACGACAATTCCAAATTGATCCCTATCTTCCTACAAATCTCGAACTACCTTATTTCAGCCTTAGCCAATTGGACCGTTTCGGACCCAATGACACGGTCAACCCATCGATTGAGATCATCTTGCGTACATTTGGCATCTATGACTATTTTGTGCCAACACAATCATACGCACGTCAACTGCAACCAACTCAAATCCATGCCCTCATCAGAGATCGTCATATGTATTTGTAGCACCGAAGTCGCAGTTCGTGCCACCTTGATCATCGCAGCACACCAGGCGTCCTACCAGGCAAGACACCTTACCATTTGCTGTTTATTTATTTAGCTTATATTTCATGCATTATTCATTTTTTTTTATGCAAAATAAACTGTGATACATGACATAACCTGTTAGAACTTACTGTTCATTTATATTTTCTTTTATGTATTATTTTTCTTACACATTAAACCTATAATTAAAGGACCACCTTGTGTGTTGCAAGCATAGGCCTTGACACATTTATACCACGTTGTTGTGAGTCACATATAGGACTCGGACATGCGTGATTGGCTGGCCACCAGTACGTATAAGCCGTGTGTCACGACCCGCACCCACTTTTCCGGATACGAGACGTGTCCAAGCCAGCCTACGCCGCAGAGTCGGCGGTAGAATGCTGTCAAGCCCGCAAGAAAATAAATGCTCTAAAATAAACATTATTGCTCATTCACATTTCTAGATTTATTACACATTTACAATTAAAAAAATACAAGATTTTACAATTAATGAAATTGATACAATTGCTTTCTATTTCTAGGTTGTCTTCAGCATACCCAAGTCTTCTCCAGTGCTAAGAGTGATCGCGGCTAAACCTGAAAAATGTTGGTTTCCAGTCAGGAATGGAACAAATACACAAACCGACGGCAATGCAAAACACAATAGAATTAACAAGTCATGAAAATAGCATATGGAATATGAAAGCTAGTAAGAAAACTGATGACATAGCACGATAGAGAAGTAAATAAAGAAAAACTAATAAAAGACATCTATCTAGGTGGTGTGAAATATCTGTTTCGACATGTGAACGGCTAGGAGGTAAATACGGCTCACTGCACGTGTCGTGTGCAGCTGCTATCGTTCAAGAATAGACTCATGGAAAAGTTCTGGGTAGTTCACATGTTTACTAAGATATTTCCCCTCCCGACTACTCCGTGTGACGAGCGTGTCAACAAGCAGCAAGATATATGTATAAACATGAAATGAAAAGACTACTATGAATCGGAAAGCAATCAGTGAGGTCCTTAGCTGGAGAAACCAATAATACCATACCACTCAATGAGCCACAATCAGTCAACACATGTAGAAGTCTCCGGATGCTGAAATAAATAGTACCAACGTTCTCAGAATAGTCAACTTAGCTAGGATTGCCTGTCCTTAAGTCCAATTCTGGACACAGGGACAAAACGGTAATTTCGGACAAAAACGATGTCCGTCGTTGGACCCGCTTTGCACCGAAAAGCGTGGCAGAGTCAATGGTCTCTAAAGTCGTCAAACTACATGTCAACAGGTCCGGTTTTCCGATACGAACCCAACCGTATGTCCAAAGTTGGATTCCGGTGGGCCGTGCACAACGTGTATTATTACTCTCAAAGTCTAATAATTATCGTAAAGCCTTGTTAAAAAATAATATATATCAAATCGCATAAAACATGTTAACAAAACCCTTATTAATATTAAAGCCCAACATTACAATTTATTTAGAGAATACTAATAAACTATTTTAGAGATTATTAATTCGTATAGACCAATACCCAAAATGTTTTATAATAGTCATTTAAAATATAATTTTTAGAAAACTAATTATCATATATGTATATAACAAAAAGGGGTATTTATAATATTTAGAAACTAAATTTAATTAACATAAATAATACAACACATGTTGAAATTTGACTATTATTTATTCTTATTTTAATATTATAAATATATATGACATAGGTTCTAAGTGCAATTATCCAAGTCTCAAGGACTTTTATGATTCCTAATCCTTTAATGCATGTGCAACCATGCATGCACGTGGGACTCCTACCATATTTCTACTACTGTTGATATATGCTTTTCTAGCTAAGCAAAGATTCTCTCTTCCTAGCTAGCTAGCTAGCTAGCTAGCTAAACAAAGGAGCAAAAATATATATTTTATACAAAAGTTGTATATATAGGCAACTCCCTTTTATTTGTAGGTCGCACCTCCAAGTAACTAGGCTACTAGAAGAAACCAATTGTATTCCTCAACAGCTCTTTGCTTCCCATTAGGAATGTATGTAAAAATATAATAAAATAATTAAAAATAGATAACCAGCAGCATAGGCATGCTTATACACAACAATAGATTTAATTCACCCACTACTATAATATATATTCTTATTTAGCCTAACATTAGATGGAGAGAAGGAGGTTTAGCAAAGTTACCTATGGGAATCTACAGTTTGAATGTGGGTTTGAACGGAAGAAAGTCAACGCCGGTGCGACCGTAGATGTTGTCGGCAGTGCACCCTCCTCGAGCCAGGTGCTCCCAACACAGGAAGGAGGGGACTATCTTGGAGATGGTGAAGTCGGAACGGAGGCGGAGCACATGTGGACGTGTCGACGTTTGGTAGTGGTGGCTCGAACAGCGACTTCACAGGCAGGTGTGCGGAGCTGCACGGCTGGACTATATGGCGTCGACGTAGGAAAGCGGAGCGATTTCCTACGAAGTCTCGAGGGAGTTACACGTAGATGATGGTGGTTGATCGGCAACCCGCAGGAACTCGCGGCAGTGGATACACACCGGTGATGGACCCCTGGAGTTCGAAAACGCATCACAAATGACCGTGTGATGAGGCTCGCTCGACAAGGCCGACTTGGTGTTGGTGTCTTAGGATTGTTGGGAAGAAATATAGTGTAAGGAGGAGAGGAAAAAGTTACTGCGGAAGAAAAAAAGGAAGGGGAGACGGCTGTAGGTTTGGTTTTGTTGAGGCTTAGGAGGTGTCCTTTATATAGAGAGGGCTGAATTCGGAAGAAGATAGGTTAAAGATTTATATACAAATCCAATAGATACGAAGAGATCACATCTTATGCTATCATAAATAAATTTAAAAGTTATTTTATGAAATCTAAATACTTTGATAATCATAATACTCTATATTATCGTAAACACTATATTTTTGTAACCCTAAGGTCAAAAGTATTCAAAACCACTTAATCAGATTCAATATAATATTGATAACAAAATATAGATTTAATTAATAGTTAATATTACCAAAACAATTTAAACAACCTTTATCTACTAAAATTTGTTTTGGTAAAAACTATTATATTTAAATCGATCAAATCTTTTTTCGTAAATTTAAACCAAATAAATGTTTAGAACTAGTTTAACATAATCTTAGTACATAAATTTGAATCAAATAATTTTCAAAATTAATATTTAATAAAATTTAAGGTAGTAACAAAACATCTTTCATAATTCTAACTATATACTTCAATAAAATATTTATTAAAACAGAATAGTACTCTAAAAGTATTTAATTTTTAGCACTTGTTTTCAATAGAAATTAATCATAAAGTTATTCGCAAAGTCTCGACGAAAACGACCTTCAAGCACAATAAAAGAAAGAAGAAAAATTAATAATTAGAAAAATTCGGGAAGAGGGGTTACACCGTGCGATAGGAATAACAGCTAATAGAATTGCATGCTAGTTTGACTTAGCGGTTATAGAGGTTTTCTGTTGTGGATACAACAGAGTAGGCATTGGGCGGGAAGGACAAATCCTTAGAGTATGGGCTTCGATGCACTTTTCTTTATGACCCGGAAGCTCCTCTGGAGATACGGGATTGATGACCCATGATTACTGACAGCTACTGACGATCTGCGGAACGTTATGCTCTTACTGATTGGGCCTCTGGTGCCCCAAGGGGGGACCATGCCGATCCTATTTAGCCAGGGCCCATGCGTAAGAAGGATTGTTCTTAACTACATTTTACTTAGAACGGTTAGGCGAGTACTTTTGGTTTGGGTACTTGTATCTTACCGTAGCTTGGAACAATAACTTGTCGCAGATTAGTTCGTCACATCTTGTCCTTGTTTGGTTGTAGGTGTGACTTACTACTTCGATGAGAAGGTATTGAACCTTGTTGGGGTCCGGATACCATATTGGATTCATAGCATGGAAAGATACGTCACCGTAAATTAGTTTACCATCTCCTGTCCTTATTTGGTTGGGGGGATGGTAAGCTAGTTCAATAGGTGTGTATTGGACCATGTTATAATTCATTTGACTTATTTATTTGAGCAATATTTATTCAGTTTATATGGCATGATATTTGTGTCTTGTTACGTCCCTCTGAGGACCTGGTTATCTCGCCAGGTGTGTGCTCTTGTCTTTCGTTGGTGTTCTAGCCGTGGCCATGGTCGTCACTATTTCTTCGAGGATGATTGCACTTTGATCGTCTTCGCTTCGCTCGCCAAAATCATTCTTTTGTATATCATGTTTTTTTTTCATAGTTGGTAGTGGATTTGTCTCCGCCCAACTATATGTACCAATGACTATTCATAGTTGATTATATGATATATTTTATTTATTTATTTTGTATGGATGAGATTAGTTAAAGTTCTCCTGCATTTTACAGCTTATGTATTCATACGAGGTTTTCATATATTGGAGTGTACTTCGTATGAATACAGCTGGCATGTCTACGTTCCTAGTGCTACGTATTTTGGGACTGGGGCGTTACAGGACCCAATATCTTAACTTCGGTAAATATATACCTTAGCCTCTAACCAATACCTTAGCATACCTTATCCTCACCCTATGCAACTCTAATACCTTGCTAAGGTATTCCAACTCCTTACCTTGATATCTTTATACCTTACCTTGGTATCTTGATACCATACCTTGGTCATAAGGTAAACTAATCATTTACCTTGAAGGTAAAGGTAATTCATATTTACCTTAAGATACTAACTTGGTATCATGAGATACCAAAATATCTCTCAAATATCTAACTAACTAACTATCTAATGTACTAACATAACATCTTAACTAATATCTAACATATAACCTATAGTATCTAGGTAAACCCCTTTACCTTGAAGGTAAACTCAATACCTTACCTTGTAGGTAAACCATTACCTTAAGGTAAAAGGTAAATCTAAGATACACTATCAACTCCTAAGATACTACCATCTAGTATCCTAAGATACTATCTATCTTAACTCTAACATCTACTAGACACTAACGAACTAACCATCTAATCTTCTAACTCTAATATATCATATATACTAAGATATCTATATGCACTAATTATCTTAACTTCTAAGATAACTCTAACATATCCCAACTAACTTTAATACTAATACTTGATACCAAATAGGGTACCTTACTCAAGTCCCAATACTCTCTTATCTTTACTCATGATACTTGAGTATCACGATACCAATATCCTCATGGTACCCAAGTATCACACTAGTACATTTTCCAAAACTTTAATATCTTGACACATAACTTATCTATATTTGGCTTACTTGATAACCATTTGTATCAATATAAACATACACTAACTAATACATATTACCTAACAATAATATATATATGCACTATATCATACATATTATTGACAACCTATGATACCTACATTCACTTGATATCCATACTCCATAGGCTCATAGGATACACAAAATGTCATGTCGTATAGCAGTTTTTTACTTAAAACTGAAACTGCACCTATTAGACCTATTCACTAAATTCTAGGATTAAAGTATGTCTTAGCCCTTCGTATTAGCTTTTCGAAACTCAAACGGATATATTTTCGTGTCCGGAAGCTCCCGGAATCGCAAAACCGAAACACGTTCGTCTTTCGGATAGCTGACACTCAAACAGTTTTATAGAAAGTTATAAAACGATTTTGGCTTATTAAGATATATTCGGAAAGCTAAACTTCGATACGCTTCTTTTAAAAAAAACGGAAGATTAATCGGAGTTCTAAGCTAAAAGTTATGGCATTTCTAAGTTGCTATGGCTACTAAAATATGGATGAATATTATGACAAATTTGGGTTGTTTGGACAAAAGAAACACCATTAACCCCTTTGCTCATTCATATAAACCACACAACCACTCACACGTACAACCACAAGCAACACAACACTCACAATCTAAACCCAACACACCACTACACA